>CM075986.1:33177905-33359302 GCA_038087875.1 Malacoraja senta | reverse complement strand
TCTTCCTGCATCTAGCCTGTCCAACCCCTTAAGAATTTTGTAAGTTTCTATAAGATCCCCCCTCAATCTTCTAAATTCTAGCGAGTACAAGCCGAGTCTATTTAGTCTTTCTTCATATGAAAGTCCTGACATCCCAGGAATCGGTCTGGTGAAGCTTCTCTGTACTCCCTCTGTGGCAAGAATGTCCTTCCTCAGATGAGGAGACCAAAACTGTATGTAATACTCCAGGTGTGGTCTCACCAAGACCCTGTACAACTGCAGTTGAACCTCCCTGCTCCTATACTCAAATCCTTTTGCTATGAATGCTAACATACCATTCGCTTTCTTCACTGCCTGCTGCACCTGCATGCCTACTTTCAATGACTGGTGTACCATGACACCCAGGTCTCGTTGCATCTCCCCCTTTTCCTAATCGGCCACCATTCAGGAAATAGTCTACTTTCCTGTTTTTGCCACCAAAGTGGATAAGCTCACATTTATCCACATTATACTGCATCTGCCATGCATTTGCCCACTAACCCAGCCTATCCAAGTCATCTTGCAGCCTCCTAGCATCCTCCTCACAGCTAACACTGCCCCCCAGCTTCGTGTCATCCGCAAACTTGGAGATGTTGCATTCAATTCCCTCGTCCAAATCATTAATATATATTGTAAATAGCTGGGGTCCCAGCACTGAGCCTTGCGGTACCCCACTAGTCACTGCCTGCCATTCTGAAAAGGACCCGTTAACTCCTACTCTTTGCGTAGGAATCAAGGGATCAAGGGATACGGGGAGAAAGCAGGAACTGGATGATCAACCAAGATCATCTTGAATGGTGGTGCTGGCTCGAATGGCCTCCTCCTGCTCCTATTTTCTATGTTTCTTAGAGTCTCTTGCCCAGAGTAGGGGAATCGCGGACCAGAGGACATATGTTTAAGGTGAAGTGGAAAAGATTTAATAGGAATCTGAGGGATAACTTTTTCACACAGGGGGTGGTGGGTGTATGGAACAAGCTGCTAGTGGAGGTAGTTGAGGCTGGGACTATCCCATCGTTTAAGAAGCAGTTAGACAGGTACATGGATAGGACGGGTTTGGAGAGATATGGACCAAATGCAGGCTGGAGCTAGTGTAGCTGGGACATGTTGGCCTGTGTGGGCAAGTTGGACCGAAGGGCCTGTTTGCGTGCTGTATCTCTAAACTAAATTAATATCACACCATCTGGTACTCAGTTCTTCAAGGTACAGTCACCATTACATACATTACAGTCATCCGTCCGTCCTCTGTATCCGTCTCCCATGGTGGGTCCATCCCTCCTCTCCGTCTGTTCCTGGGGTCACTACTTCACCTCTCACCACTCTTTCTTTTACCCCACTCTCTCTCACCCACCCCCCTCTAACCCCCCCTCTCCCCGTCTCTACTCTCCCCTCTCCTCTACCCCCCCCTCCCCCCACCGCCCGCTGCAGGAGTGGTCCTGGGGAGAGAGGGGGGAGCGCTTCCGCCGATGCTGCTGCCGTTTCGGATGGGCCTTGGGGGGCGGTTGGGCTCTGGACTCCAGCCCTTCCCCTGGATCCACGTGGAAGACCTGGCTGGGATCTTGCTGCGTGCGCTGGAGGGGGTGCAGAGGGAGGGCGAGGGTGCATGGGGCGGTGGAGGGGAGGAGGTGAGGGGAGAGGGAGTGAGGGAGGGGGAGAGAGTGGGAGGGTAGGAGGAGGTTGGGAGGAGTGGATGGTGTGTTGAACGGCGTTGCCCCGTCTCGCTGCACCCAGGGGGAGTTTGCGGAGGCACTGGCGGGGAGCCTGGGGCGTGGAGCCCGGCTGCGGGTGCCCGCTGCATTGGTGCAGGCTGCACTGGGGCCAGAGCGAGCATTGCTGCTACTGCAGGGCCAGTGGGTGGAACCTCGCCGCACACTGGCCAGCGGCTACCGGTACCGATTCCTCCGGCTATAGGGGGCCATCGACAACCTCCTCCACTGACCCCCAGGCTCACGGGTCAGGGGTCAACCTCTGGCCGGCCATTCACCTACTCCACTGACCCCCAGCCCGGGGTCAGACCCAGCCTCCACCACCTGCTGCAGTGACCTCTGTGATGGGGTCAGGGGTCACAGTGTGAGGTCGGGGGTCAGAGGGTGGGAGTCAGTGGTCAAAAGGTCACACCAGCACTTCCCCGAGCTCAGGCCTGTCCTGCGCTGACCTCAGGGTCAGGGGTTAGGTGAGGGGGGGGGTCTGACGGCAGGTGGTCAGAGTGAATGGCTTCCCCGAGATCACGACCGCCTTGGTATCCTGACCTAGGCCAGGGTCAGAGGTGAAGGGGTGGGGGTCAGAGTTAAAGGGCTGGGCTTCCCCGACTTGCCTTGGATGAGGGGTGAGGTCAGGGGTCAGACTGAATGTGGACCTGAGGTCAGGGGTCAGCAGGTGTTACAGTGAGTTTGGGGGGTTGGGTTTTGGGGTTGAGGGTCGCTGCCGGGGTGAGAGGTCAGTGCGGGCGAGGAGCAGTTGTAACCGGTTCCACTGTGGAATAAAGGCCATTTACCCATGGGTGATGTTTCGGGTCGAGACCCTTCCTCAGACAGTTGGGAGAGGGTCTCGACCTGAAACATCGCCCATTCCTTCTCTCCAGAGATGCTGCCTGGTCCCGCTCCAGCATTTTGTGTGTATTTTTGGTGTAAACCAGCATCTACAGCTCACAGTGCCCAGAGCAAACAAACATAATTGATGGTGCCCTCCCCTAATTCCCCATTGTAGAGAAACAGGCCCTTCTGCCCTCCTAGTGCATGCTGATGATAGTTTTTGTAAATTACACTGGTGTGCAGGGAATAGATAAGAAAGTGGGATAACCTAGTTAGCTTGAGTTAACTTACAAACACGTATGTCTTTGAGATGTGGGAGGAAACCAGAGCACCTGGACAAATCATCATCATCATTGGCGGTCACTCGAAACGAGTATGACTGGAGGGGGTCCGACATTCTGGCAGGCAGGTTTGCTAGGGCTACACGTGTGGGTTTAAACTAAATAGTGGGGGGGGAGGGATTGACAAATTGGGAGTATAAAGATGGAGTTGAAGGGGAAGTGGCTACAGGAAAAATTACAAAAGATTCTCGAATTAATGGGAAGGAAAGCTTGAGAATGGACAACAGAGTAAGGTCAGGGCCAATTGCGAGGGGGGTAGTGAATACGGAGGTCAAAGTGTTGTATATGAATGCACGAAGTATAAGGAATAAAGTGGACGAGCTTGAGGCTCAGTTAGAAACTGGCAAGTGTGATGTGGGAATTCCTGAGACATGGCTGCAAGAGGGCCAGGGCTGGGAACTGAATATTCAAGGGTATACCTCCTATCGAAAAGACAGACAGGTGGGCAGAGGGGGTGGGGTTGCCCTGTTGGTGAGGAATGAAATTCAGTCCCTTGCAAGGGGTGACATTGAAACAGGAGATGTGGAGTCAGTATGGATAGAACTAAGGAATTGTAAGGGTAAAAAGACCCTAATGGGACTAATCTACAGGTCCCTAAACAGTAGCCTGGACATCGGGCACAAGTTGAATCAGGAGTTTAAATTGGCATGTAGTAAAAGTAATGCTGTGGTTGTTATGGAAGATTTCAACATGCAGGTAGACTGGGAAAATCAGGTTGGTACTGGACCACAAGAAAGGGACTTTGTAGAGTGCCTTCGTGATGGATTCTTTGAACAGCTTGTATTGGAGCCTACCATGGAGAAGGCAATTCTGGATTTAGTGTTATGTAATGAACCGGATTTGATAAAGGACCTCGAGGTTAATGAGCCATTAGGAGGCAGTGACCATAACATGGTCAGGTTTAATCTACAATTGGAGAGGGAGAAGAGTAGATCGGAGGTGTCAGTGTTGCAGTTGAATAAAGGGGACTATGGGGCCATGAGGGAGGAGCTGGCCAAAGTTGACTGGAAAGATACACTAACAGGGATGACAGTGGAACAAAAATGGCAGATGTTTCTAGGAATAATACAGAAGGTGCAGGATCAGTTCATTCCTAGGAGGAAGAAAGATTCCAAGGGGAGGAAGGGACGGCCATGGCTGACAAGGGACGTCAGGGACAGTATGAAAATTAAAGCGAAGAAGTACAACGTAGCATAGATGAGTGGGAAGCAAGAGGATTAGGTAATGTTTAAAGAACAACAGAAGATAACCAAAAAGACAATATGGGGAGAAAGGATGAGGTACGAAGGTAAGCTAGCCAAGAATATAAAGCAGGACAGTAATAGCTTCTTTAGGTATGTGAAGAGGAAAAAATTAGTCAAGACCAAAGTTGGACCCTTGAAGACCAAAAAAGGTGAATTTATTATGGGGAACAAGGAAATGGCAGATGAGTTGAACAGGTACTTTGGATCTGTCTTCACTAAAGAGGACACAAACAATTTTCCTGATATAGTAGTGGCCAGAGGATCTGGGGTGACAGAGGAACTGAAGGAAATCCACATTAGGCAGGAAATGGTGTTGGATAGACTGAAGGCTGATAAAATCCCCAGGGCCTGATGGTCTGCATCCCAGGGTACTTAAGGAAGTGGCTCTAGAAATGGTGGATGCATTGGTGATAATTTTCCAATGTTTTATAGACTCAGGATCAGTTCCTGTGAATTGGAGGGTAGCTAATATTATCCCACTTTTTACGAAAGGCGGGAGAGAGAAAACGGAATTATAGACCACTTAGCATGACATCAGTGGTGGGGAAGATGCTGGAGTCAATTATAAAAGATGAGATAGCCGCACATTTGGATAGCAGTAACAGGATCGGTCCGAGTCAGCATGGATTTACGAAGGGGAAATCATGCTTGACTAATCTTCTGGAATTTTTTGAAGATGTTACTAGGAAAAAGGACAAGGGAGAGCCAGTGGATGTAGTGTACTTGGAATTTCAGAAAGCATTTGATAAGGTCCCACATAGGAGATTAGTGGGCAAAATTAGGGCACATGGTATTGGGGGTAGAGTGCTGACGGATAGAGAAGTGGTTGGCAGACAGGAAACAAAGAGTAGGGATTAAAGGGTCCCTTTCAGAATGGCAGGCAGTGACTAGTGGGGTACCGCAAGGCTCGGTGCTGGGACCGCAGCTATTTACAATATACATCAATGATTTGGATGAAGGGATTCAAAGTAACATTAGCAAATTTGCAGATGACACAAAGCTGGGTGGCAGTGTGAACTGTGAGGAGGATGCTATGAGAATGCAGGGTGACTTGGACAGGTTGGGGGAGTGGGCAGATGCATGGCAGATGAAGTTTAATGCAAATAAATGTGAGGTTATCCACTTTGGTAGCAAAAACAGGAAGGCAGATTACTATCTAAATGGCGTCAAGTTGGGAAAAGGGGAAGTACAACGGGATCTGGGGGTCCTTGTACATCAGTCTATGAAAGTAAGCATGCAGGTACAGCAGGCAGTGAAGAAAGCAAATGGCATGTTGGCCTTTATAACGAGGAATTGAATATAGGAGCAAAGAGGTCCTTCTCAGTTGTACAGAGCCCTAGTGAGACGACACCTGGAGTATGTGTGCAGTTTTGGTCCCCTAATTTGAGGAAGGATATTCTTGCTATTGAGGGAGTGCAGCGTAGGTTTAGAAGGTTAATTCACGGGTTGGCGGGACTGTCGAATGCTGAGAGAATGGAGCAGCTGGGCTTGTACACTCTATAGTTTAGAAGGATGAGAGAGGATCTCATTGAAACATATAAGATTGTTAAGGGTTTGGACACGCTGGAGGCAGGAAACATGTTCCCGATGTTGGGGGAGTCCAGAACCAGGGGCACAGTTTAAGAATACGCCATTTAGAACGGAGACAAGGAAACACTTTTTCTCACAGAGAGTGGTGCGTCTGTGGAATTCTCTGCCTCAGAGGGCGGTGGAGGCAGGTTCTCTGGATGCTTTCAAGAGAGAGCTAGATAGGGCTCTTAAAAATAGTGGAGTCAGGGGATATGGGGAGAAGGCTGGAACGGGGTACTGATTTGGGATGATCAGCCATGATCACATTGAATGTGGCAGACAGGAAACAAAGAGTAGGGATTAAAGGGTCCCTTTCAGAATGGCAGGCAGTGACTAGTGGGGTACCGCAAGGCTCGGTGCTGGCTCGAAGGGCCAAATGGCCTCCTCCTGCACCTATTGTCTATTGTCTGTTTCAAATTTAAGAATAGAAATATGTATAACATGACTGTTAAAAGGTGTAAGAAACTTCAAAAAGTGGCACATGTGCATAATTTTGATACATTATTTATTTGAAGTAATACTTTTGTTTATCTACATAGTGTGAAATTTTGATTTGTTACCCACACAAAATCGTGCAAATGACAATTTATTTATTATTGTATAGGTTGGAAATTTTGTCCTGTGGGGTAAGCAAGGGGTGAGACTATCATTGTTTGAAATATGTTGAATTTGACATCACTTTAATTGGTTATCTGATATGCAAAACACTGCAACCCTGTATATCTCGTGCACAAAATGGTGTGAATTATGTAAATATTGCCATGAATGACAGAAATAAAAAGTAATTTCCTTGTTTATGAAATTCAATTTAGAATTATTTGAAATTGCGGGAGTTGGTGCAATATACTGCTGACCCACAAATGTGTCGTTATGAGACATTCACATTTTAAAAATCCATGTTTAAAATAAAAGCAAGAAGGTCCCATTGTTATTTGACCAACTTATCAGCTGAATTTAAATATGTAGGTACGTATGCATTTCATTGTATTGCACTAACATAGAATGGATAAATGTGTTCATGGATATTTTATTCACAATATTAGGATTTTATATATGTAAAATATATATAGACTGTGGGTCCCAGCATCACACGGGAGGGCTGGTCTCCCAACGCAATATTCCACCTCTCCACCAATTCCAATATTGGTGGCCAGTGGGGGGGGGGGGTGCTTGGGTTGAAGGGACTGGTTTCGAGAGGGCTAGTATGGACATTGTGGGCCGAATGGATTCCTGGGCTGGTGGCTCAGTCACTCAAGCCTGTTGTGCTGGCAGCTCACTCACTCACTCACGGCTGGTGGGCTTCCAGTTTACTCACAGCTATTCCTTGAAATTCCATTTCAAGCAGGGTGCAAGGGCACCAAATTCAAGTGCAGTTTCAAGCAGGGTGCAAGGCTACTAAAGACAGCGAGTCATGACCTCTCCCTCTCCCATCTTGCAGATACTGAGCCACGCCCACACTTCTGGGTTTTATAGTCCCTCCCCCCTCCCACCAGAAGGTGCCTGGCCTTCATGGCATGATTGACAGGAGAGAGAATCACAACATTTTTTAAACACTAATAATTATTTTATTTTTCATCAATGGGAAAAATCCTCGGCACCTGATGAGCGGAGTGGGACTGAGTAAGATGGCCAAAGATCACAGCCATACGTGGTAGCGTTTTTTCTAACATCCATATAAAGTGCAAACAGGAAGTGGTCAAGATTAGACTTTTAATTATATAGAAGGCAAGGCAGCTCTAATTCGGCAAGGCAGCTCTGATTAGGCAAGGCAGCTCGCTTTAGCACTTTCAAAATCATAGGCAAGGCAGCTCGCTTTAACACTTTCAAAACCAGGCAAGGCAGCTTGCTTTAGCACTTTCAAAACCTAAGGCAACACAGCTCGCTTTAGCATTTTCAAAACCAAAGGCAAGGCAGCTCGCTTTAACACGTTCAAAACCAAAGGCAAGGCAGCTTGCTTTAGCACTTTCAAAACCAAAGGCAACACAGCTCGCTTTAGCATTTTCAAAACCAAAGGCAAGGCAGCTCGCTTTAGCACTTTCAAAACCAAAGGCAACACAGCTTTAGCACTTTCAAAACAAAACACACTTGTATTTGTAACACAAAATGTATTTGTGTATTCTTATGCCATTTTCGGAAACTTGCCATCAATGTGCTATCTTTTCTTATATTTGTTATTTTCTGATACTATGTTAGTGTGGCGGCTCCCAAGGGTCAGGCCATTTCCACTGTCGAATCCCTTGGTGTGGGAATGGATGAGTCCGGGGGGGTGGGGGGGGGCCTTAGCTACAGGGATAAAGGGCAGGGGTTTAGGTGCAATCTCTCTCTTGCAGACTCGTCTGGTCAGGAGAAGGACAGCAAATAAAATACCTCCCGAAACCCTGGCTCCTCGACTTCATTGCGGGATTATCGTCACGCTACATTGGTGACCCCGACGTTCCATTGTTGTCATGATGGAGGCAAAAGACAGAGCCGCCCATCCGTCCGCCTCACAGGCCGACTGGGCCCTGTCTCTCGACGCGGTCTCCGTGAAATTACCTACCTTTTGGACCGCCCGGCCTCGCATCTGGTTTCAGGAGGCGGGGCATTACAGCGGATGACACCCGCTACTACTACCTGGTGGGGGCCCTCAACCAGAACACGGCTGGAGAGGTCACGCTGTTCCTCGCAGACCCCCCGGCCACCGAGAAATACCTCGGCCTTAAGGAGCTCCTGCTCCAGGTTTACGGCCTCAGCCAGGTGGAGCGTGCTGCCAGGCTCCTTCATATGGAGGGCCTAGGTGACCGGTGGCCATCAAGCCTCCTTAATGAGATGGTCGCAATCCTGGGTGGGCACACGCCGTGCCTAATGTTCAAATACACTTACCTGCATCTGCTTCTGGCCTACATCCGTCTGCAGCTTATGGACGCTTCCTTCGCAGACATCAGGGCTGTCGGTAGGCGCGCTGATGCGCTGTGGAGGGCACGCCCGGATGACGTCAGCGCGCTGGCCGTCATTCCGGCATTGCCCGATTTCCTCCGGTTGGGCGGTGGAGCTGTGGAGGAAGTGATGCTTTTGCGATCGCCCCCCCCCGCGGCCATGGCGGGTACCGCACCTGCTGTCCAGCACCAGCAAGCTCCAAGCACCACCAGCAGGAGGCGCTGGTGCTATTGCCTCCAGCGCTGGGGTGCTGCAGCATGGCAATGCCGCCAGCCATGCACGTTAACCGGGAAATGCCGGGGCCGGCTGCCAACAGTCCCCGCGGCGGCCGGCCAGATTCACCGCCTCTTCGCATGGGATCGGCGCTCCGGGAGTCGCTTCCGAGTGCATACCGGGACAGAGCTGAGCGTTCTGCCCCCTTCGCTGGAGGATATTCGTTCTGGGAAGTGGGGGCCCATCCTCAACGCGGTGAATGGCAGCCCCATCGGTACGTATGGGGTTCGCACGGTCCCGTTTTTGGTTCCTGTCAATTCTCGTCGCAGTTTACCATCACCGATGTCTCCCAGCCGTTGCTCGGTGCCGACTTCCTCCGGGCTCACTCCCTCCTGGTGGACGTCAGGCGGCAGCGCGTGGTCCACGCTGCCACGATGGAGCCAATCGCGCTGTGTCTGGATGAGCCGATTGCACGCCCCCTGTCGTCCGTGGCTTCTTGATTTGCTCGGGTCTTGGCCGCGTTCCTGGACATGCTGACCCCACAGTTCCGGTCGTCGACCACCAAGCACGGGGTGGTGCATTTCATACAGCCTACCGGCCCACCCGTCCACGCACGAGCACACCGACCGCCGCCGCCTGATAAGCTACGGCAGGAGTTCTGCACGATGGAGTCCTTGGGGATCGTCCGCCTTCAAGCAGCCCATGGGCGTCCCCACTCCACATGGTCCCCAAGGCAAGCGGGGGCTGGCAACCTTGCGGGGATTATCGGCGGCTGATTGCTGCTACCACTGCAGACCGATACCCCGTGACCCACATCCAGGACTTCACCGCCCATTTGGCTGGGGCTACTATTTTCTCCGAAGTGGATTTGGTGCGGGGTTATAACCAGATCCCGGTCCACCCGGAGGCTGTACCCAAGACGGCGATCATCACACCATTCGGGCTGTATGAATTAGTGCGGATGCCGTTCGGCATTAAGAATGCTGCGCAGGTATTCCAACAGTTGAAGGACATGGTGTGTCGCACCCTCGAGTTTGTTTTTATCTACCTCGACGACATCCTGGTGGCCAGCCGCTCGCGGCAGGAGCACTGCGCCCACCTCCGGCAGCTCTGTCAGCGGCTCAGCGAGCATGGTTTGGCTGTCAACCTCGCCAAGTCCCGGTTTGGGGTGACCACCAGCGACTTCCTCGGCCACCGCGTGACTATGCAAGGCGCGGTTCCCCTGCCGGACAGGGTCGATGCCATCCGTCGGTTTCCCCGAGCATACACTGTGCATGAGTTCGTCGAGATGGTGGCTTTTTATCACCGTTTTGTACCATCCGCAGCCCACATCGTGCGGCCGCTGTATCAACATCCGGCGGGAGGGCGTAAGGACGTCAAGTGGACCGACGAGGCGGTGGCGGCATTTGATGGCGCGAAGGAGGCCCTTGCTCGAGCCGTACTGCTGGATCACCCGCGGGAGGATGAACCGACCGCCCTTACGGTGGACGCCTCGGAGTCGGCGGTTGGTGCCATGCTGGAACAACTGACGGACGAGGGTGAGCGGCCCCTGGCCTTCTTCAGCCGGCACCTCAACCACGCCCAGACGAAGTACAGTGCATTCGATCGTGAGCTCCTGGCTCTGTACCTGGCGGTGCGCCACTTCTGCTACTTCCTGGAGGGCCGCCCATTCACCGCTTACACAGACCACAAGCCGCTCACATTTGCCCTGGCAAAGGTTTCCCACCCCTGGTCCGCAGGCCAGCAGTGGCAGTTGGTGTACATCTCGGAGTGAACCGGGTGGCCGACGCGTTTTTCCGTCCCTGCCGTCAACGGCGTTTTTGAGGTGGCGCCCGGCATTGACTATTCTGCCCTGGCAGAGGCTCAGCTCACAGACGGTGAGATGCCCGCCTACCGGACTGCCATCTCCGGCCTTCGCCTTGAGGATGTCCCTCTCGGCCCTGGAGGAGCAACAATCCTGTGCGATGTGTCGACCGGTCAGCTGCGCCCCATCGTCCCTGCCGCCTGGCGCCGGAGGGTTTTCGACGTGATCTGCGGACTGGCTCACCCATCCATCCGGGTGACGACGACATTTGCGGCTGCTCGGTTCATGTGGCACGGTCTGCTCAAGCAGGTTGGCCACTGGGCCCGCACCTGCATTCCGTGCCAGACGGCGAAAATCCAGCGTCATGTCTGGGCGCTCCTCCAGGAGTTTGGTCTACCACGCCGGCATTCCAAACACCTCCACGTGGACATTGTGAGGCCTCTCCTGCCATCCCGAGGCATCACCCACCTCACGATGGTGGACTGCTTCACACGATGGCCGGTGGCCATACCGCTGGCCGATACTTCAACGGCTACGTGCGCTCGTGCGTTGTCCGCGCACTTGATTGCTCGCTTTGGGGTGCTGGCGGACATCTCGGACCGGGGGCCACAGTTCACCTCTGAACTGTGGTCGGCCATGGCTCACTTGTTGGGTGTGCGGCTGCACCACACCACGGCTTATCACCCACAGGCAAACGACCTGGTGGAGAGGTTCCACCGGCAGCTCAAGGCAGCGCTGAAGGCGAGACTCTCCGGACCGGACTGGATGGACGAACTGCTGTGGGTCATGCTGGGCATCTGAACTGCGCCTAAGGTCTGGCTTGGTCTGTGTTTTTTGCCCAATTGGCTTTTTAAAGTGCTTTCAGCAAACGACTGTGTTTTGTTAGCTTGCTAAGTGCTTTCTGCAATCGACTGTGTTTTGTTGGCTTGCTAAGTGTTTTTGCCCAATTGGCTTTTTAAAGTGCTTTCAGCAAACGACTGTGTTTTGTTGGCTTGCTAAGTTTTTTTGCCAAATTGGCTTTTTAAAGTGCTTTCAGCAAACGACTGTGTTTTGTTGGCTTGCTAAGTGTTATTTGCCCAATTGGCTTTTTAAAGTGCTTTCCGCAAACGACTGCGTTTTGTTGGCTTGCTAAGTGTTATTTGCCCAATTGGCTTTTTAAAGTGCTTTCAGCAAACGACAGTGTTTTGTTGGCTTGCTAAGTGTTTTTTGCCCAATGGTTTTTTTAAAGTGCTTTCAGCAAACGACTGTGTTTTGTTGGCTTGCTAAGTGTTTTTTGCCCTATTGGCTTTTTAAAGTGCTTTCAGCAAACGACAGTGTTTTGTTGGCTTGCTAAGTGTTTTTTGCCCAATTGTTTTTTTAAAGTGCTTTCAGCAATCGACTGTGTTTTGTTGGCTTGCTAAGTGTTTTTTGCCCAATTGGCTTTTTAAAGTGCTTTCAGCAAACGACTGTGTTTTGTTGGCTTGATAAGTGATTTTTGCCCAATGGCTTTTTAAAGTGCTTTCAGCAAACGACTGTCTTTTGTTGGCTTGCTAAGTGTTATTTGCCCAATTGGCTTTTAAAAGTGCTTTCAGCAAACGACTGTTTTGTTGGCTTGCTCAGTGTTTTTTGCCCAATTGGCTTTATAAAGTGTTTTCAGCAAACGACTGTTTTGTTGGCTTGCTCAGTGTTTTTTGCCCAATTGGCTTTTTAAAGTGCTTTCAGCAAACGACTGCGTTTTGTTGGCTTACTAAGTATTTTTTGCCCAATTGGCTTTTTAAAGTGCTTTCAGCAAACGACTGTGTTTTGTTGGCTTGCTAAGTGTTTTTTGCCCAATTGGCTTGGCTTTTAAAGGGCTAGCTTGGAACAGTTTTCGGATGGATAAAGTGAATAAACATTTTTATTAGATCAGAACTGTGTTTAATTTCAAAATTGGCACTCATTCTGTGATTTTCGCTTAGTTGCAAGATGGCGCCGATGACGTCATTTCCGGTTCGTCATTAGCGGGATGCTGGCGCTGAGTGCGTCATTTCCGGTTCGTGGCAAGCAGCGAGAGGGTGACTTGAAGATGGCGCCGAGTGCAGGCACCGTTGAATTCAAGAGAACTGACTGCTCTGTCTGTGGTGAGTGTGTTTGTTGGATGTTATTTAAAGCACGTTTTTGCTTCAGCACCAGCAGCCTCTTCAGGAGGCTTTAAACATTAGTTTTACACACTGTATATTCAACACGTTCTGAAGTTACTTGGCATTTTAGTATTGAGTGAGTGTGTGAGTGAATGAGTGTGTGTGAGTGAATGAGTCTGTGTGTGTATGAGTGTGTATGTGGGTGTGTATGTCTGTGTGTGAGTGTGTATGAGTGTGAGTGTGTGTGTGTGTGTGTGTATGTCTGTCTGTGTGTATGTCTGTGTGTGTATGTCTGTGTATGAGCGTGTGTGTGTGTATGTATGTGTGTGTATGTATATGTATTCTCAAAATATGAGAAAAACCGATAGCCTAATCGTTAAAGAGTTAAAAGATAGCCTAATCGATAAAGAACTGAAAAGAGGAATCAGAGCTGCCAAGGAAAGGTACTCTGAGAAGTTGAGGAGCAAGTTCTCAGCTAGTGACCCTTCTTCAGTTTGGAAGGGCATGCAAGAAATTACCAACTACAAGAGGAAAGCCCCCCGCTCTTTGGACAATCGTCAGCTAACGAACGACCTGAATGAGTTTTACTGCAGGTTTGAAAATCAGAAACATAACCCTGGTACCCCGTCCCCAACAAACACAGCTAGACCCCAGTCTGCAAAGAATAGACCCTGCACCCTCTCCTTCCCATTCACCACTTCACACCTACTTAAGAGAAGACTCCAGTATGAAAAGAGTGGACCCTTTCCCACCCCAACCAACACTTCATACCCACTCACAGACTGACCTCAGTCTGCAAAGACTGGGCCCTTCTACACCCACCCCACTCCAATCACCACTTCACACCCAATTACTCATTTTTAACCAGTCCCTGCAAACATGTACTGTCCCTGCCTGCATCAAAGTCTCCACTATTGTCCCTGTACCCAAAAAGGCACGGATTACTGGTCTTAATGACTACAGGCTTGTCGACTGGCCTCTGTAGTCATGAAGACACTTGAAAGGCTTGTGCTGGCCAAGCTGAAAAATATCACAATCCCCCTGCTGGACCCTCTGCAGTTTGCATATTGGGCCAATAGATCTGTGGATGACGCAGTCAATCTGGGCCTGCACTTCATCCTCCAGCACCTAGACCGCCAGGGGACCCATGCAAGGATTTTGTTTGTTGATTCTAGCTCTGCATTCAACACCATTGTGCCAGAGCTACTACGCTCCAAACTTTCTGAGTTGACTGTGCCTGAACCCCTCTGTCGGTGGATCACCAGCTTTCTGACAGACAGGAAGCAGCATGTGAGGCTGGGAAAGCACATCTCGGACCCACAAACACTCAGCATAGGAGCACCGCAAGATGCGTACTCTCCCCTCTCCTCTAATCTCGCTACACCAATGACTGCACCCCCACAGACACCTCTGTCAAGCTTTTCAAGTTTGCGGATGACACAACCCTGATTGGACTGATCCAGGATGGGGATCTCTGTACTCTTTTCAGTTTGACATATTTCCTATAACATGGTGCCCAGAACTGAACACAATATTCTAACTGCGGTCTCACCAACGTCTTGTACAACTGCAACATGACCTCCCAACTTCTATACTCAATACTCTGACTGATGAAGGCCAAAGTGCCAAAATACCTGTTGACCACCTGATATACCTGCGACTCGACCTTCAAGGAACCATGCAACCATCAACCATTCCTCTGCCCACCTGGCTAATTGATCCAGATCCTGCTGCAATCTTTCACAACCATCTTCACTATCTGCAAAACCACTCACTTCTGTATCATCAACAAACTTGCTAATCTTGCCCTGTTCTGTGACATTTTACAGAGTGCTGGAGTAACTCAGTGGGTCAGGCTGAGTATAGAAGTTGGGAGGTCATGTTGCAGTTGCATAAGAAGTTGATGAGGCCGCATTCAGAGTATTGTGTTCAGTTCTGGGCACCATGTTAGAGGAAAGATGTCATCAAACTGGAAATGGTACAGTGAAGATTTACAAGGATGTTGCCAGGACTAGAGGGCCAGAGCTATAGGGAGGTTGAGTAGGCTGGGACGCTATTTCATGGAGCACAGGAGGATGACGGATGATCTAATAGAGGTGTATAAAATCATGATTTGAATAGATATGGTTGAGTCTTTTGCCCAGAGTAGGTGAATCGAGGAGCAGAGGACATAAGTTTAAGGTGAAGGGGAAAAGATTTAATAGGATTCATATATTTTTCACACAAAGGGTGGTAGGTGTATGGAACAAGCTGCCAGAGGAGGTAGTTGAGGCAGGGACTATCGCAACATTTAAGAAACAGTTAGACAGGTACATGGATAGGACAGGTTTGGAGGGATATGGATCAAACGTGGGCAGGTGGGACTAGTGTAGATGGGACATGCTGGGCCAAAGGGCCTGTTTCCACACTGTATCACTCTATGATTCTATCTATCTTTCCCTCTCAAACCCATTCTCCTGCCTTCTCCCCATTACCTCTGACACCCATATTAGTCAAGAATCTATCAATCTCCTGAAAAATGTCCATTGGCCTCCACAGCTGTCTGTGGCAATGAATTCCACAGTTCACCACCCTCTGACTTAAGAAATTCCTGTTCATCTCCTTCCTAAAGGAATGTCTTTTCATTCTGAGGCTGTGGCCACTGGTCCTGTACTCTCCCACTAGTGGAAACATCCTCTCCACATCCACTCCATCCAGGTTTTTACCAGGCTGGGACAGACGGCAACAGCTTCACACCGTGTCCCAAAGCTTGTGTCCTGTCCTGCATCACCCAAGGCAGCAGAGACGTTATAGGAGAGGGCAAGCACCGTAACAAAGTAGCTCACGATGGTTTGGGTCACATTCAGGAATGTCTATGCATGTCACATCAGGAATATTACTGAAGAAGGGTCTTGACCCGAAATATAATCTATACCTATTCTCTGTCACCTATCCATGTTCTCCAGAAATGCTGCCTGACCCACTGAGTTACTCCAGCACTCTGTGAAACGTCGCCTATTCATATTCTCCGCAGATGCTGCCTGACCCAGTGAGTTACTCCAGCACTTTGTGTCTATTTTCCCTTCACCCATCTGCCCAAGCCCACCCTCCCCCCTCCTTTCCTATGTTCCTTTCCACCCATAAACCTCTCTCTGCCTTTACATTTCACTCCACTTTCAAATCTGCTCTACTTATCTACATGCATTTTTCTTCTTAACTTTTTAGTCATAGAATGATGCAGCGTGGAAACAGGCCCTTCAGCCCAACTTGCCCACACAGACCAACATGTCCCATCTACACTAGTCCCACTCACACCCGTTTGGCCCATATCCATCTGTGGGAGAAGCGGGGGGACAATAGACAATAGATGCAGGAGTAGGCCATTCGGCCCTTCGAGCCAGCACCGCCATTCAATGTGATCATGGCTGATCATCCACAATCAGTACCCCGTTCCTGCCTTCTCCCCATATCCCCTGACTCTGCTATTTTTAAAGAGCCCTATCTAGCTCTCTCTTGAAAGCATCCAGAGAACCTGCCTCCACCGCCCTCTGAGGCACAGAATTCCACAGACTCACCACTCTCTGTGAGAAAAAAGTGTTTCCTCGTCTCCGTTCTAAATGGCTTACTCCTTATTCTTAAACTGTGGCCCCTGGTTCTGGACTCCCCCAACATCGGGAACATGTTTCCTGCCTCTAGCGTGTCCAAGCCCTTAACAATCTTATATGTTTCAATGAGATATCCTCTCATCCTTCTAAACTCCAGAGTGTACAAGCCCAGCTGCTCCAATCTCTCAGCATATGACAGTCCCGCCATCCCGGGAATTAACCTTGTAAACCAACGCTGCACTCCCTCAATAGCAAGAATGTCCTTCCTCAAATTAGGGGACCAAAACTGCACACAATACTCCAGGTGTGGTCTCACTAGGGCTCTGTACAACTGCAGAAGGACCTCTTTGCTCCTATATTCGATTCCTCTTGTTATAAAGGCCAACATGCCATTCGCTTTCTTGAATGCGTGCTGTACCTGCATGCTTACTTTCATAGACTGATGTACAAGGACCCCCAGATCCCGTTGTACTTCCCCTTTTCCCAACTTGACGCCATTTAGATAGTATTCTGCCTTCCTGTTTTTGCTACCAAAGTGGATAACCTCACATTTATCAGCATTAAACTTCATCTGCCATGCATCTGCCCACTTCCCCAACCTGTCCAAGTCACCCTGCATTCTCATAGCATCCTCCTCACAGTTCACACTGCCACCCAGCTTTGTGTCATCTGCAAATTTGCTAATATTACTTTGAATCCCTTCATCCAAATTATTGATGTATATTGTAAATAGTTGCGATCCCAGCAACGAGCCTTGCGGTACCCCACTAGTCACTGCCTGCCATTCTGAAAGGGACCCGTTAATCCCTACTCTTTGTTTCCTGTCTGCCAACCACTTCTCTATCCATGTCAACACCCTACCCCCAATTTCATGCCTAATGTGGATTTCCTTCAGTTCCTCTGTCACCCCAGATCCTCTGGCCACTACTATATCAGGAAGATTGTTTTCTGTCCTCCTTAGTGAAGACAGATCCAAAGTACATGTTCAACTCATCTGCCATTTCCTTGTTCCCCATAATAAATTCACCTTTTTCAGTCTTCAATGGTCCAACTTTTGTCTTAACTAATTTTGTCCTCTTCACATACCTAAAGAAGCGTTTACTATCCTGCTTTATATTCTTGGCTAGCTTACCTTCGTACCTCATCTTTTCTCCCCGTATTGTCTTTTTGGTTATCTTCTGTTGTTCTTTAAACATTAGCCAATCCTCTTGCTTCCTGCTCATCTTTGCTACGTTGTACTTCTTCGCTTTAATTTTTATAGTCCCAGACGTCCCTTGTCAGCCATGGTCGTCCCTTTCTCCCCTTGGAATCTTTCTTCCTCCTAGGAATGAACTGATCCTGCACTCCGAAAGCAAACCTCTGCACTTTTGGAGGCAGAGCCTTCTCCATGGCAGCTCCCAGGCTCTGGAATTCCCTCCCACAACCGGTCCGAAATTCTGAGTCCCTCACCATCTTCCAGTCTCGCCTCAAGACCCATCTCTTCACCTCTGCATACCCTTAGTCCCATGCCCCCCTCCCCTCTGTCTTACTGCTCTATTTTGTTTTGTTTATTCCTGACTCTCAATGTAAAGCGACTTTGAGTCCTGAAAAGCGCTATATAAATAAAATCTATTATTATTATTATTATTATTATACTGTATTATTCCTAGAAACACCTGCCATTTTTGTTCCACTGTTATCCCTGCTAGTGTATCTTGCCAGTCAACTTTGGCCAGCTCCTCCCTCATGGCCCCATAGTCCCCTTTATTCAACTGCAACACTGACACATCCGATCTACTCTTCTCCCTCTCCAATTGCAGACCCCTTCCACCCCAGCAACGGACTGTTCCAGCTGCTACGGTCAGGCAAACGCCTCCGTTGCCATGCTGTGAAAACAGAGAGGATGAGAAGGAGTTTCTTCCCAGAGGCCATTAGGACTGTGAACTCCTATCTCACCAGGGACTAACTTTACTGTACCATTTCACTGTTGGGTGGTGTCTTTTTAAAATTGCTGTTTTTTTCTTTTTTCCTCCCACAAATATGTAATATGTGAATATGTGATTCTGTTCCATTCTGTTTTGTAGGGTTTTTTGCACAATCCGCGAGCATTGCCACTTTTCATTTCACTGCACATCTCGTATGTGTATGTGACGAATAAACTTGACTTGACTTGAATTGACAAGTGTTTATTGAGTTCTGCAAATATTAGTAATCTAGACATCCTCTAACTTTCGATGTTATTTACTGTCATTAACTATTTACATGTGATTTACAGACGATACAGCAGTAACAGACATTGCTGTGTGAATGAACACTTTGAACAATGTTGTCACCATCAATCCGCAGCAGGAGCTGATAAAGTCACGTCCGGGATCCTGCAGGTCCCGCTGCAATTCCCCTGTCCCCCACTGGGGGCAGCACCGGATATCCGGCATCATCAGCAGCAGCGCCGCGTACCCGGGTCACGTGACAGCGGGCAGGGCCGCCTCTGACGTCACCGCCCGGCCGGCCCGGGAAGCGTTGGGGTTTAAAGGGGAGGGCGGCCGTTTAAAGGGGAGGGCGGGGAATCGGCCAACAATATTCCGGTCCCCAAGGCGGTGACGTTTACACCCAGAGATGTTCACAGGTCCACACTCAGTCCAGTTCTGGTTCCCTGCAGACTCTTCAGCTGGTTCTGTCCATCTGCACTGAACTTATTCCCCCGCAGCCTGAAACAAGTCCAGGAATAAAGAGGAAATAAACAGATGAAACGATGGTGTCAATAACAGGGACTGGGGTTAATATTTCAACAACACTTACAGAACAAAATCACAGGAGAAAGAAGCCCGCGGATCCCCTGATATTTTATCACAGTAAACATTAACACAAACACTCACCTGATCTGCTCCAGTCTCGGGAGGGCCAGTATGAGGCTGCGGAGAGCGGGGACAGATCGGCCTGTGAGGGAGTTGTGTGACAGCTCCAACTTCGTCAGTGAAAAGTTTGTTCTGAGAATGGAGATGAGATCCTCGGCTCCAGAATCTGTGAGACCGACTCTGTCCAGCCTGGAGATGAGAGAGAGTGAGGGTGAGGGACACAGAGAGACAGGAGATGGTGCAAATCCCCAGTGTTTATCAGTGACACAATTACTGATTATATTAATGTTCAGCGTCAGACACACAGTGAGTGTAAACACAATCTCTCACAGTCTGGGACTTACCACAGTCTCTGTATTTTACAGTCCCGGTTCCTCAGAGCCGCAGACACCAGTTTCACTCCGGAATCTCCCAGATTATTATCACCCAGGTACAGCCCCGTCACCGTGTGGTTTGCACTGAGAGTGGAGACGAGATCCTTGACTCCAGAATCTGTGAGACCGACACGTTGAAGCCTGGAGATGAAAGAGTGAGGGTGAGGGACACAGAGAGACAGGAGACAGTGCAAATCCCCAGTGTTAATCAGTGACACAATTACTGATCATATTAATGTTCTGTGTCATAGAAACATAGAAAATAGGTGCAGGAGGAGGCCATTCGGCCCTTCGAGCCAGTACCGCCATTCATTGTGATCATGGCTGATCATCCCCAATCATTAACCCGTGCCTGCCTTCTCCCCATATCCCCTGATTCCACTAGCCCCTAGAGCTCTATCTAATTCAGATAGAGTCAGACACCCAGTGAGTGTAAACACAAGGTACACAAAAATGCTGGAGAAACTCAGCGGGTGCAGCAGCGAAGGAAATAGGTAACGTTTCGGGCCGAAACCCTTCTTCAGACTGATAGGGGGTGGGGAGAAGAAAGGAAAAAAGGAAAAAGGCGGAGGAGGAGCCCGAGGGCTGGGGGAGGGGAGGAGACAACCAGATGGCTGATGAAGGGGAGGGGACAGCAAGGGCTAGCTGAATTGGGAGAATTCAATGTTCAAGCCCCCAGGATGTAGACTGCCCAAGCGGAATATGAGGTGCATTTCCTCCAATTTACGGTGTTGCTCGCTGTGGCCATGGAGGAGACCCAGGACAGAGAGGTCAGATACGGAATGGGAGGGGGAGTTGAAGTGCTGAGCCACCGGGAGTTCAGGTTGGTTATTGCGGACCGACCTGAGGTGTTCGGCGAAACGATCGCCAAGCCTCCGCTTGGTCTCACCGATGTAGATCAGCTGGCATCTAGAGCAGCGAATGCAATAGATGAGGTTGGAGGAGATGCAGGTGAACCTCTGTCGCACCTGGAACGACTGCTTGGGTCCTTGAATGGAGTGGAGGGGGGAGGTGAACGGACAAGTGTTGCATCTCTTGCGGTTGCAAGGGAAAGTACCAGGGGAGGGGGTGGTATGGGAGGGAAGGGAAGAATTGACAATGGAGTTACGGAGGGAGCGGTCTTTGCGGAAGGCAGACATGGGGGGAGATGGGAAGATGTGGCGAGTGGTGGGGTCACGTTGGAGGTGGCGAAACTGACGGAGGATCACTTGTATGTGACGGCTGGTGGGGTGAAAGGTGAGGACTAGGGGGACTGCCCTTGTGAGTGGGGGGATGGGGAGAGAGAGCAGTGTTGCGGGGTATGGCAGAGACCCTGGTGCGAGCCTCATCTATGGTGGAGGAGGGGAACCCCCGTTCCCTGAAGAATGAGGACAATCTCACACAGTCTGGGACTTACCCCAGTGACTGTATTTTACAGTCCGGGTTCCTCAGAGCCGCAGACACCAGTTTCACTCCGGAATCTCCCAGTTTATTACCACTCAGGTACAGCCTCGTCACCATATGGGTTGCACTGAGAGCGGAGACTAGATCCTCGACTCCAGAATCTGTGAGACCGACAGAAGCCAGCCTGGAGATGAGAGAGAGTGAGGGTGAGGGACACAGAGAGACAGGAGACGGTGCAAATCCCCAGTGTTTATCAGTGACACAATTACTGATCATATTAATGTTCAGTGTCAGACACCCAGTGACTAAACACAATCTCACACAGTCTGGGACTTACTCCAGTGTCTGTATTTTACAGTCCGGGTTCCTCAGAGCCGCAGACACCAGTTTCACTCCGGAATCCCCCAGGTCGTTGCCTCCCAGTCTAAACACAAACAGACAGAGTAAGAAACAAACGGATACAAACACCGGGGCTGAGATAGATATCTTCTCCCAAATGGATATTTCTGGAAGCACCTCAGCACATTATTGAATAAATCTCTGTGGTTGTGGTGTTTGGAGATTTTCACCATTTATTCTCATTCCCCGACGACTGGGAATTGTTCCCCGTGCAGAGAACGGCTGCAACACGCGTGACCTGGGGGAGGGGGGACGGAGTCGACCACTGGTGACCCAGGGGGAGGGGAGGGGAGGAGTCGACCACCAGTGACCAGCAGGAGGGGGGGAACGGAGTCGACCACTGGTGACCCGGGGTGGGGGGGGATGGAGTCAACCACTGGTGACCCGGGGTGGGGGGGATGGAGTCGACCACTGGTGACCCAGGGTGGGGGGAACGGAGTCGACCACTGGCGACCCGGGGGAGGGGGAGGGACGGAGTCGACCACTGGTGACCCGAGGGAGGGGGGGATGGAGTCAACCACTGGTGACCCGAGGGAGGGGGGGATGGAGTCAACCACTGGTGACCCGAGGGAGAGGGGGGATGGAGTCAACCACTGGTGACCCGGGGCGGGGGAGTGACGGAGTCGACCACTGGTGACCCGGGGGAGGGGGGATGGAGTCAACCACTGGTGACCCAGGGAGGGGGGTTGGAGTCGACCACTGGTGACCTGGGGAGGGTAAAATAGGAGGGGTGCCCCCCCCACCCCGTGCACAGTGACGGCCGCTTGGCCTCATTGAAGACCAAAATAGTGAAACAATTTTGCAGTTCAGTGTTAGTGTTAAACGGACAGTTACCTCAAGCACTGACACTTGTGCAGAGCCGGTCTCAGCCGCTGGAGACCTTCACACTGAATGCGGCAGTTCTCCAGATCGAGGTGTTTGATTGTATCGCAGAACCTGATGACATGAGACAGGACCGTACAGTCAATCGGGGTCAGTCCCAGTTCATGGAATGAAAGTGTTTCCACAGATCCCAGCGTCTGCTGAGCCAGTGCAGGATTTTGAGACTCAAACAGGTAGTGCATCATGTTGAGGAGGCTCCGTTTACCAGCTTCACTCCGTGTGTTTCCAGCCCGGCGTTTAACCTCCTCCTTCACCCAGTCAATCACTCGGCAGGTTGTTTGATTAGGAAATGGACCCAGAAACTCCTCAAGGACCCGAGCTGACCGTGGGGAGGAGAGACCTGCGACAAAACGGAGAAATACTTCAAATCGCCCATCTGTCTTGCTGTGGGCTTCCGTGAGGAATTTCACGATATTCCTGGGATCTAGAGTCAGGAATTGTACGAGTGCGGCTACAAACTCTTGGATGGTGAGGTGCGGGAAGGTGTACACCACGCTCCGGGCTGAATCCTCTCTCTCCAAAAGTTCCATCAGGAACCCAGACAGGAACTGGGAAGGCTGCAGATTGTATTTGATCAAATCTTCATCTGTGAACACAATGTTCTTCTCGGCCACTCCAGTGAAGGCCATCTGACCAACCCTCAGTAACACCTCACGGGAGTTCTCAATCTCACGGCCGTGGTTTTTCAGAATGTTGTAAATAAAGTAGCAATATAGTTGGGTGATGGTCTTGGGAACTCGCTGCAGGTCCCGGTGCGTTTGTGTGAAGAAGGGGCCCAGTGTCTGGCCGAGGATCCAGCAGTAGGAGGGATTGTAGCTCATGGTGTACAGGATCTCGTTCTCCTTCACGTGTTTGAAAACAGCTGCTGCCACTGACTGATCTTCAAAATACCTGGTGAAATATTCCTTCCGTTCCTCACCAACAAATCCCAGGATTTCTGCCCTAACACTGATGTCTGCCTTTTCCAGTAAATGCAATGCAGTGGGGCGGGTGGTCAGTAGCACTGAACACCCTGGGAGCAGCTTGTGCTGGATTAAACTGTACACAATGTCAGACACTTTACACCGGAATTCAGGATCTGGGCACTGGTGCTGAGGTTCTGTGTCTCTCCGACTGTCAGCAAAATCGATTCTGCCCTTGAATTCATCCAAACCGTCGAATATAAACAGCAATCCCTCTGGGTTCTTCCAGACCTCTCCCAGGATATTCCTAAAGTATGGATATTGATCCAGAATCAGTTCCCTCAGGGTTATTCTGTCTTTAATAGTGTTCAAATCCCGAAATTTGAAACTAAAGACAAACTGGAAGTGTTGGTATATTTTCCCCGTGGCCCAGTCATGAACAATCTTTTGCACCATTGTTGTTTTTCCGATCCCCGGGACTCCGGCCACTGATGATGAATTCCCAGATCGGGATTCACTCCGGGTAAAGCTGCTGTGGAACAATTGATCAGTCCTGATTTTTTCCAGTTCTCTCCGGAGACATTTCTCTCTCCACTCTTCATGGACCCGACCTCTTGCCAGCAGCTCATGTTCCACCAGTGTCCGATCTCGAACAGTGGAGATGATTGTGAGCTCAGCGTATCGATCAAGCAGCTGGAAATTCTTAACCTTCTCCTTCATCAGGATGGTGTTCACACTCAGTGTTTCAGTCTGTGCTCGTAGAGTCTCCTTGTGTTTCTGTTGAACGTCTTGCATGAGAAAAGGCAGATAATGGACACAATGTTAGATGGCTCAACTCAAAACTCAACATTCATGATGACAAGAATGAGTTCAATGCCCTTCAATTAAATTGACGGATTTCAGTGGTGTAACGTAAACCTGGTTACAGACACGCGAGATGATAGCGAGCCACGGCTGAGAAAATCACCAGCCAAGCAGATTCTGATATTAACTGTGCTGTGAAAGTACAGTTCACTGGTCCCTCCATGTCCCGCTGTTGATTCTCCCATGACAAACACAGTGTTTCGTTTGGGTTTGAACACAGACTTTGAAGAACCCAGTGTTGATCTGCTGGGCACAGACAGGGTAAAGGGCATTGGGTGTTCTGTCAGAGGGACATCTGGAGGGAAATACCCAGCAGCTCAGGCAGCACATATGGGGAGGGGGGAATCAGCGTGGGAAGGAAGAGGTGGGCAGGGAGGAGGAGCAGAAGGGGAGGGAGAGAGAGAGAGAGTGGGGACAGAGGGAGAGGGAACGGGTGCAGGCGAAGAAGGGCGAGAGGGAAGGGGGTGCACGGGAGGGGGAATGGGATTTGGCAGTGAGAGACCAAGAGGGGAGCAGGAGGAGGAGATTGGGAGTTGGGGAAGGGGAAAGAGAGCAAGTGGGGGGGGGACATGGAAGGGAAAGCTGATGCTGATCATTAACCATAACAGCACGGAAACAGGCCATCTCGGCCCTTCAAGTCCGTTCCGAACATTAAATTTTTTTTTAATTTTTTTTTAAATTAAAAATAAATACTTCCCCCTAGTCCCATCTACCTGCACTCAGACCATAACCCTCCATTCCTTTCCCGTCCATATACCCATCCAATCTATTTTTAAAGGATAACATCGAACCTGCCTCCACCACTTCCACTGGAAGCTCATTCCACACAGCTACCACTCTCTGAGTAAAGAAGTTCCCCCATAATGTTCCCCCTAAACTTCTGTCCCTAAATTCTCAAGTCATGTCCCCTTGTTTGAATCTTCCCTACTCTCAATGGGAAAAGCTTATCCACGTCCACTCTGTCTAACCCGCTCATAATTTTAAAGACCTCTATCAAGTCCCCTCTTAACCTTCTGCGCTCCAAAGTATAAAGACCTAACTTGTTCAACCTTTCTCTGTAACTTAGTTGCTGAAACCCAGGCAACATTCTAGTAAATCTCCTCTGTACTCTCTCTATTTTGTTGACATCCTTCCTATAATTAGGCGACCAAAATTGTACTCCATACTCCAGAATTTACCTCACCAATGCCTTGTACAATTTTAACATTACATCCCAACTTCTATATTCAATGCTCTGGTTTATAAAGGCCAGCACACCAAAAGCTTTCTTTACCACCCTATCTACATGAGATTCCACCTTCAGGGAACTATGCACAGTTATTCCTAGATCCCTCTGTTCAACTGCATTCCTCAATTCGCTACCATTGAAACGTATTGCGATCAATGTTGAGTACAGAAGGCTGTCACGCATTGTACTGGGAGATGAGGTACTAATCTGTGATTCACGCATGGTTTGTGTGGTGGACAAAAGTCAGAGGGGACAGAGTGGGACTGGGATGACCGGAAGTGACAGTCAATTGTTCAGAGTCATCGGTGAAAACTGCAAGTAGCTTCAACTAGAAAGTCATTTTGTTTCCCTGCATGGTTGGAAGCAAAGTAGGGAAAGGACAGGTGTTCATGGCGAAGTGACATTAGAAATGGAAAGGCTGCTGGACATGGAAGAGCTGGCCAGGGAGTCACGAAGGAAGCAACGCATTGGACATACAGGTGGAGGTGGGGATGTTGTATCTAAAGATGTCAACAACGATGAAAAATCATCAATGGAGTGAGGAGGATTGTCGGGGAGACAGTGAAGACCAGGGAAACGCTGTTCTTGCCCTGTCCAGGAGTGTGTGGGGTTACACAGTGTGTCATAGAAACATAGAAAATAGGTGCAGGAGTAGGCCATTCGGCCCTTCGAGCCTGCACTGCCAATCAATATGATCATGGCTGATCATCCAACTCAGTATCCTGTACCTGCCTTCTCCCCATACCCCCTGATCCCTTTATCCACAAGGGCCACATCTAACTCCCTCTTAAATATAGCCTATGAACTGGCCTCAACTGCCTTCTGTGGCAGAGAATTCCACAGATTCACCACTCTCTGTGTGAAAAATGTTTTTCTCGTCTCGGTCCTAAAAGACTTCCCCCTTATCCTTAAACTGTGACCCCGTGTTCTGGACTTCCCCAACATTGGGAACAATCTTCTTGCATCTAGCCTGTCCAACCCCTTAAGAATTTTGTAAGTTTCTATAAGATCACCCCTCAATCTTCTAAATTCTAACGAGTACAAACCGAGTCTATCCAGTCTTTCTCCATATGAAAGTCCTGCCATCTCAGGAATCAGTCTGGTGAACCTTCTCTGTACTCCCTCTATGGCAGGAATGTCTTTCCTCAGATCAGGATACCAAAACTGTACACAATACTCCAGGTGTGGTCTCACCAAGGCCCTGTACAACTGCAGTAGAACCTCCCTGCTCCTATACTCAAATCCTTTTGCTATGAATGCTAACATACCATTTGCTTTCTTCACTGCCTGCTGCACCTGCATGCCTACTTTCAATGACTGGTGTACCATGACACCCAGGGCTCGCTGCATCTCCCCTTTTCCTAATTGGCCACCATTCAGATAATAGTCTACTTTCCTGTTCTTGCCACCAAAGTGGATAACCTCACATTTATCCACATTATACTGCATCTGCCATGCATTTGCCCACTCACCCAACCTATCCAAGTCACCTTGCAGCCTCCTAGCATCCTCCTCACAGCTAACACTGCCCCCCAGCTTAGTGTCATCTGCAAAATTGGAGATGTTGCATTCAATTCCCACGTCCAAATCATTAATATATATTGTAAATAGCTGGGGTCCCAGCACTGAGCCTTGCGGTACCCCACTAGTCACTGCCTGCCATTCTGAAAAGGACCCGTTTACTCCTACTCTTTGCTTCCTGTGTGCCAGCCAGTTCTCTATTTACATCAATAATGAACCCCCAATACCGTGTGCTTTAAGTTTGTATACTAATCTCTTATGTGGGACCTTGTCGAAAGCCTTCTGAAAGTCCAGATATAACACATCCACTGGTTTTCCCTTATCCACTCTACTGTTTACATCCTCAAAAAATTCTATAAGAT
Organism: Malacoraja senta; assembly: GCA_038087875.1. NCBI lineage: Eukaryota > Metazoa > Chordata > Chondrichthyes > Rajiformes > Rajidae > Malacoraja > Malacoraja senta. The sequence continues at coordinate 33,332,237 of CM075986.1, read as the reverse complement.
TCGTCAGACATGGTTTACCTTTCATAAATCCATGCTGACTTTGTCCAATGATTTCACCACTTTCCAAATGTGCTGCTATCCCATCTTTAATAACTGACTCTAGCATTTTCCCCACTACCGATGTTAGACTAACTGGTCTGTAATTCCCTGTTTTCTCTCTCCCTCCCTTTTTAAAAAGTGGGGTTACATTAGCTACCCTCCAATCCTCAGGAACTACTCCAGAATAAAAGAGTTTTGAAAACTTATCACCAATGCATCCACTATTTCTGGGGCTACTTCCTTAAGTACTCTGGGATGCAGCCTATCTGGCCCTGGGGATTTATCGGGGTTGGACAGGCTAGATGCAGGAAGATTGTTCCCGGTGTTGGGGAAGTTCAGGACAAGCGGTCACAGCTTAAGGATAAGGGGGAAATCCTTTAAGACCGAGATGAGAAAAAACGTTTTCACACAGAGAGTGGTGAATCTCTGGAACTCTCTGCCACAGAGGGTAGTTGATGCCAGTTCATTGGCTATATTTAAGAGGGAGTTAGATGTGGCCCTTGTGGCTAAAGGGATCAGGGGGTATGGACAGAAGGCAGGTACGGGATACTGAGTTGGATGATCAGCCATGATCATATTGAATGGCGGTGCAGGCTCGAAGGGCCGAATGGCCTACTCCTGCACCTATTTTCTATGTATCTATGTAACACCACTTCCCGACTAACCTGGATTTCACTCAGTTCTTCCATCTCATTTGACCCCCGGTCCCCTGCTATTTCAGGAAGATTATTTATGTCTTCCTTAGTGAAGACAGAACCAAAGTAGTTATTCAATTGGTCTGCCATGTCCTTGTTCCCCATGATCAATTCACCTGTTTCTGTCTGCAAGAGACCTACATTTGTTTTAACTAATCTTTTTCTCTTCACATATCTATAAAAACTTTTGCAATCAGTTTTTATGTTCCCTGCCAGTTTTCTTTCATAATCTATTTTCCCTTACCTAATTAAGCCCTTTGTCCTCCTCTGCTGGACTCTGAATTTCTCCGAGTCCTCTGGTATGCTGCTTTTTCTGGCTAATTTGTTTGCTTCATCTTTTGTTTTGATACTATCGCTGATTTCCCTTGTTATCCACGGATGCACTACCTTTGCTGATTTATTCTTTTGCCAAACTGGGATGAACAATTGTTGTTGTTCATCCATGCAGTATATAAATGCCTTCCATTGCATATCCACCGTCAACCCTTTAAGAATCAATTGCCAGTCTATCTTGGCCAATTCACGTCTCATACCCTCAAAGTTACCTTTCTTTAAGTTCAGAACCCTTGTTTCTGCATTAACTACGTCACTCTCCATCCTAATGAAGAACTCAACCATATTATGGTCACTCTTGCCCAAGGGGCCACGCACTACAAGACTGCTAACTAACCCTTTCTCATTACTCAATACCCAGTCTAGAATAGCCTGCTCTCTCGTTGGTTCCTCTACATGCTGGTTTAGAAAACTATCCCGCATACATTCCAAGAAATCCTCTTCCTCAGCACTCCTGCCAATTTGATTCACCCAATCTATATGTAGATTGAAGTCACCCATCATAACTGTTTTACCTTTGTTGCACGCATTTCTAATTTCCTGTGTGATGCCCTCCCCAACTCCACTACTACTGTTAGGGGGCCTATACACAACTCCCACTAGCGTTTTCTGCCCCTTAGTGTTTCGCAGCTCTACCCATATCGATTCCACATCCTCCAAGCTAATGTCCTTCCTTTCTATTGCGTTATTCTCCTCTCTGACCAGCAACGCTACCCCACCTCCTTTTCCTTTCTGTCTGTCCCTCCTGAATATTAAATATCCCTGGATGTTCAGCTCCCAGCCTTGGTCACCCTGGAGCCATGTCTCCGTGATCCCAACTATATCATATTCATTAACAACTATCTGCACGTTCAACTCATCTACCTTACTACGAATGCTCCTTGCATTGAGACACAAAGCCTTCAGGCTTGTTTTTACAACACTTACCCCTTATACAATTATGTTGAAAAGTGGCCCTTTTTGATTTTGCCCTGGATTTGTCTGCCTGCCACTTTTACTTTTCACCTTGCTAAGTATTGCTTCTACCGTCATTTTACACCCCTCTGTCTCTCTGCTCATGTTCCCATCCCCCTGCCACATTAGTTTAAATCCTCCCCGACAGCACTAGCAAACACTCCCCCAAGGACATTGGTTCCATTCCAGCCCAGGTGCAGACCGTCCTGTTTGTACTGGTCCCACCTCCCCCAGAACAATGCCCTAGAAATTTGAATCCCCCCCCACCTTGCACCATTTTTCAAGCGATGTATTCATCTGCAATATCCTCCTATTTCTACTCTGACTAGCACGTGGCACTGGTAGTAATCCAGAGATTATTACCTTTGAGGTCCTACTTTTAAGTTTATCTCCGAGCTCCCTAAATTCACCTTGTAGGACCTCATCCCGTTTTTTACCTATATCGTTGGTGCCAATGTGCACCACGACAACTGGTTGTTCACCCTCCCCCTCCAGAATGTCCTGCAGCCGTTCAGTGACATCCTTGACCCTTGCACCAGGGAGGCAACATACCATCCTGGAGTCTTGTTTGTGGCCGCAGAAACGCCTATCTATTCCCCTTACAATTGAATCCCCTATTACTATTGCCCTTCCACTCTTTTTCCTCCCCTCCTGTGCCGCAGAGCCACCCACGGTGCCATGAACTTGGCTGCTGCCGCCTTACCCTGATGAGCCATCTCCCCCAACAGTATCCAAAATGGTATATCTGTTTAGGAGGGAGATGACCGCAGGGGACTCCTGCACTACCTGCCTACTGCTACGCTGGCTAGTGGCCACCCGTTCCCTTTCTGTCCGCTTAACTTTTACCTGCGGTGTGGCCAACTCACTGTACGTGCTATTCAAGACTTTCTCAGCGTCGTGGAAGCTCCAGTATGAATCCAACCGCAGCTCCAATCGTTCAATGCGGTCTGCCAGGAGCTGCAGCTGGACACACTTCCTGCAAACGTAGTCACCAGGGACACCGACCATATCCCTGATCTCCCATATGTTGCAGGATGAGCAATCCACGGAGCCGATCTCAACTGACATGGCTTACCCCCAAATTAAATCAACTCACTCACACTATAAAAATCTTAATCCTTTAAACTGTACCTTTACTAAAAAACACTGTACCCTTCACTCACTGTACCCTTAACTCACTGTACCCTTAACTCACTGTACCCTTAACTCACTGTACCCTTAACCCACTGTACCCTTAACTCACTGTACCCTTAACTCACTGTACCCTTAACACACTGAACCCTTAACTCACTGTACCCTTAACTCACTGTACCCTTAACCCACTGAACCCTTAACCCACTGTACCCTTAACTCACTGTACCCTTAACTCACTGTACCCTTAACCCACTGAACCCTTAACCCACTGAACCCTTAACTCACTGTACCCTTAACTCACTGTACCCTTAACTCACTGTACCCTTAACTCACTGCACCCTTAACTCACTGTACCCTTAACTCACTGTACCCTTAACTCACTGAACCCTTAACTAAAAAGTAGGAACAGAAAGCAGAAATACAAACTTGGGGTTACTCCCAATCAGCTGCTTCCTCTAGTCTGCTTCCACCAAAGAGGCTTCCTCTAGATCACTTCTTTTGAAGTGTGATGGAACGTTGCAGAGTGGGCAACGCTGCACCAGCCACTCCTCCCGCTCCTGGGCCTCTGTGGAACAAAGCCCCATGCTCGGTTTTTAAACCTACCGCCCGGCCGCTGCACCAGCCGCTCCAACCCCTCCTGGGTCAGGACCCATCTAGGAGTGTGTGAGGTTACACAGTGTGTCAGGACTCTGCCAGGAGTGTGTGGGGGCATCACTGCACACACAGTCTCTCTGGGTGTGCACTGGATTTCACAGATCTCTCTCACAACCTGATACATTGCAAAGTCTTGTACAATTAACGCCTGGAGGAGTTTAAATAATGCAGTGCAATAGTTCCAGTGTATGTCAGAGATCGAGTGATCTGGGACTGCTATCTGCCTCTTTGGTTACGCTCGGACTATCCTAGATCGGACTTTCCTTTGCACTAAACGCTAATCCCTCATAGTTCATCTATAGTTTAAATGGCTCGATTATAATCACGTATTGTCTTTCTGCTGACTGGATAACATGCAACATAAGCTTTTCACCGTACCTCAGTACATGTGACAATACACTAAACTAAGCTAAACTTGTATCTACAGATAAAGAAGCAATCCAAAGTGAATACCCGTGTCAGTCGAACAATTGCTTAGCCTTTGATCTTCTGATTTCCGATTCTGCAAAGCTCCAGTATTGCATCAATTCTAACAAGTCATTGGTGTGAACTGTACATTTCAACACTCACCTTCCATATGAGAGGGTAATTCAGATAAACCTCTGGTGATGTTCATGCATTCTTGTGGATCAGGACCTGTTCAAATCAACGAGCATTCATTAAACCAGACTTGAATAACATAGTTAACTCCAGTGTTTCAACGTGATATTCAGTTCAGCGTGTTGATTTACCGTACCGAGCTCCTGGATTTCTTTCAGTATTTTGTCCAGCTTTGGTAATTCATTCTGCATTTTCACAAAGGATTCCCACATCACCCGCCGGGCACGGTTACCCTTCTCCATCACCGTACTGAGGAAGAGTGTGGAACTGTCTCTGCGGTTTCCCTTTACCACGAGCTCAGTGACACTCTGTGAAGAACAACAATGAATATAATGACAAGTGACTGAGACCATGTTAATGGGGAGGGAATTAGCTGTTCAGTGATGGGATATTCTGGTAGTTTTGAACATTGTGACAGGCGTTGGTTTGCCTCTTCATACACCCATGACACTATATAAAACAAACTGTGTGTGCTCCCAGAGTCCTGACAGTTTTTGATATGAACGATACACTACTTTGTATGTTGATTTTGTTTTTTGAATAAAGTATTTGTAAACAAAAAAAAAGAAGTCCTGACAGTGTGAAACTTGCATCACTCCTGGCAGTGTCCGAGAACACAGCAGAGTACAGCACGGGAACAGGCCATTCAGGCCAATGATGGCCGTGTTGAAATTGATGTGAAATCAATCCAATTCTTTTTGGCCTTACATGGACTGCATCCCACTAGGAATGGACGCGTCCAGGCCAGCCTGCATTTCTTCCTGCTCTGCATTGTGAAGCTATTTAGTTCTTTCATTTACATTCTTTCCCTCTCTGAGCCCGCATTCACTCCTTGACCAGATAACTTTTTTATTTCAATGCCTCCCCCCGTTTTACCCGATCAAAGTATTCTCTGGGGGGCGCCGTCCTGTGTGGTATGGCTGCCCAGCCTGCAGCTGTCCGTTTTCATCTTTTTTTAATTTTTAGTTAGTTAGTTGTTTTTTAGGAGTTCTATCCTTTTTTATGTGGGGGGTGGGAAAGGGGGAAACTACTTTCTAGGGTCCCTACCTGGTCGGAGAGGCAGCTTTTCTCCGGGCTGCACCTTCGACCCGTCCTCGCGGCCTACCAGCGGGCCTGGAACGGCGTTTCCTGAGGGGACCGGCCAGGACCTCGACTTCGGCGGCGGCGCAGCGCTGGAGCGCTATCGCGGAGCGGGCGATGCCTTGCTCGGGTCGCCGCGCTGGAGCTCCGGTGAGTTGAGCCCGCAGGTGAAACATGGCGGAGCTGCGGGTCTGTGGAGCGGCCAGCTGCGGGCGGCGGCGCTGAACTTTAACAACGGGAGCCTGGGATCTCTCGCCGAGATCGCCAGTGGCGGAGCTCCATCCAGCGCGGCCTGTTGGCTTCGGAAGCCGCGGTCTCGAGTAAGGAGGCGGCCGTTCCAGGTGTCCCAAGCCGCTGAGAGGATTCTCCCGACGCCGGAGCACCATCACCCGGCGAGAACGGCCTGGAACACCGGGCCTCCGTGAAGGCGACTGTGTAGGCCTCAATAGGCCCGAATATGGGTGGACATGGGATGGGGACTGGACTTTGTGCCTTCCCCCACAGTGGGAACCATTGTGGGGGGATGTTTTTATGTTTAATGTTAAATTTCTTTAAAGTTGTGTCTAGTTTGCGCTGGCTAGTTGGCAAGACAAATTTCACTACACCATTTGGTGTACGTGACAATAAATGTCCTTTGTCCTTTGTCCAAAGACATTCCTATCTTGCAGTTTAGAGCGCCAAAAAGCCAGTGTTAGCCCAGTGCTTACGTGGATCTTGGAGAAGCAGTAATTAAAGAGAAGCAGGGAGAAGAGGTTATTGGCTGAAACCCGTGGGAAAGGTGAGTCAGTCACAGTTTAAAACTGAGTAATTTGGTTTGTAAATTGGCAAATTAGGCAATTTATCCGTCAATATAAGCAAGGTTGCCTTAGGGGAGCAGCATTGAGAGATGTGCCTTGTGAGTAAAGTGTGAGTCTTTGACTTGAGAGTCTTTGGCTTGAGCGTCTTACGTGCCTTACGTGTAAAGTGTGAGTCTTTGGCTCGAGAGTCTTCGGCGAGGAGGCTAGGCAAAAAGCTGGAGATGACGGAATGCGATGAGCACATGACAGGACAGATGAGACCGTGTGAGGCTTGCAGTATGTGGGAGCCCAGGGACACAGATGGAGCCTCTAGCTGCTACAACTATGGCAAGTGTGTCCAGCTTCCGCTCCTGAAGGACCGTGTTGGGGCACTGGAGAAGCAGCTGGATGACCTCAGGGCCATCTGGGAAAACGAGAGTTTCCTGGACAGGACCTACAGTGAGGTGGTCACGCCGAGGATAGGGGAAGAACCAAGGTGTGTGACGGAGAGAAAGAGTGGAAATCGTGGAGTACAGAAGACTCAGGTGGCTGTGCCCTAATGAAAACAGGCACGCCCTCTTGGGAACTGTCCGGGGAGACGATATTTCCAGTCCGAGCGGAGGACACGTCGGTGGCTCCAATCCTAGAGATGGGACTCGACCGACGTCGGGCAGATCTCTAGTGGTGGGTGACTCCATTGTCCGAGGAGCGGACAGGAGATTCTGTGGCGGCAGACGAGATGCGAGGATGGTCTGTTGCCTCCCTGGTGCCAGGGTTCAGGATGTCACGAGCCAAATTCAGAACATCCTCAAGAGAGAAGGTGAACAGCCGGCAGTGGTTGTGCACGTAGGCACAAACGACATCGGGAAGAAGAGGAAGGAGGTTCTCCAACGTGAGTTCAGAGAGTTAGGAAGAAGAGTGAAAAGCAGGACTTCTTGGGTGGTTATCTCTGGATTGCTTCCAGTACCTCGTGCTAGTGAGGACAGGAACAGGGAGATGGGGGATCTGAATGTGTGGCTGAGGGGCTGGTGCAGGGAGCAAGGATTTAAATTTATAGACCACTGGGATCTCTTCTGGGGTAGGGGTGACCTGTACAAAAGGGGCGGGTTACACCTTAACTGGAGGGGGACCGACGTTCTGGCAGGCAGGTTTGCTAGGGCTACATGTGTGAGCTTAAACTAAATAGTGGGGGGGAGGGATTGACAAATTGGGAGTATAAAGATGGAGTTGAAGGGGAAGTGACTACAGGAAAAATTACAAAAGATTCTCGAATTAATGGGAAGGAAAGTTCGAGAAGAGATAAAAGAGTAAGGTCAGGGCCAATTGCGAGGGGGGAGGTGAATACGGAGATCAAAGTGTTGTATATGAATGGGCGAAGTATAAGAAATAAAGTGGTCGAGCTTGAGGGTCAGTTAGAAATTGGCAAGTATGATGTGGTGGGAATTACAGAGACATGGCTGCAAGAGGGCCAGGGCTGGGAACTGAATATTCAAGGGTATACCTCCTATCGAAAAGACAGACAGGTGGGCAGAGGGGGTGGGGTAGCTCTGTTGGTGAGGAGTGAAATTCAGTCCCTTGCAAGGGGTGACATTGAAACAGGAGATGTGGAGTCAGTATGGATAGAACTAAGGAATTGTAAGGGTAAAAAGACCCTTATGGGACTAATCTACAGGCCCCCAAACAGTAGCCTGGACATAGGGTGCAAGTTGAATCAGGAGTTAAAAGGTAATGCTGTGGTTGTAATGGGAGATTTCAACATGCAGGTAGACTGGGAAAATCAGGTTGGTACTGGACCCCAAGAAAGGGAGTTTGTCGGGTGCCTTTGTGATGGATTCTCAGTGCAGCTTGTATTGGAGCCTACCAGGGAGAAGGCAATTCTGGATTTAGTGTTATGTAATGAACCGGAATTGATAAAGGAACTTGAGGTTAAGGAGCCATTAGGAGGTAGTGACCATAATATGGTCAGGTTTATTCTACAATTGGAGAGGGAGAAGGGTAAATCGGGGGTGTCAGTGTTACAGTTGAATAAAGGGGACAATGGGGCCATGAGGGAGGAGTTGGCCAAAGTTGACTGGAAAGATACCCTAGCAGGGATGACAATGGCAGGTACTTCCAGGAATAATACAGAAGGTGCAGGATAGGTTCATTCCAAAGAGGAAGAAAGATTCCAAGGGGAGTAAGGGGCGACCATGGCTGACAAGGGACGTCAGGGACAGTATAAAAATTAAAGCAAAGAAGTACAACGTAGCAAAGATGAGCAGGAAGCAAGAAGATTTAAAGAGCAACAGAAGATAACTAAAAAGACAATACGGGGAGAAAAGATGAGGTACGAAGGTAAGCTAGCCATTTAGATAGTAATGGCAGGCAGTGACTAGTGGGGTACCGCAAGGCTCGGTGCTGGGACAGCAGCTATTTACAATATACATCAATGATTTGGATGAAGGGATTCAAAGTAACATTAGCAAATTTGCAGATGACACAAAGCTGGGTGGCAGTGTGAACTGTGAGGAGGATGCTATGAGAATGCAGGGTGACTTGGACAGGTTGGGGGAGTGGGCAGAAGCATGGCAGATTAAGTTTAATGTAGAGAAATGTGAGCTTATCCACTTTGGTATCAAAAACAGGAAGGCAGATTACTATCTAAATGGCGTCGTTGGGAAAAGGGGAAGTTCAACGGGATCGGGGGGTCCTTGTTCATCAGTCGATGAAAGTAAGCATGCAGGTACAGCAGGCAGTGAAGAAAGTGAATGGCATGTTAGCCTTTATAACAAAGGGAGTCAAGAATAGGAGCAAAGAGGTCCATCTGCAGTTGTACAGGGCCCTAGTGAGGCCACACCTGGAGTATTGTGTGCAGTTGTGGTCCCCTAATTTGAGGAAGGACATTTTTGCTATTGAGGGAGTGCAGCGTAGGTTTACAAGGTTAATTCCCGGGATGGCTGGACTGTCATATGCTGAGAGAATGGAGCGGCTGGGCTTGTACACTCTGGGGAATGAGAGGGGATCTCATTGAAACATATAAGATTGTTAAGGGTTTGGACACGCTAGTGGCAGGAAACATGTTCCCGATGTTGGGGGAGTCCAGAACCAGGAGCCATAGTTTAAGAATAAGGGGTAAGCCATTTAGAATGGAGATGAGGAAACACTTTTTCTCACAGAGAGTTGTGAGTCTGTGGAATTCTCTGCCTCAGAGGGTGGTGGAGGCCCGTTCTCTGGATACTTTCAAGAGAGAGCTAGATAGGGCTCTTAAAGATAGCGGAGTCAGGGGATATGGGGAGAAGGCAGGAACGGGGTACTGATTGGGGATGATCAACCATGATCACATTGGATGGCGGTGCTGACTGGAAGGGCCGAATGGCCTACTCCTGCACCTGTTGTCTATTATCTATTGCACATTTCCTGCAGCTCATTCTCTCCTTTCACTGCACATTAACTCGGCTTCTCTTCCCACAGATGCGTAAATAATTGATGTTTCTTTATATTGTAGATTTTAGCAAATGTATGTTTTTTTATTTTATTTGTCAATTGAATGATAAGCGAACAGTTCAATGTCTAATAATTCAGCAGGTCAGACAGCATTGAAAACAGAGTTCTTTTGTAAACCAACATCTGAAGTTCCTTGTGCTGATGCCCAATGTCCTCTGTGGTTTAATGAACTGAACTCAATGTGACAAATGAAACTGATGACACATGAGAAGTATTATAGTTTTTGATTCAGGTTTACAAGTTTACTGCCCCCTGAGCGTTGTGCTAAGATGCATGTCTAGGAAGAACAGCTGGATCAGAATGGACAATTCTCAGAAATCCCCAGGTCACAGGTTGTATTCCTGACACCAGATCTACAGGACACAAACTGATCAGAGATCTGTGTCTTCATTGCACTGTTCAACCCAGGGACTGTTGAGGTGAGTGGGACTGACATTGGTCACTCTTCCCCCCCCCTCGATGACGTCAGTTCTGCGACAGGAAACAGAAGTCACCGTGTTCCTTCCACTTACCCTGTGTTCTTGTTCACTGAAATCTCCCTGCCGTCTCATCATGAGGCCGAGACTTTCAACCCCTTCTTCAATCGCCTGTTTCAGTCTCTCCCGATAGAATTTTGTCAGCTGGAACAATTGGTCGTCGTTCCATTGTGTCAGGAGCTCAAAGAATGCAAGAGTTAGATCTGTGTATTCAAAGAGAGAAACTAAACACCATCTGAATCAGTCCCCTTGGCTCCCGCTACAACAGCAACCATCACCCTGACTGTTCCAGCCCCCCCTATTAGAATGGTCAAAACAGAATATCGGAATAAGACAATGTGCTGGAGGAACTCAGTGGGTCAACCATCATCTCTGGAGAATATGGATAGGTGATGTTTCAAGTCTGGACCTTTCTTCAGGCAGAATGTGGTGGCGGTGAGTGGGGAGAAATGTGGACAGGATGAGGGACAGGTCAAAGCCTGGCAGGTAAGGTGGATGCAGGTGAGTGGAGGTTTTGATAGGCTGATAATTGGACATTGGCCAGAGATGAAAAGACAGATATGAAACAAAAGGAGCGAAGTTGGAAGTTGTGAAGCGGGATGAATTCATGTAGGCGGAAAGGGAGAAATCTGCACGAGGAGTAAAAATGGTTGGCAACTGGAAAATCCAGTAAATGTTGGCGGATAAAGCGTAAGTGTTCAAGAGATTCAAGATTCAAGAGAGTTTATTGTCATGTGTCCCAGAGAACAATGAAATTCTTGCTTTGCTTCAGCACAACAGAATATTGTAGGCATAAATAAATACAGAACAGATCAGTGTGCCCATATACCATAGAATATATATATATATATATACATAAATAAGCATGTAAACTGCAATAGGCTATTAAAGTTCAGATTTTTGTTTGAGTTGAGTTTAATGGTCTGATGGCTGTGGGGAAGTAGCTATTTCTGAACCTGGATGCTGCAGATTTCAGGCTCCTGTACCTTCTACCTGAAGGCAGCGGAGAGATGAGTGTGTGGCCAGGATGGTGTGGGTCCTTGATGATGCTGCCAGCCTTTTTGAGGCAGCGACTGCGATAGATCCCCTCGATGGTAGGGAGGTCAGAGCCGATGATAGACTGGGCAGTGTTTACCACTTTTTGCAGTCTTTTCCGCTCCTGAGCGCTCAATTTGCCGAACCAAGCCACGATGCAACCGGTCAGCATGCTCTCTACTGTGCACCTGTAGAAGTTAGAGAGCGAGTCCTCCTTGACAAACTGACTCTCCGTAATCTTCTCAGGAAGTAGAGGCACTGATGTGCTTTCTTTATAATTGCATCAGTGTTCTCGGACCAGGAGAGATCTTCGGAGATATGCACGGCCAGGAATTTGAAGCTCTTGACCCTTTCCACCATTGAACCGTTGATATAAACGGTACTGTGGGTACCCATCCTACCCCTTCCAAAGTCCAAAATCAGTTCCTTGATTTTGCTGGTGTTGAGAGCCAGGTTATTGTGCTGGCACCATTTGGTCAAACGGTCGATCTCACTTCTATACTATGACTCATCTCCATCAGTGATATGTCCCACAACAGTGGTGTCGTCAGCGAACTTGATGATGGAGTTCGCACTATGACCGGCTACGCAGTCATGAGTATAGAGTGAGTACAGCAGGGGGCTGAGCACGCATCCTTGAGGTGCTCCCGTGCTGATTGTTATCGAGGCCGACACATTTCCTCCAATACGGACAGACTGTGGTCTGTGAATGAGGAAGTCAAGGATCCAATTGCAGAGGGATGCACAGAGACCCAGATCTGAGAGTTTGGTAACCAGCTTGGAGGGGATGATTATATTAAATGCCGAGTTGTAATCAATGAATAACAGCCTGACATATGAGTTTTTGTTGTCCAAGTGGTCCAGAGCGGAGTGGAGAGCCAGCCAGATCGCATCCACTGTTGATCTGTTGTGGCGGTAAGCGAACTGCTGTGGGTCCAGGTTTTTGTCGAGGTAGGAGTTGATTTGCGCCATGATCAACCTCTCAAAGCACTTCATCACCACAGACGTTAGTGCCACTGGTCGATAGTCATTGAGGCACGTCACCTTGCTCTTCTTGGGCACCAGTATTATTGATGCCCTTTTAAAGCAGGTGGGAACCTCAGAAGCGAGAGGTTGAAAATGTCCGTAAAAACTCCAGCCAGTTGGTCCGCACAGGTTTTTAGAACACGACCGGGTATACCATCAGGTCAAGTGTTCGGCAAAATCGTCGCCGAGTCTATGATTTGTCTCGCCAATTGCCAACCATTGTAACTCTCTTCCCATTTCCATAGCAACCTCTCTGTCCTTGGACACATGCTCACCGGAGGAAAAGCACCTCAAATTCCACTTGGGTAGCCTACAATCCAATGGTATGAACATTGAATTCTCCAATTTTAAGTAACAATCCAAACCGCACACCTGCTATATTCCCCCCTCCCCCCCCCCCCCCTGCCGCCACTGTTCCGATTTCTCCCCTCCCCATTTCCTGCCTCCTATATTCCTTTCCTTATTTTCACAATCTCCAACACTCAATCCTTCTGGCTAACATCTTGATTTTTCATCTCTAGCCTTTGTTCAAACACCTACCTACGAAAAAAACTCCTCAATAATATCCCTCTCACTTGCCAGGCTTTGTGTTGCCGCTCCTTTTTGCCAGTTTACGGCTGCATTCATCAGTCTGAAGAATCGTGGAGGCTGAGGCAGCGTGTGAGCAGGGGAGGGTTGGATAGCGTCTGACCCGGGGAGGATGTGACGGTGTGACCCAGGGGGCATGGGCCACAGGGGGATGGGACAGCGTGTGACGCGGGAAGGGTGGGCACTGGGGGAATGTGTGATCATCTCCATAGCCGGTATTCAGACAGAGAACAAATCACAGCAAAAAAAACAGTAGACTTGGAGCGATCCTCCTTTCTCCAATGAAATTGAATAACATAAATTATAATAAGAACCCAATTATTCATAGTACAATCCGAATTTGGAAACCAATAAAACAAAATTTAAAATTAAGAAATTTATCACTTTTATTACCTATAGTTAATAACCCTTCGTTTAATCCCTCTATTATAGATAAAGCTTTTACACATTGGGATAGACTAGGAATTAAAACGCTTGGTGACTTGTATGAAACTGGAAAATTACTTTCATTTCAACAATTACAAATAAAATATAAACTCGGAAATAATCAATATTTTAAATATTTTCAAATATGCGACTATTTGAAAAAATATACAAAAGATTATTATAATAACCCAGCAGATGTACTGGACGAGGCAATGCAGATAAAAGCGGAATCAGCAAACTTAATATCATATTTGTATAATATTATCTTAAATGTAGAAATACCATCTACGGAGGGTATCAGAAGAGACTGGGAACAAGAGTTAGCTATTAAAATGTCAAAGGAAAGTTGGAATGAACACTTATTAAACGTGCATAAATGTTCGATTAATGTAAGACACACTTTAATACAATTTAAAATTTTACATAGATTATATTATTCCAAAACTAAAATTCATAAAATTTTCCCAAATATATCATCTATTTGTGATAAATGTCAATCCCAAGAAGCTACTATAGCGCACTCATTCGTTTTCTGTACAAAAATTCAAAAATTTTGGAATGAAATTTTTGAAATCTTTACAAAGTTATTTAAAATAAGACTGATACCCAAAGCAGAATGGATTATCTTCGGTATAACGGAAGATGGCCCAGAACTAAATGTGTTTCAAAAGAAACTAATGGACTATGGGTTAATAACTGGAAAAAAGCTAATTCTAAAATTTTGGAAGAAGGCTCCAATACCAACTATAAATATGTGGACTTCAAATATGTTCGAAACATTACACCTAGAAGAGATAAGACTCCTCCTAGCAGGTAAACCAGATCACTTCCACCTGACGTGGTCTGCATTTATAGAATTATTACAAATATAGGGTGCAAAAGTACTTAAAAAAAAAATTGAGGTCAGGTAAGGGGGGATGCTAGTTGAAGAGTTGGTATGTCCCATTTACATAATGCTCATAAAAATATTTGTTTCTCTCTTTTTCCTCTTTCTCTTTCTCTTTCTTTTCTAGGGTCTATTTCTTAACTCTTTTTCTTTTGTTTTTTAATTTTGTTCTTATAGGGTCTTTGTTCTTTTTTGTTGTCACATTTCCTACACTTTCACTTTTTCCTTCACTTTCTTCTTTCCTTCAATCTTTTCTTTTTCTAGTGTAAAAAATAAATGGAGTACATTAATTGTAAGAAGACATAAGTGACGAGTACTAATGTATGTGGTTGTAATGTAATGTACTTCTAATAAATAATTTTAAATTTTTTTTTTTTTTTTTTTAAACAGTAGAGGAATGCACTGATGAAGAGGTGGAGATGTAGTTGATGCCAGCTAATCTTCCTGGGATTATCTTCCATCTTACTCATGGATAATGGAGACTCCTTGCAATTGCTCTCCTTCAACCAAGTCTGTCCCACCCATCACCATCGCTCCACTCTCTGTGGCCTCATGCTCCCTGGCTTCAATGATACTTTGTCATGTGGACCCAAGTTCAGTGAACAACCTCCAATACACGAGGATCAGGAGAGGAATAGGGGTCAACGAAAGAGCGTTCACGTCACGGCCCTGTTTCCACCAATCTTTCCACTACCACGCACAATAAGCGCAAGACAGACACCATTGTGTGCGAATGCAGAGAGGTGTGTCTGGCTCTGGCTGAACAACGTCTATTCTTGTGTGTGGACTCGACAAGAAGAAGAGGAATCTATTATATATATATATATATATATATATATATATATATATATATATATATATATATATATATATATATATATAAATAGATACATATATATATATATATATATATATATATATATATATATATTATATATATATATCTATAATATATATATTTATCTGTTATATATATATATATATAACAGATAAATATATATATAATAGATAAATATATATATTTATCTATTTTATATATATATATATATATATATATATATATATATATAATAGACTACTCCCCCACCTGAAAACTGTCATATATATTTATCTATTATATAGATAGTTTTCAGGTGGGGGAGTAGTTTTTATGGTAAAATCAGTACATGGATAAGATAGGTTTAGAGGGACATGGGCCTTACGCAGGCTTGTGGGACTACAGTAGATCGGCCATGTTGTTTGATATGTCCAAGGTGGGCCGAAAAGCCTTGTTCCATGCCATATGCCTCTATGACTCTGAGGCACAACTTGGACCATGTGTTGTTGTTGTTGTTGTTCGTTCTTCGTAGTCGAAGAAGACCATGACTTCAGTGTTTTTGTTTGTGGGTCTCGAGGTGACTGGTGAGACCAATCCGTGCCCGGAAGTCTCGCCCGCATATAGGACACAGTTGGGTGGGCGCTGCAGTAGAAGTTGAAGTGGCTCGAGCCTTGCGCGCGGCGGGTTTCCTCTGAGCTTGTGCAGTGCGCTTCTTCTCAGCTGCATGCGCTCCTGTGGTGATATTGCTTCGCTCAGTTCAGCGGTACGGGTCCGGAAGTCATGGCTTGACTTGGATTAAAGTGAGGGAGAGTTGCGCAAATCATCAGCCTCACTCTCTCGTCCCGGCCTATCTGGATCCAGGGGCAAGACATAGTCAAGACGGCCGGCGATAGTTCAGGATGCAGTGGATGGCCACCAGTGTTCTACGTGAACATTGTGCCCTAATAGCGCTCCACGACGCTTTGCTGGGTCCACCTTCCTACCCGTTGGACCGCCAAATGGTGGTCTCCTCCGCGTATTCCGCCGAATCCAGTCTTCACCTTTCCTGAATAAGGTAATAGCCACAAGGCAGTGGAGGTTTGCATTTGGTGTTTTCCTTCACCCCTCCAGGGTGCTATATGGAGGACGCCTGTGCGTGACTTTGTTTAACGTGGGGAGACTGGTGCACAGGCAGCCACCCCAAGGCCCTTGACAGATCTGGGTCAGGATCCAGTGGCATGGAGTCCAAGACGACCGGAGACCTTTTTCTGATGCAGCCTTCATCCGCCTTCCCAGCCGTTGTGACGCTCCACTAAGGTCAGCCATCGTCCTCTGCCTGTTCCACTGTTGAGGTCTCGGTTGGATCGCTCTTTGTCAGAGACCTCCCCCTCGACCTTACCACCATGGGTGGCCGTACCAGGAGCACAGCTCCAGACGGCATCGCTCTCAGGATCTCAGGTCCACCCAAGCTTCTCCACCATGACAATCAACTTGGGCCATAATAACTCTAACAGTGCAGACTACACAGAGTCCAAACACCAGAGTCGCCACGTTTTATCCGTCATCTTATACTCTTTACTTTCTCAGAAAGCCTCTCCCCAGTCACTGCATTGATGCACATCTGAATCTTCAATGAGGATGATTCATCGCCTCTACGGGGTGGGAGATTGCAACCTTCACGTGGTCTGCCCTGTTTGGACGAATGCAATCAACCTGGCGTGCACAATCAAATAAGATCAAGAGAACAAGTTGTCCTACAACTTTAGGCTGTGCACGCCTTACGCAAGAAGAAGATCGCCTCTACGATCACTCCCTCTGTCCTTTCAACTACTGCCTGCAGATGTTAACATCCTCTCTTTCTCAGTCCCTTCCTTAATCCCCTATCCTTCTGACCTGTGGACCATGCATTAGATGCGAACCAGATATCAAGACAACATTTATATCGTGAAGAATTCTGCAACACACCTGTGCCCGTCCTTGTTGTTGAGGTCACTGGAGCCACAGTCCTGTTTCCAACTTCAGCCGTGGTGTGGATAGGTGTTACCATATTCTGCTGCTCTGCAGTAAACCGAATAATAATAGTGGAATTAGACAATGATTAAGACAAGAATGAAAAGACTACCAAGTGAACTGTGAACCACTATCCACCACTATCAATCTCCCGGTGTTGGGGGTGGGAGCGGGTAGGGTTTGGGGAGGGGGAGGTGCGTGGAATGTCAACATTGAACCAGAAACTAAACTGAATCACCCATTTCCATCCTGTGGCCTGGTGGTAAAACAGTATTGAAATCTTGCACTGAGCGACTCGCTTCTTCACATTCAAACCTTTCCCCATGTACCACAAGGGACACGTCAAGAGATGTTGCAGCTCCTACACCATCCAGGATAACACTGACCAGTTGCCTGGCAGCCCATTCACTTGGATAAATGGGTCAATAACTAGACCGATGCTGCAAAGGCCAGTGTTGGGTCTCCCGGTTTTACAAACTATATTAATGACGTGGATAAAGAGGACTTGACAGTTTAGCAGGGCACTTGAAAATATGGTGCGGGTTATTTGGAGCATCGAAATTGGCTGATTGAGCAACTAATAAAATGGCAAGATGAAGCCTGCTGGGAGGAGTTGTGTTGGTAGAGAGGCTGTGTAGATGTAAAGTGCTGTGTGGAGGGCTAGTGGGAGTCTTTGGCTCACGAGTCTTCAGCAAGGAGACTGAGGAGAGGGGGCAGGAGATAAAGGTACAGTCTGTTGAACCTGCTGTGTCGCCTGTTGCGTGAGATTGTTGAGTGCTATATAACCATATAACCATATAACCATAACAGCACGGAAACAGGCCATCTCGGCCCTTCAAGTCCGTGCCGAACATTTTTTAATTTTTAAAAAAAAAATTAAAAATAAATACTTCCCCCTAGTCCCATCTACCTGCACTCAGACCATAACCCTCCATTCCTTTCCCGTCCATATACCCATCCAATCTATTTTTAAAGGATAACATCGAACCTGCCTCCACCACTTCCACTGGAAGCTCATTCCACACAGCTACCACTCTCTGAGTAAAGAAGTTCCCCCTAATGTTCCCCCTAAACTTCTGTCCCTTAATTCTCAAGTCATGTCCCCTTGTTTGAATCTTCCCTACTCTCAATGGGAAAAGCTTATCCACGTCCACTCTGTCTAACCCGCTCATCATTTTAAAGACCTCTATCAAGTCCCCTCTTAACCTTCTGAGCTCCAAAGAATAAAGACCTAACTTGTTCAACCTTTCTCTGTAACTTAGTTGCTGAAACCCAGGCAACATTCTAGTAAATCTCCTCTGTACTCTCTCTATTTTGTTGACATCCTTCCTATAATTAGGCGACCAAAATTGTACTCCATACTCCAGAATTGGCCTCACCAATGCCTTGTACAATTTTAACATTACATCCCAACTTCTATATTCAATGCTCTGATTTATAAAGGCCAGCACACCAAAAGCTTTCTTTACCACCCGTCAAGAGGCAGGTGGAATGGTGCGATGTTCCTCCTGCAGCACCTGGGATGTCAGAGCAACTGCTAGTGTCCCTGGTGACTAAACCCGTGGGAAATGTGTCCATGTGCCGCTCCTTGCAGGATGTATTTGGGAACTGGAGATGCAGATGGATGACCCAGGGATCATGCAAGTGACCTTTTGGACAAAACTAACAAGCAAGGTGGTCATGCCCAAGGACCAGGATGAAAGGATGTGGGTGACCATCAGGTCCTGCATTTAAGAGGGGCTGCAAGGTATAGACCAGTGAACCTAACGTCTGTGGCAAGCAAATGAGTGGAAACTATTAAGGGGGATGATATATCTATATTTGGATGGATAAGGGCTGATTACGGATAGTTAGCATATTTTTGTACGTCAGGGATCATATCTCACAAATCTGATTGAATTTTCTGAAGCAACTTAAAAGATTGACAAGGGAAAAGCCGTAGATTTGACTTATATGGACTTCGGTAACGTTCCACATGATAGGCTGCTTTGGAAGGTTTCATCATCAGTGATCCAGGGAGAGCTCGCTGACTAGATAGAGAATTGACCGTGAAAAGAAGCGTAGGCTGGGGGTGAAAGTTTGGTTTACAGACTGCAGGCCTGTGACTAGTGGTGTTCCCCAGGGATCGTTGCTGCCCCATTGCTGTTTGCGGATTATATCAAAGATATGGATGAGAACACTAGGATTAGTACGATGGTATCAAATGTTGCAAAGGGGTTTTCATCCGTTGGGCTGGGGAATGGAGTTTAATACAGATAAGCACAAAGTGTTGCATTTTGGGAAGTCAACGCAGGACAGGAGCTTAGTGAATGACAGTGTAGAAGTCGGGACGTTATGTAACGGGTGTACAAGACTTTGGCAATGTCACATTTAGTGTATCGTGTTCAGTTCTGGACATCCTGTTATAGGAAAGATGTTCCCAAACTGGAAAGGGTGCGGTGAAGATTGAAGAGCATGTTGCCAGGACTCCAGGGCCTGAATTACATAGAGAGGATGACCATGCCAGGACTTTATTCTTTGGAGTGCAGGAGGATGAGGGATGATCTTATTGAGGTGGATAAGTTCGTGATGGGAGTGGATAGTGTCTTTGAACCAGAGTAGGGGAATGAAGAACCAGAGAACATAGAGGAGAAAGATTTAATAGGAATCTGTGGGAGAACATTTTCACACACAGCGTGTTGGACATATGGAACGAGCTACCAAAGGAGGTAGTTGAGGCAGGAAATACCACAACTTTTAAAATATATTTGCACGGATCAGAACGGTTTAGGATGATATGGATAAAATGCAGGCAGGTGGGACCAGTACAGATGGGGCATCTTGGGCCGAAGGGCCTGTTTCTTTGATGTACGAATTTATGACTTGGATTAATGAAGCCAAACCTGGAGATGACACATAGAACATTGAATAGTGCAGCACAGAAACTGGCCCTTCGATTCCCCCATATCTGCACCAACAAGATCATACCAACTAGAACTAATCCCATCTACCTGCTCATGGACTGGACCCCTCTGTTCCCTGACTGGGTCAGTCATGTGTCAGTCTAAACAGAGTTTCCACCACCTCCTCAGGCAGGACCTTCCAGGAACCGACCAAAGTCTGTGTAAAAGCTTGTCCAGCCTGTCCCCTTTAAACATTCCTCTCTCCAGTCAGACATCCTCACCCTGGGAACAAGACTGACATTATCTAAGGTAGACAAAAGTGCTGGAGAAACTCCAGTCTGAAGAAGGGTTTCGGCCCGAAACGTTGCCTATTTCCTTCGCTCCATAGATGCTGCTGCACCCGCTGAGTTTCTCCAGCACTTTTGTCTACCTTCAATTTTCCAGCATCTACAGTTCCTTCTTAGAACACTGACATTATCTATGTCCCTTATATTCTATGCTTCTATTAGGCCTCCACTCAGCCTTCATTACTCAGATAAAACAAACCAATCTAGGTCTGCCTTAACTCAGACCATATTTCCAACAGATGTGAATTCTAGTGGATCTTTTGACAGCTTTCCTCATGATCCACAATTCTGCAAATAGTTCTGTTGTTTTTAAACTTACTAACTCGACCACCTACGTTTTTTGTCCAAAACATGGACATGATCAGAAATTGCAGCGGTTCCAGAACTGATCCTTGCAGAATACTATTGGTCACAAACCTAGTCAGAACAACACTCCTCCACCACTATTCCTCTCTCCTGTTTCCCCTCGCCCTAACCCCCTTTTTTTTTCTCTCTCTTCCCTGTCCCTACAGTCTTCACCATTCTGCAGCCTCCACTCCCCTCCCATTTCACTCACCTGCTCCTTGGATGAGACTCGATGATTCCTTGTTTGATGAAAAATCTCGTTCATGCTGGATTTCGCCACTTGGGTCAGTTCCAGGGTCGTGATCCACGTCTCCTATTCCTCTCCCTGTGGACTGACATTGTTCCCTTTCCTCTTCAGCATGTTCACATTGCATTGAGGTTCCGCTCTCAATCCCACTTTGTTTTTCTGTCGATGCTCCTGTGTTCTGACCATCTTCCTTTGATGAGGTGCCTGGCCAAAGTCTTTCGAGGAACTTGCCCATTTGAGTTAATTTCGCACCTGAAAAAACCCTCCCCATTAATTACAGGTTGCAGAACAATTTCAAATTGAGAATACCACATGTTCGGAATAGCTGGCAGCAATCTGAGCTGACATTCTGGGGCAAGTGGAAGTTAATGTCACCTTAGAAACAGAGCAAGAATACAGGCCCTTCGGCCCAACCAAACCGAAATGCCCCATCTAAGCGAGTCCCATCAATCTACGGGTTGACCTTAATCTTTCTTAACCGAACTGTACAAATGTCTTTTGGGGAAAAGATTGAATCGGAATCTGAGGGGTAACTTTTTCACACCAGGATGAACCAGGACACCCAGATCTCGTTATACTTCCCCTTTTCCCAAAGAAACCATTTAGATAATAATCTGCCTTCCTGTTTTTGCTACCAAAGTGGATATCCTCACGTTTATCCACATTAAACTTCATCTGCCATGCATCTGCCCACTCCCTCAACCTGTCCAAGTCACCCTGCATTCTCATAGCATCCTCCTCACAGTTCACACTGCCACCCAGCTTTGTGTCATCTGCAAATTTGCTAATGTTACTTTGAATCCCTTCATCCAAATCATTGATGTATATTGTAAATAGCTGCGGTCTCAGCACCGAGCCTTGCGGTACCCCACTAGTCACTGCCTGTCATTCTGAAAGGGACCCGTTAATCCCTACTCTTTGTTTCCTGTCTGCCAACCACTTCTCTATCCATGTCAGCACTCTACCCCCAATACCATGTGCCCTAAATTTGCCATCTCATCTCCTATGTGGGACCTTATCAAATGCTTTCTGAAAGTCCAGGTACACTACATCCACTGGCTCTCCCTTGTCCATTTTCCTAGTTACATCTTCAAAAAATTCCAAAAGATTAGTCAAGCATGAGTTCCCCTTCGTAAATCCATGCTGACTCGGACCGATCCTGTTACTGCTATCCAAATGTGCGGCTATCTCATCTTTGATAATTGACTGCAGCATCTTCCCCACCACCGATGTCAGGCTAACTGGTCTATAATTCCCCGTTTTCTCTCTCTCGCCTTTCTAAAAAAGTGGGATAACATTAGCTACCCTCCAATCCACAGGAACTGATCCTGAGTCTGTAGAACATTAGAAAATTATCACCAATCCATCCACGATTCCTAGATCCACTTCCTTCAGTACCCTGGGATGCAGACCATCAGGCCCTGGGGATTTATCAGCCTTCAGTCCCATCAGTCTATGCAACACCATTTCCTGCCTAATGTGGATTTCCTTCAGTTCCTCTGTCACCTCAGATCCTCTGGCCACTACTATATCAGGAAGATTGTTTGTGTCCTCCTTAATGAGTTCTTAGCCTCAGAGGGCAGTGGAGGCAGGTTCTCTGGATACTTTCAAGAGAGAGCTAGATAGGGCTCATAGAAACATAGAAACATAGAAAGTAGGTGCAGGAGTAGGCCATTCGGCCCTTCGAGCCTGCACCGCCATTCAATATGATCATGGCTGATCATCCAACTCAGTATCCTGTACCTGCTTTCTCTCCATACCCCCTGATCCCTTTAGCCACAAGGGCCACATCTAACTCCCTCTTAAATATAGCCAATGAACTGGCCTCAACTACCTTCTGTGGCAGAGAATTCCAGAGATTCACCACTCTCTGTGTGAAAAATGTTTTTCTCATCTCAGTCCCAAAAGATTGCCCCTTTATCCTTAAACTGTGACCCCTTGTTCTGGACTTCCCCAACATCGGGAACAATCTTCCTGCATCTAGCCTGTCCAACCCTTTAAGAATTTTGTAAGTTTCTATAAGATCCCCCCTCAATCTTCTAAATTCTAGCGAGTACAAGCCGAGTCTATCCAGTCTTTCTTCATATGAAAGTCCTGACATCCCAGGAATCAGTCTGGTGAACCTTCTCTGTACTCCCTCTATGGCAAGAATGTCTTTCCTCAGATTAGGAGACCAAAACTGTACTCAATACTCCAGGTGTGGTCTCACCAAGACCCTGTACAACTGCAGTAGAACCTCCCTGCTCCTATACTCAAATCCTTTTGCTATGAATGCTAACATACCATTCGCTTTCTTCACTGCCTGCTGCACCTGCATGCCTACTTTCAATGACTGGTGTACCATGACACCCAGGTCTCGTTGCATCTCCCCTTTTCCTAATCGGCCACCATTTAGATAATAGTCTGCTTTCCTGTTTTTGCCACCAAAGTGGATAACCTCACATTTATCCACATTATACTGCATCTGCCAAACATTTGCCCACTCACCCAGCCTATCCAAGTCACCTTGCAGTCTCCTAGCATCCTCCTCACAGCTAACACTGCCCTCCAGCTTAGTGTCATCCGCAAACTTGGAGATGTTGCCTTCAATTCCCTCATCCAGCTCATTAATATAAATTGTAAATAGCTGGGGTCCCAGCAATGAGCCTTGCGGTACCCCACTAGTCACTGCCTGCCATTGTGAAAAGGACCCGTTTACTCCTACTCTTTGCTTCCTGTTTGCCAGCCAGTTCTCTATCCACATCAATACTGAACCCCCAATACCATGTGCTTTAAGTTTGTATATTAATCTCTTATGTAGTACCTTGTCGAAAGCCTTCTGAAAGTCCAGATACAACACATCCACTGGTTCTCCCCTATCCGCTCTACTAGTTACATCCTCGAAAAATTCTATAAGATTCGTCAGACATGATTTACCTTTCGTAAATCCATGCTGACTTTGTCCAATCATTTCACCGCTTTCCAAATGTGCTGCTATCCCATCTTTAATAACTGACTCTAGCAGTTTCCCCACTACCGATGTTAGACTAACTGGTCTGTAATTCCCCGTTTTCTCTCTCCCTCCCTTCTTAAAAAGTGGGGTTACGTTTGCTACCCTCCAATCCTCAGGAACTACTCCAGAATCTAAAGAGTTTTGAAAAATTATCACTAATGCATCCACTATTTCTGGAGCTACTTCCTTAAGTACTCTGGGATGCAGCCTATCTGGCCCTGGTGATTTATTGGCCTTTAATCCATTCAATTTACCCAACACCACTTCCCGACTAACCTGGATTTCACTCAGTTCCTCCATCTCCTTTGACCCGCGGTCCCCTGCTATTTCCAGCAGATTATTGATGTCTTCCTTAGTGAAGACGGAACCAAAGTAGTTATTCAATTGGTCCGCCATATCCTTGTTCCCCATGATCAATTCACCTGTTTCTGACTGCAAGGGACCTACATTTGTTTTAACTAATCTCTTTCTCTTCACATATCTATAAAAACCTTTGCAGTCAGTTTTTATGTTCCCTGCGAGTTCTCTTTCATAATCTATTTTCCCTTTCCTAATTAAGAGCTTTGTCCTCCTCTGCAGGTCTCTGAATTTCTCCCAGTCCTCTGGTATGCTGCTTTTTCTGGCTAATTTGTACGCATCATCTTTTGCTTTGATACTATCCCTGATTTCCCTTGTTATCCACGGATGCACTACCTTCCCTGATTTATTCTTTTGCCAAACTGGGATGAACAATTTTTGTAGTTCATCCATGCAGTCTTTAAATGCCTTCCATTGCATATCCACCGTCAACCCTTTTAGAACTAATTGCCAGTCAATCGTGGCCAATTCACGTCTCATACCCTCAAAGTTACCTTTCTTTAAGTTCAGAACCATTGTTTCTGAATTAACAATGTCACTCTCCATCCTAATGAAGAACTCAACCATAGTAAGGTCACTCTTGCCCAAGGGGGCACGCACAACAAGACTGCTGACTAACCCTTCCTCATTACTCAATACCCAGTCTAGAATAGCCTGCTCTCTCGTTGGTTCCTCTACATGTTGGTTTAGATAACTATCCCGCATACATTCCAAGAAATCCTCTTCCTCAGCACCCCTGCCAATTTGATTCACCCAATCTATGTGTAGATTGAAGTCACCCATTATAACTGTTTTGCCTTTGTTGCACGCATTTCTAATTTCGTTTGATGCCATCCCCAACTTCACTACTACTGTTAGGTGGCCTGTACAGAACACCCACCCGCGTTTTCTGCCCCTTAGTGTTTCGCAGCTCTACCGATACCGATTGCACATCCTCCAAGCTAATTGTCCTTCATTTCCACTGCGTTAATCTCCTCTCTAACCAGCAACGCTACCCCAAATCCTTTTCCTTTCTCTCTATCCCTCCTGAATATTGAATATCCCTGGATGTTCAGCTCCCAGCCTTGGTCACCCTGGAGCCATGTCTCCGTGATCCCAACTATATCATAATCATTAATAGCTATCTGCACGTTCAACTCATCCACCTTATTACGAATGCTCCTTGCATTGAGACACAAAGCCTTCAGGCTTGTTTTTACAACGCTCTTACCCCTTATACAATTATGTTGAAAAGTGTCCCTTTTTGATTTTTGCCCTGGATTTGTCTGCCTGCCACTTTTACTTTTCACCTTGCTACCTATTGCTTCCGCCCGCATTTTACACCCCTCAGTTTCTCTGCTCACCCATTTGAGAACCCCACCACCTCTTATTCTCTGTTTATTATTGTTTTCTTCTTCCCCCCCCTACATGTTAGGTCTGAGTGCTTTCCTCGAAGTGGCGGCGCTGTTGTACAGCAGCGGCTCGCCTGCAGTCTGTCTGTTTTACTTTTTTTGTTGTTTTCTTTTGTCCTGTTTTAGTTAAATTTTAGTTTATTGGGTTGTGTATGTGTGGGGTGGGAGGGTGAAACATGACTTTTGTCTCTTCCTTCGGGGGAATGCGACTTATTCTTGTCGTATCCCCCTTCTCTGCCTCCGTCTGCGCTGAGGCCAAAATGGCGGAGCTGCCGGCCTCCAACTCCAACTGCGAGCGACCGACCGACCTCGAGGCTCCGGAGGCAGAGCCAGGACTTGCCAGCGCGAGGCTGGCCAACTTCGGGGCTGCGGTGGCGTTCCGGCGGTGGCGACCGAGGACACTGGTGGCGACCTGAGTCCGGACGCTCGGCCGCGGGCCCAGTGGACGACATCGTCGGGAGCGCGCAGGTCACAGGTTGGTGACCTGTTTTTCTGGGGCTCCCGCAACTACAGCTGCGTCCGCTGGACTGGAGGGCGGCAGCTTCGGCAGCTTCGGCCACCCCGGGCCGCGGAGTTTGAGCCGGCCCGTCGCGGAGCACGGATTCGGGCCGCGGAGTTTGAACCGGCCCGTCGCGGACGGAGCACGGATTCGGCCGCGGGACTGGCTTACCGTCGCCCGGCGGGGTCACAGCATCAGAAGCCTGGATCGCCTCAGCGCAGAGGGAGAACAAAGCGGGAAGAGACAGAGACTTTAAGACTTTTGCCTCCATCACAGTGAGGAGGTGCCTGGTGAACTCACTGTGGTGGATGTTAATTTGTGTTTATTGTGTGTTTTGTCATTTATTATTATATGTATGACTGCAGGCAACGAAATTTCGTTCAGACCGAAAGGTCTGAATGACAAATAAAGGAATCTCTCTAATCTCTCTCTTAATTGGACATCTGCAAATTGTCCTCTGTAACTTGTCCCTAGACTGTAAGTTATTATAAACATGGAATACACTAGGACTAGCGTGAAAGGGTGAGTGATGGATGGTGTGTGCGCCCTGTGCAGAATGTCATTTCCCATGCTGTATCCCTGAACTAAACTAAACATAGCATGCAATTGAATACCTTTCAGATGAGCAGGTAGTTCCGAGGAATCCTTCCTGGCTTTGAACGATTCGATCAGATCAGAACCTGTTGGAATCAGTTCGTGGAATGAGTCGGAGTTACATTTTGACGAAAAGGGCAAATTCTCTATAGAAACATGTCCTGTACCTTCTTCCCCCATTGCTTTCAGCAACCCCTCCAGTTCGGGGATCAGGTGGTGCATTTTCACGAAACATTTCCATATCAGTTTACGGACCTGTGGCTCTTTCTCAGTCACCAGGTTGAGGAGAAGTGTGGAACCGGCCGCACGGCGTCCACTCTGCGTGTGTTTGATGACTTGCTGTGAAGAGCCGTAGAGACATGCAGTTATACAGCTGTACTACACGGAAACGGAACCCTCGCCCAACCTTGGCGATGGATTTACTGGAGTCATGGTGCCATAAGTGGTAGATTGATAGAGCAGTATACCACACGGAGACAGGCCATTCAGCCCACATTTTCCATGCCAACCAAGTGGCAATTGAAAGCCAGGGCCCTTTGCCTGCATTTGGCCTACAGCCTCCATTCCACACATCTGTCTGAAAGTCTTTTGAAATCCCTGATGTTGTCCGCTTTTCCAGCTTCCTCTGGCATTGTGTTCCAGATATGGACTGGTCTCTAAGTAAACCTGTTGTCCCCAGATCCCTCCTAAATTTCTCCCATCTCCTCTCAAGCCTGCAACGTACAATGCCATTGTAGTTGGAGACTCCATTGTGAGAGGTACGGACAGGGGTTTCTGCGGCAATAGACGGGATTCGAGGATGGTGTGCTGCCTTCCTGGTGCCAGGATCCAGGATGTCACGGACAGAGTGCAGAAAATCCTCAAGGGCGAAGGTGAACAGCCGGAAGTGGTAGTGCATGTCGGCACAAACGATGTCGGAAAGAAGGGGATGAATATTCTGCAGCGTGACTTTAGAAAGCTCAGAAAAATGCTGAAAAGCAGGACCTCCAGAGTTGTTATCTCCGGTTTGCTTCCAGTTCCTCGTGCTGGCGAGAGCAGGAACAGGGAGATACGGGACCTGAATGTGTGGCTGAGGAACTGGTGCAGGGGGCAGGGATTTAGATTATTAGATCACTGGGATCTGTTTTGGAGTAAGGGCGAACTGTACAAAAGGGACGGATTGCATCTTAACAGGTGGGGGACCAGCATTCTGGCAGGCAGGTTTGCCACTGCTACAGGGGTGGTTTTAAACTGAATAAGGAGGGTGGGGTGTCAAATGGGATAGTCGAGGATGGTTAAAGGGAAAGAGAGTAAAGGGATGGTTAATGACCTCAGAATTAATGGGAAAGGAAGCTCACAAAGGGATAGGAGAATATGGCCAAGTGTAATAGGGATTGATGTGAAAGGTGAGATGCGTAAGGAATTAAAAGTATTGTATATGAATGCTCCAAGTATAAGAAGTAAAGTAGATGAGCTTGAGGCTCAGTTAGGGGTTGGTAGATATGATATTGCGGGGATTACTGAGACGTGGCTGCAGGAGGATCGGGCCTGGGAACTTAATATTTAGGGTTATACATCCTATAGAAAGGACAGTTCTGGAGTAGTTCCTGAGGATTGGAGGGTAGCAAACGTAACCCCACTTTTTAAGAAGGGAGAGAGAAAACGGGGAATTACAGACCAGTTAGTCTAACATCGGTAGTGGGGAAACTGCTAGAGTCAGTTATTAAAGATGGGATAGCAGCACATTTGGAAAGTGGTGAAATCATTGGACAAAGTCAGCATGGATTTACGAAAGGTAAATCGTGTCTGACGAATCTTATAGAATTTTTTGAGGATGTAACTAGTAGAGTGGATAGGGGAGAACCAGTGGATGTGTTGTATCTGGACTTTCAGAAGGCTTTCGACAAGGTACCACATAAGAGATTAGGATACAAGCTTAAATCACACGGTATTGGGGGTTCAGTATTGATGTGGATAGAGAACTGGCTGGCAAACAGGAAGCAAAGAGTAGGAGTAAACGGGTCCTTTTCACAATGGCAGGCAGTGACTAGTGGGGTACCGCAAGGCTCAGTGCTGGGACCCCAGCTATTTACAATTTATATTAATGATCTGGACGAGGGAATTGTAAGCAACATCTCCAAATTTGCGGATGACACTAAGCTGGGGGGCAGTGTTAGCTGTGAGGAGGATGCTAGGAGACTGCAAGGTGACTTGGATAGGCTGGGTGAGTGGGCAAACGTTTGGCAGATGCAGTATAATGTGGATAAATGTGAGGTTATCCACTTTGGTGGCAAAAACGGGAAGGCAGACTATTATCTAAATGGTGGCCGATTAGGAAATGGGGAGATGCAGCGAGACCTGGGTGTCATGGTACACCAGTCATTGAAAGTAGGCATGCAGGTGTAGCAGGCAGTGAAGAAAGCGAATGGTATGTTGGCCTTCATAGCAAGAGGATTTGAGTATAGGAGCAGGGAGGTTCTACTGCAGTTGTACAGGGTCTTGGTGAGACCACACCTGGAGTATTGCGTACAGTTTTGGTCTCCAAATCTGAGGAAGGACATTATAGCCATAGAGGGAGTGCAGAGAAGGTTCACCAGACTGATTCCTGGGATGTCAGGACTTTCATATGAAGAAAGACTGGATAGACTTGGGTTATACTCGCTAGAATTTAGGAGATTGAGAGGGGATCTTATAGAAACGTACAAAATTCTTATGGGGTTGGACAGGCTAGATGCAGGAAGATTGTTCCAGATGTTGGGGAAGTCCAGGACAAGGGGTCACAGCTTAAGGATAAGGGGGAAATCCTTTAAGACCGAGATGAGGAAAAACTTTTTCACACAGAGAGTGGTGAATCTCTGGAACTCTTTGCCACAGATGGTAGTTGAGGCCAGTTCATTGGCTATATTTAAGAGGGAGTTAGATGTGGCCCTTGTGGCTAAGGGGATCAGGGGGTATGGAGAGAAGGCAGGTACGGGATACTGAGTTGGATGATCAGCCATGATCATATTGAATGGCGGTGCAGGCTCGAAGGGCCAAATGGCCTACTCCTGCACCTATTTTCTATGTTTCTATGTTTCTATGACAGGCAGGTGGGGAGAGGAGGGGAGATACATAGATACATACATATCTATGTATCTATGTATCTCCCCTCCTCTCCCCACCTGCCTGTCATAGAGGGAGGGGGGTAGCTCTGTTGGTGAGGGATGGAATTCAGTCCCTTGCGAGGGAAGACATAGGGACTGACGAGCTAGAGTCACTGTGGATTGAGTTGAGGAATTGTAAAGGCAAGAAGACCCCCAAATAGTAGCCCAGATGTAGGGTGTAAGTTGCAGCAGGAGTTAAAACTGGCATGTAACAAAGGTAATGCCACTGCGGTGATGGGGGATTTCAATATGCAGGTAGACTGGGAAATTCAGGTTGGTTCAGGACCCCAAGAAAGAGAGTTTGTAGAATGCCTCCGAGATGGATTCTTAGAGCAGCTTGTAATGGAGCCGACCAGAGAAAAGGCAATTCTGGATTTAGTGTTGTCCAATGAACCAGATATGATAAGAGAACTCGAGGTAAAGGAACTGCTTGGAGGTAGTGATCATAATATGATTAGTTTTAATCTGCAATTTGAGAAGGAAAACGTTAAATTGGAAGTGGCAGTGATGCAGTTGAACAAAGGGGACTATGAAGGCATGAGAGAGGAGCTGGCCAAGGTAGACTGGAAAGGGATCCTAGCAGGAATGACGGTGGAACAGCAATGGCAGGAATTTCTGGGCATAATCCAGGAGACGCAGGATCATTTCATTCCAAAAAGGAAGAAAGATTCTAAGGGGAGTAGGAGGCAACCGTGGCTGACAAGAGAAGTTAGGGATAGAATAAAACTTAAAGAAAAGATGTATAACACAGCACAGAGTAGCCGGAAGCCAGAGGATTGGGAAACTTTCATAGGACAACAGAAGGAAACAAAACGGGCAATACGGGCTGAAAAGATGAAGTACGAGGGGAAAGCTGGCCAGGAATATAAAGGACAGTAAAAGCTTCTTTAGATATGTTAAGGGAAAAAGAGTAGCAAAGTCAAATGTGGGTCCCTTGATTGCAGACACGGGTGAATTATTATGGGCAACAAGGAAATGGCAGAAGAGTTGAATAGGTACTTCGGATCTGTCTTCACTAAGGAAGACACAAACAATCTCCCAGATGTACTGGAGGGCAGAGGATCTAAGGGGGTAGAGGAACTGAAAGAAATTTTCATTCGGCGAGAAATAGTATTGGGTAGGCTAATGGGACTGAAGGATGATAAATCCCCTGGGCCTGATGGTCTGCATCCCAGGGTCCTCAGGGTGATGGCTCTAGAAATAGTGGATGCATTGGTGATCATTTTCCAATGTTCAATAGATTCAGGATCAGTTCCTGTGGATTGGAGGATAGCTAATGTTATCCCACTTTTCAAGAAAGGAGCGAGAGAGAAAACGGGGAATTACAGACCAGGTTAGCCTGACTTCGGTGGTGGGGAAGATGCTGGTGTCAATTACTAAAGAGGTAATAATGGGGCATTTGGATAGCAGTAAAAGGATTAGTCCAAGTCAACATGGATTTATGAAAGGGAAATCAGGCTTGACTAATCTTCTGGAATTATTTGAGGATGTGACAAGTAAAATGGATGAAGGGGAGCCAGTGGATGTAGTGTATCTAGACTTTCAGAAAGCCTTTGATAAGGTCCCGCACGGGAGAATGGTGACTAAAATTAAAGCACATGGTAATTGGGGGTAGGGTGTTGACATGGATAGAAAATTGGTTGGCAGACCAGAGGCAAAGAGTAGGAGTGAACGGGTCCTTTTCAGAATGGCAGGCAGTGGCGAGTGGAGTGCCGCAAGGCTCGGTGTTGGGGACGCAACTGTTTACCATATATATTAATGATTTGGAAGAGGGAATTAGGAGCAACACTAGCAAGTTTGCGGATGACACAAAGCTGGGTGGCAGTGTGAACTGTGAAGAGGATGTTAGGAGGTTGCAGGGGTGACCTGGACAGGTTGAGTGAGTGGGCAGATGCGTGGCAGATGCAGTATAATATAGACAAATGTGAGGTTATCCACTTTCTCTGTGTTGGGTAAAACGTTGCCGCCAGAGCTGGGAGACGATTCACTATTGTGCTCATGGCTTCCCATGAACTGTAGCGTTCCCACCGACTCCTGAAAGCTCAGGACAACCCAGAGTGAGGGGGCAACACGCGGCATGATGTTGTAAACCGGGACGTTGCACGGAAGCTCAGTGTGGTTGGTGAAGACGCTGACCCCACACAAATCGCACAGTTCATGTACCTGATCTGTCTACATCCCTTTCCAGATGTGTGGTGGCTTTTCACAACAGTCGTGTCCACCTATTTTATGTCAAAGTCGTATTTGGAAATCTTACAGACAATCTAAGTTTAATGTTGGATTTCGCTTCATAATTGTCACATGTACAGAAGTGTAGGGTAAAGGTTTGCTTTAGACACATAGCAACATCGAAAATAAGTGCAGGAGTAGGCCATTCGGCCCTTTGAGTCAGCACTGCCATTCTATATGATCATGGCTGATCATCCAAAATCAGTACCCCGTTCCTGCTTTTCTCCCCATATCCCTTGATTCCATTAGCCCTAACAATTATATCTAACTCTCTCTTGATAACATCCAGTGAATTGGCCTCCACTGCCCTCTGTGGTAGAGAATTCCACAGATTCACAACTCTCTGGGTGAAAAGGTTTTTCCTCATTTCAGTCCTAAATGGCCGACCCCTTATTGTTGAACTGTGACCCTTGGTTCTGGGCTCCCTCGACAACGGGAACATGTTTCCTGCATCTACCCTGTCCAATCCCTTAATAATTGTTTCTGTTTCAAAAAGATGCCCTCTCATCCTTCTAAATTCCAGTGAATACAAGCCCAGTCGATCCATTCTTTCATGATATGACAGTCCCGCCATCCCGGGAATTAAGCTTCTAAACCCATGCTGAACTCCCTCAATAGCAATAATGTTCTTCTTAATTAGGAGACCAAAACTGCGCACAATACTCCTGCCGTTGTCTCACCAGGGCCCTGTACAACTGCAGTAGGACCTCCTTGCTCCTATACTCAACTCCTCTTGCTGTGAAGGCCAACATGCCATCTGCTTTGTTCACTGCCTGCTGTACCTGCATGTTTACTTTCAGCGACTGATGTACAAGGACATCCATGTCTTGTTGCACCTCCCCTTTTCCTAATCTGACACCATTCAGATAATAATAGACAATAAACTATAGGTGCAGGAGTAGGCCATTTGGCCCTTCGAGCCAGCATCGCCATTCAATGTGATCATGGCTGATCATCCCCAATCAGTACCCCGTTCCTGCCTTCTCCCCATATCCCCTGACTCCGCTATTTTTAAGAGCCCTATCTAGCTCTCTCTTGAAAGCATCCAGAGAATCTGCCTCCACCGCCCTCTGAGGCAAAGAATTCCACAGACTCACCACTCTCTGTGAGAAAAAGTGTTTCCTCGTCTCTGTTCTAAATGGCTTACTCCTTATTCTTAAACTGTGGCCCCTGGTTCTGGACAGCCCCAACATCGGGAACATGTTTCCGGCCTCTAGCGTGTCCAAATCTGCCTTCTTGTTCCTGCCACCAAAGTGGATAACCTCACATTTATCCACATTAAACTGCATCTGCCCACTCACCCAACCTGTCCAATTCAACCTGCAGCCTCATAGCATCCTCCTCACAGCTCACACTGCCACCCAGCTTTGTGTCATCCGCAAACTTGGAGATGTTACAGTTAATTCCTTCGTCTAAATTGTTAATATATATCGTAAATAACTGGGGTCCCAGCACTGAGCCTTGCAGCAACCCACGAGTCACTGTCTGCAATACTGATAGTCAAGCATAATTTCCCCTTCAAAAATCTATGCTGACTTTAACCGATCCGGTCACTGCTTTCCAATTGCGCTGCTGTTACATCTTTAATAAATGACTCAAACATCTTCCCCACCACCGATATCAGGCTAACTTTTCTATAATTCCCTGTTTTCTCTCTCCCTCCTTTCTTAAAAAGTGGGGTGCAATTAGCTACCCTCCAGTCCACTGGAACGAATCCAGTCTATAGAACAATGGAAAATGATCACCAATGCATCCACGATTTGGAGGGCCACTTGCTTGTGTATTTTCTGGGATGCAGACATAGAAACATAGAAAATAGTGCAGGAGTAGGCCATTTGGCCCTTCGAGCCTGCACCGCCATTTGATATGATCATGGCTGATCATCCAACTCAGTATCCCATCCCTGCCTTCTCTCCATACCTCCTGATCCCTTTAGCCACAAGGGCCACATCTAACTCCCTCTTAAATATAGCCAATGAACTGGCCTCAACTACCTTCAGTGGCAGAGAATTCCACAGATTCACCACTCTCTGTGTAAAAAATGTTTTCCTCATCTCAGTCCTAAAAGTCTTCCCTCTTATCCTTAAACTGTGACCCCTAGTTCTGGACTTCCCCAACATCGGGAATAATCTTCCTGCATCTAGCCTGTCCAACCCCTTAAGAATTTTGTAAGTTTCTATAAGATCCCCCCTCAGTCTTCTGAATTCCAACGTGTACAAGCCGAGTCTATCCAGTCTTTCCTCATATGAAAGTCCTGCCATCCCAGGAATCAGTCTGGTGAACCTTCTCTGTACTCCCTCTATGGCAAGAATGTCTTTCCTCAGATTAGGAGACCAAAACTGTACGCAATACTCCAGGTGTGGTCTCACCAAGACCCTGTACAACTGCAGTAGAACCTCCCTGCTCTTATACTCAAATCCTTTTGCAATGAATGCTAACATACCATTTGCTTTCTTCACTGCCTGCTGCACCTGCATTCCTACTTTCAATGACTGGTGTACCATGACACCCAGGTCTTGTTGCATCTCCCCTTTTCCTAATCGGCCACCATTCAGATAATAGTCTACTTTCCTGTTTTGCCACCAAAGTGGATAACCTCACATTTATCCACATTATACTGCATCTGCCATGCCTTTGCCCACTCACCCAACCTATCCAAGTCACCTTGCAGCCTCCTAGCATCCTCCTCACAGCTAACACTGCCCCCCAGCTTTGTGTCATCCGCAAACTTGTAGATGTTGCATTCAATTCCCTCATCCAGTTCATTCATATATATTGTAAATAGCTGGGGTCCCAGCACTGAGCCTTGCGGTACCCCACTAATCACTGCCTGCCATTCTGAAAAGGACCCGTTTACTCCTACTCTTTGCTTCCTGTCTGCCAGCCAGTTCTCTATCCACATCAATACTGAACCCCCAATACCATGTGCTTTAAGTTTGTATGCTAATCTCTTATGTGGGACCTTGTCGAAAGCCTTCTGAAAGTCCAGATATAACACATCCACTGGTTCTCTCTTATCCACTCTACTAGTTACTTCCTCGAAAAATTCTATAAGATTCGTCAGACATGATTTACCTTTCATAAATCCATGCTGACTTTGTCCAATGAACTCACCACTTTCCAAATGTGCTGCTGTCCCATCTTTAATAACTGACTCCAGAATTTTCCCCACCACCGATGTTAGACTAACTGGTCTGTAATTCCCCGTTTTCTCCCTCCCTCCCTTTTTTAAAAAGTGGGATTACATTAGCTACCCTCCAGTCCTCAGGAACTACTCCAGAATCTAAAGAGTTTTGAAAAATTATCACTAATGCATCCACTATTTCTGCGGCTACTTCCTTAAGTATCCGGCCCTGGGGATTTATCTGCCTTCAGTCTCACCAGTTTACCTAACACCATTTCCTGACTAATGTGGATTTTCTTCAGTTCCTCCCTCAGTCCCCTAATATCTCTGGGAGATTGGTTCTGT
This sequence comes from Malacoraja senta, assembly GCA_038087875.1. NCBI lineage: Eukaryota > Metazoa > Chordata > Chondrichthyes > Rajiformes > Rajidae > Malacoraja > Malacoraja senta. The sequence goes on along the minus strand of CM075986.1, from coordinate 33,296,772 downwards.
CTTCACTGAGGAAGACACAAACAAAGTACTAGATTAACTTGACACCAGGTTAACTACATTAACTCAGTCTGAAGAAGGGTTTCGGCCCGAAACGTTACCTATTTCCTTCGCTCCATAGATGCTGCTGCACCCGCTGAGTTTCTCCAGCATTTTTGTGTACCCACTAGATTAACTTTCCTTGTTTCCCATTATAAATCCACCTGTTTCTGATTGGAAGGGACCTACATTTGTCTTCACTGATCTTTTCCTCTTCACATATCTATAGATATAGTTCTATAGATTTGCATGCTGTCCAACGAGATGAGACATACCATTATGTACACTGAGTTCAAACTTAAGTATAATAAATAGAACAAATGGGAAGAAACAGAGTCCCCTCCTCCAGGCTTGGAATTAAATAGCAAATAACTGAGGGGCAAGTATTCACCCCCGGGATAAATAACGTTACACCTTCCAACTTGAAAACATGTCCAACTATACAATATGCAGTTTGTAACCCACCCTCACACTCCCTTCAATACTAGGACATCACAGCTGACACCGCTGAAGTGGGCCAGATATCAAATAATGATGAGACGGACTACAGGACGGAGATTGAGAACCTCATAACCTGGTGTCAAGTTAACAATCGCCGTCAATGTCAGAAAGACAAATGAGACTGTGATTGATTTCAGAGAGCGAAGCAATACATACACACCGGTTTACACTGATGACGTTGAAGTAGAGATGGCCAATAGCTTCAGATTCTCAGGGATAGATATCAGAAGCAATTTGTCCAGGACCAGAGACATCGAAACAATGGCCACCAAAGCATACCAACCCCATCTATTTCCTTAGAGCGCTGCGGAAGTTCGGCGTGATCCCAACAAACCTCACCAACCTCTACAGATGCGCTGTAGAATGCATTATATCGGGATCCAGCACGGAATGGTTTGGGAACAACTCCCTTCAAGGCTGCATGAGATTGCAGAGTTGTGGGGCATCAGAATAACAAGGGACCAGTCTCACCCCAGTCACCTCCTCTTCTCCTCTCTCACTTCAGGCAAGATTTACAAATGTATGAAAAACCTCCACCTCCAGATTCAGGGACAGTTTCTTCCCAGCTATTATCAGACAACTGAACCATCCTCTCACCAGTTCGAATGCGATCCCGACCTTCCAGCAAATTTTGCAATCATTGTTGAACCCTTGATCCTTGAACCTCTACACGGTGGACGACTTGATTGTAATCATGAATAATATTTTCTTTGATCGGATAGCACGCAACAAAAAGATTTTCACTCTACCCTGGTACACGTGACAACAAGAAACTAAACTAAACTAAGATCCCGACACTTGCATTTTACAGGGCTCATTACCAAATGCCATTCGAACATCCAGGGAACGCCACACTTCCCCACAATCTACTCTGAAGAAGGGTCCAAACAGGAAATGTAGTCTGTCTATTCCTTCCACGGAAGTTGCCAGGCCCGATGAGTTCATCCAGCACTTTGTTTTTTGCTTAGATTGCTACAGCTGCAGTTCCCTCTGTTCCCCTCTGTGTACTCTGCGTGTTAAATCTTCAACCAACTCAAATACATTTGTCAGACGTGATTTGCCTTCATTAAAGAATGTTGCCGTGGTCTGATTAGTTACTGCTTTCTCAAATAATTAGATTTTTGTATTATTATTGAGCCTATCATCTTGCTAACAATAGATCTTAAACCAAATGGCCCAGTGGTTGACGCAAGACATTCTGAAATTTACAAGAGTAAGTTAGTAGCATGTTTAACCCAAGAGTTTACATACTAAGGAATAATGTTGGGAAAAAAGGTCAACATATAGAAGGCAAATTATACTGGGTGATACTGGGAAAGGCAATTATAGATTCAGAAAGTATTTACATTGTAAAGCATAGTTGGCCGGAGTAACGATACATGTAGGAGTTTGTAACCCAGGCTGAGGCTTATAAGACTCACCAGGAAATAACAGAAGGCCTTTAATTGTACCCATTTGGCAGAGAAGATTAAAAATGACTCTTGTGGGGGGGGGGGGGGGGGAACAAGAATGTAAGACTGCAAAGAGAAGTTGATCATCTATTAATTGTCCAAAAAATGTATAATGCGCATATAACTATTGTGTGGCGAGTGTTTTGACAATTTGCCAGCGATGTGAATCATTGAAACCTTTGGGTTGTGTCAGTGTATAATGGCGTGTTTGAGAAACTCACCACCACTGTACGGGATGTTCTTTGTGACTGTGCCGTACAGAGCTGTAATTATACAGAGCAGTACAGCACAAGAATGGACCCTTCGGCCCACAATATTTATGCATGAAAACATTTGAGTATCGGCTGAAGTTACCCACTCATCCATTCCTCTCCCTACCTTGTACTCTTGCTCAGTGAAATATCTCTCGTATGCTAGAACGAAGACGACATTCTCCACCGCCTCTTGAATCGCCTCTTCCAGCCTCTGGCGGTAATGATTTGTCAATTGGTGCAACTGCGAATCATCGCACCTTTCCAGGAGCTCCGTCATCGAAGACATCGGAGGAGCTGTGATGAATAAAAAAATAATGGAATTATCAAGGGTTGTCTGTTTCCATCCAGTTGCAGTTGCATAGCTGCAGTTGGAGTGTCACCACCCTACTCTGCTAAAAGGCGGACCACATGACGGAGGTGAGGCGCTCCGATCAGCGGGTTGGTGTCCGGCAACGCACAGCTGTCTACACGCACATGCATGGAGGGAAACCCGGCTGCGATCATCGGCCTTGCCCTGACAATGGTCCCCTGGCTGACGCTGTGGCTCCTGCTCCCTGCTGCCATATTCACCGTGGCATCTAAACAATGCGGAAAGTCACAACAAGGAGTAAACGGGTCCTTTTCACAATGGCAGGCAGTGACTAGTGGGGTACCGCAAGACTCAGTGCTGGGACCCCAGCTATTTACAATTTATATTAATGAACTGGATGAGGGAATTGAAAGCAACATCTCCAAGTTTGCGGATGACACTAAGCTGGGGGGCAGTGTTAGCTGTGAGGAGGATGCTAGGAGACTGCAAGGTGACTTGGATAGGCTGGGTGAGTGGGCAAATGTTTGGCAGATGCAGTATAATGTGGATAAATGTGAGGTTATCCACTTTGGTGGCAAAAACGGGAAGGCAGACTATTATCTAAATGGTGGCCAATTAGGAAATGGAAAGATGCAGCGAGACCTGGGTGTCATGGTACACCAGTCATTGAAAGTAGGCATGCAGGTGCAGCAGGCAGTGAAGAAAGCGAATGGTATGTTGGCCTTCATAGCAAGAGGATTTGAGTATAGGAGCAGGGAGGTTCTACTGCAGTTGTACAGGGTCTTGGTGAGACCACACCTGGAGTATTGCGTACAGTTTTGGTCTCCAAATCTGAGGAAGGACATTATAGCCATAGAGGGAGTGCAGAGAAGGTTCACCAGACTGATTCCTGGGATGTCAGGACTGTCTTATGAAGAAAGACTGGATAGACTTGGTTTATACTCGCTAGAATTTAGGAGATTGAGAGGGGATCTTATAGAAACTTACAAAATTCTTAAGGGGTTGGACAGGCTAGATGCAGGAAGATTGTTCCCGATGTTGGGGAAGACCAGGACAAGGGGTCACAGCTTAAGGATAAGGGGGAAATCCTTTAAAACCGAGATGAGAAGAACTTTTTTCACACAGAGAGTGGTGAATCTCTGGAACTCTCTGCCACAGAGGGTAGTTGAGGCCAGTTCATTGGCTATATTTAAGAGGGAGTTAGATGTGGCCCTTGTGGCCAAAGCGATCAGGGGGTATGGAGAGAAGGCAGGTACGGGATACTGAGTTGGATGATCAGCCATGATCACATTGAATGGCGGTGCAGGCTCGAAGGGCCGAACGGCCTCTACTCCTGCACCTATTTTCTATGTTTCTATGTTTCTATGTCCGATCCCACGTATGGGTCATTCTTTTTGGTTCCGGGTGGACACATATCAACACGTTTTTATAAAATACACTATTACGACATTAAACTCGACTTATTTTCCGTATAAACTTCAAGATCCTCCTCCATGTCTACAAAGCCCTCAATGGGCTTGCCCCCACCTACATAAAAAGTCTTCTCGCCCACCACTCCACCTCCAGGCCCCTCAGATCGTCCGACTTGGGGTTGCTGAATATCCCACGGTCTAGGCATAAGCTCAGGGGCGACCGGGCCTTTGCGGTTGCAGCCCCTAGACTGTGGAACAGCATCCCCCTTCCCATCAGAACTGCCCCGCTCCATCGACTCTTTTAAGTCAAGACTAAAGACTTATCTATACTCCCAAGCCTTTCCTGACATCCTCTGAGTGAGGGCTACATGTATATATGTATGTAGTTTGTTTTGTTTGTGCTATTCTTATAACAAATGTAAAGCACTTTGGCCAACGAGAGTTGTTTTTTAAATGTGCTATATAAATAAATGTGACTTGAAATGTGACTTATTCTTGCACTTTATCTATTGGTTTGAAGTACAGAGTTCAGAAACACACGGTGGAAACAGGCCCTTTGGCCCACCGAGTCCACGCCAATTATCAATTGATCAATCGTCTCTCACACCCCCCGCTGCTGAAAGACTCATCCATGCCTTCATCTCCTCCCGACTGGACTACTGTAACTCTCTTCTTTTCGGAATCAATTCCAGCAACATCAACCGACTCCAACTGGTCCAAAATGCAGCCGCTCGACTCATTACCCACACCAAATCCTGGCACCACATCACCCCAGTTCTCAAAGAACTTCACTGGCTTCCCATTTCCCACCGGATCACCTACAAAATCCTGGTCCTCACCTACAAAGCCCTCAACAACCTGGCCCCCCCTTATCTCATTGACCTCCTCTCCCCCTACCAACCCTCACGGTCCCTCAGATCCACATCAGCTGGTCTCCTCTCCACTCCGAAATCAAACCTCTGCACCTTTGGAGGCAGAGCCTTCTCCAGGGCAGCTCCCAGGCTCTGGAATTCCCTCCCACAACCGGTCCGAAATTCTGAGTCCCTCACCATCTTCCAGTCCCGCCTCAAGACCCATCTCTTCACCTCTGCATACCCTTAGTGCCATGTTCCCCTCCCCTCTGTCTTACTGCTCTATTTTGTTTTGTTTATTCCTGACTCTCAATTGTAAAGCGACTTTGAGTCCTGAAAAGCGCTATATAAATAAAATCTATTATTATTATTATTATTACTCGTTCACACTAGTTCTATGTTATTTCGCGTTCTACATTTTGGGGCAAATTTACCGAGGCCAATTAACACAGATGTCCGCATGTCTTTGGGATGTAGGAGGAAACACACGTCGCCATTAGAATCCACATAGACAGTGGCCGTGGTTAGAATCAAAGCCATTGGTGCCGTGAGGCAGCGGTGCTACCAGCTGCACTGCTGTGCTGACACTTATTATTGTCAAATGTACCGAGCGAGATACAGTGAAAATATTGTGTGTGCGTTCTCTCCAATCAAATCAGATAATAATATGCATAAGTAAAATCAAGCCAAGCACAAATACAGCAGGTGGAGCGAACGGAAAAATACCAGGTTGCGATTTTTTTCCAGCATTTAGTGATGCAGTTTCAGAGGAAACGTCCAACATCTACAATGAAATTGTTAGTAAAAATCGGAACTGTAGCCTGATAACAGCATAATTAAAATGCACGGATCCAAAGCAACGTGGTCCTGTCAATTCAGAACTGAATTCAGGTGGTGCGGCCATGGAGTTGCTGCCTCACTGCGCCAGAGACCCCAGGTTCGATCCTGACCATGGGTGCTGTCTGTACGGAGTTTGCACGTTCTCCCTGTCACCGTGTGGATTTTCTCTGAGATCTTCGGTTTCCTCCACACTCCAAAGACGTACAGTTTTGTAGGTTCATTGGTTTAACATATATGTACAGTTTCCCCAGTGTGTGTAGGATAGTGAGTGTGCGGGGATCGCTGGTCGCCGCCGACTCGGTGAGCCGAAGGGCCTGCTTCCGCGCTGTGTCACTAAACTAAACTGATTTACTGAGAAGACAGGGAGTTGCTATTCTGGCTGGATGTCAGTGGGAAGACTTTGGTGCATATCTTTAAGCGGAAAGGGGTGGAATTCAAAGACGATGTGCGGGTGACGTTTTTTTTCCATATTCGCAGATGGTGGTGTTTGGGGCATAGACGATAGTGACATATAATAAGCTTTGTGATGCGCACGTGGATGCGCAAGGAATGAAGGAAAATTGATCGTGTGAAGGCGGAAGAGATCAGTTTTACGGCATTGGTCAGCATGGACATTGTGGGCCGAAAGGCTTTGTCCTGTCCTGTATGTTACTATATTCTATTTACCATTGTTGATAAATGTATAAAACGGCCACGTATTATTTTCCATTGGGCCTTGTTACTTCAGACCCGTCTCTTGCATCCTGTAATCCTAATTTTATTGAAATTGATTGCTTTGATCTTTCTTTCCAATGTAGGCGTTTTCAGATTAATTCTCTCTCGCTGCATGGTAGGTTCATGGACAGGCGTTTCAGCCAAACTCGGACGTGTCGACCAAGGTGCCCATTCTGACCTGGTCCTATTTGCCTATGTTTGCCCTTGTCGCTCCAACCCATTCTTGTCCATGTACCTGCCCCATCTCTAAAATTATGTTTAAGAAGGAACTGCAGATGCTGGAAAATCGAAGGTACACAAAAATGCTGGAGAAAGTGTTAAAGGCCTGTCTCACGAGTCTGCGGTCATTGGCGGCGAAACAGGAAGAATCTGCCGCCATAGACCGCGCAATCGTGAGAACGTACAATTCCCGGGGCCGTGCGGCGGTGTTCCCAACACCGCGTGGTGCTAAAATAAAATCGACAATGTCGAAAACCAAATACTCACCGCACAACCTCCACCAGTGATGCACAAGTGCGGCACGGCCGCACGCACGGGCCACCGCCAGTGTGGGTCGAGCGCCGTGCGTCAAACCTCCACTGCCACAGCCTCCGCCAGTGAGGCACGTGCCGCCGCCAGTGAGGCACGTGTGCTGCATGGCCGCAGGCACAGCCACCGCTACAGCGCCGCGATCAGGATGGCCGCCGCTGGTGAGTCACGTGCGGCGGGCCGACGTCATCGCAGTCGGCCCGCCCGCAAGCACGTGGGACCCGCCGTGTTTGAATTAACTCGGCCCCCGCGCAGCATCCGTGCGGCGCTCCGGTGGATAGGCTCGACGCTCTCGCCGTTGCAGAGCGGTCCTCGCTACCGGCGACGCCGCGCTTCACCGCCGATGACCGCAAACAGGTAAGACAGAGCCTTTATTGTATCTCTGAGAGATGGTTTGAGATGGCGCGGCCGTGTCCAGTCGCCATCGTGATAGCTCCGCGGAGACTGTGCTTTTTAAAAAACTTATATGTTCATTTTTTATTTATTTCTAACTACTAACACTCTAGCACTAACAATGTTAGTAACTGGAAAACCCTCGTAAAACAAAACTTTAGCGTAACCAAAGACTTTTTAAACACTGTACTCCCCGATCCAGCGTGGATTTCATTGCAACAATAGCCGATAAGGTAAGGGTTAGCATCTTTCCTAATCAAAAGCCCTGGGTGGACAGGTCCATTCGCAATTGCCTTGAATGCTCGCACCGCTGCTTACAACTCCGGCCTGGCATCCGGCAATATGGATGAGGTAGAGTCCTACTGACTGCGAAGGGTGGTGAAGGACGCAAAAAGGAGGTACAGGGACAGGATGGAGTCACAGCTGGAGCAGCAGGACACCAGATGCCTTTGGCAGGGGCTACGGACCATAACTAACTACCGGAGCAGCCCCCCCTCATCCGATCCATGACACATGTTTCCTTCTTTTCCCTGAACAGACCACCCTTTGTTAACCGAGGTACACTGGAGTTATTTAAGAAGGAACTGCAGATGCTGGAAAATCGAAGGTACTCAAAAATGCTGGAGAAACTCAGCGGGTGCAGCAGCATCTATGGAGCGAAGGAAATAGGCAACGTTTCGGGCCGAAACCCTTCTTCAGACTGGAGTTATCTTCTTTGCTTCTTCCGCCAACTGAAACGCTGAGTATGAACTGTTATCTCGCTTTCAAAACCCTCCAATTATCGCATGTTCTTTCCTCTCAGGTATCTGCTGCCGAGCATCCATCAAATGACTCTGATACAGACAGATGTGGCCTGTCAATACTGTGCTCCCTCCGGCTCAGGTCTGTTAAGCTTCTGTCGATCTCCGCTCCCCTCTCCCCATGTGACTAACCACCGGTTGGCGCCGTCTCGCCAACAGCCTGTCTCGTCCCTTCTCTGCTTTTTTATTATTTTAAGTATGTCTTAAATGTATGTTTCAATGTTTCTTGGTATGTTTCATGTGCGGAGGGGGGGAGGGGGGTAGAATCGGGGGAAACTTTTATCAGCCACTTACCTCGACGGAAATGTGATTTTTCTCCGCGTCGTGTCTCCGTGCCCCCCCCCGCGGCCTAACAACGTGGAGTGGTGCGGCCATTCCTGGAGTCCGGCCCCGATGGCGCGGGGCGGGACTTACCATCGCGGAGCCTGCGATCCTTTGCCCAGGACGGGGGCCTGTGGACTCTATAACACCGCGAAGCCGCGGTCGCCGGTAAGAAGAGACCGACTCAGGAGCTCCAGGTCGCGGAATGTTCCGATCCGTCCCGACGCCGGAATTTCGACCATCCCGACGCGAGGGTTTGAACAGGGGAACGGCGGCAGCGGAGGGTTCAACAGCCCCGACCACGGGTGAACAAACGAGGAAGATGAATGAACTTTATTGCCTTCCAACACAGTGAGGAATGTGGATTTCACTGCGGTGGATGTTTATGTTAAACTTTTTTATTTTTTATTTTTTTTATTTAAAAAAAAAATTTTTTTTTTTTTAAATTTCTATATTGCACTACTACTACGGACTGACGCAAAACTGCATTTCGTTGTACCCATACTCAGTATTTGTGCAATGACATTAAAGTTGAATTGAATTGAATTGAATTGGAATTGAATGTGGCTGTGTGTCTTGCTGCTTTTCACTTAGTATGGCTGTATGGTAACTCAAATATCACTGTACCTTAACCGGCTAAGTGACAATAAACGCGAACTTGAACTTGAACTTGAACAGCAGGTCAGTGCATCTGATCCGGACACATTGAGGGACATGTATGACTACGGTAGTTTTTTTTTTTACACACCTTCGTCTTTCCTTGTTGTCGAGGTACGTGGATCTCCTCCCTTGTCCGCTCCATCAGCCATAGTGGCGACTGCTGTTCACGCGCCCCACTGCTCTGTAATAAACAGAATAAAGACTAATGTAATACAACAATACGAAGGAGCTGGACAAACTCTTTCTGCCACAGACGGGATCACACAGTTTCCCGTGTTTTCCTTTTTTATTCCAACAGCTAACTGGAACAAAAATCACAAATTGGGGTGCATAATGGCTTGGGACGTCTGGAGTTGATGCACGCCAGCCCGCACAATCCCATCCAATAGTCCCTAGTCCTGTATTCAGATGCAACACCCAGCGACTTTAGATTAGAGATACACCGCGGAAACAGGCCCTTCGGCTCACCACGTCCGCGCCGACCAGCGATCACCCCGTGCACTAGCACTATCCAACACGAGGGACAATTTTACAACTGAGAGAAGCTAATTAACCGACAAATCCGCAGTGTGGGGGGGAAACCAGAAAACCCGGAGTAAACCCGGAGCAGGGAGGTTCTACTGCAGTTGTACAGGGTCTTGGTGAGACCACACCTGGAGTATTGCGTACAGTTTTGGCCTCCTAATCTGAGGAAGGACATTCTTGCCATAGAAGGAGTACAGAGAAGGTTCACCAGACTGATTCCTGGGATGTCAGGACTTTCATATGAAGAAAGACTGGATAGACTCGGCTTGTACTCGCTAGAATTTAGAAGATTGAGGGGGGATCTTATAGAAACTTACAACATTCTTAAGAGGTTGGACAGGCTAGATGCAGGAAGATTGTTCCGGAGGTTGGGGAAGTCCAGAACAAGGGGTCACAGTTTAAGGATAAAGGGGAAATCTTTTAGGACTGAGATGAGAAAATCATTTTTTACACAGAGAGTGGTGAATCTCTGGAATTTTCTGCCACAGAATGTAGTTGAGGCCAGTTCATTTGTACAGAAAGGACGGGTTGCACTTGAACCCGAGGGGGACCAATATCCTGGCGGGGAGATTTGCAAAGGCTACTGGGGAGACTTTAAACTAGAACGGTTGGGGGGAGGGACTCAAATAGAGAAAGCTAGTAGAAAATGTGGGAGGCAGGAGGCAGAGAAGGGAAGCACTCGGACCCAAAATGTAGGGGAGAATGAAGAAAAAGATAATAAACAGATAATAAGTGGTGGTGGGTTTCTTAAATGTGTATATTTTAATGCTAGGAGCATTGTAAGAAAGGTAGATGAGCTTAGAGCCTGGATTGACACCTGGAAGTATGATGTTGTGGCGATCAGTGAAACATGGTTGCAGGAGGGTTGTGATTGGAAACTAAATATTCCAGGATTTTGTTGCTTCAGGGGTGATAGAATTGGAGGGGCAAGAAGTGGGGGTGTTGCATTGCTTGTCAAGGAAGATATTACAGCAGTGCTTTGGCAGGATAGATTAGAGGGCTCGTCCAGGGAGGCTATTTGGGTGGAACTGAGAAATGGGAAAGGTGTAGCAACACTTATGGGGGTGTATTATAGACCGCCTAATGGGGAGTGAGAATTGGAAGAGCAAATATGTAAGGAGATAGCAGATATTAGTAGTAAGCACAAGATAGTGATTGTGGGAGATTTCAATTTTCCACACATAGACTGGGAAACACATTCTGTAAAAGGGCTGGATGGTTTGGAGTTTGTAAAATGTGTGCAGGATAGTTTTTGCAGCAATACATAGAGGTACCTACTAGAGAAGGGGCAGTGCTGGACCTCCTGTTAGGAAATGAGACAGGGTAGGTGGCGGAGGTATGCGTCGGGGAGCACTTCGGGTCCAGTGATCACAATACCATTAGTTTCAATATAATTATGGAGAGGGGTCAGAACTGGACCTAGGATTGAGATTTTTGATTGGAGAAAGGCTAACTTTGAGGAGATGCGAAAGGATTTAAAAGGAGTGAATTGGGACATGTTGTTTTATGGGAAGGATGTAGAAGAGAAATGGAGGACATTTAAGGGTGAAATTTTAAGAGTACAGAATCTTTATGTCCCTGTTTGGTTGAAAGGAAATAGTAAAAATTGGAAATAGCCATGGTTTTCAAGGGAAATTGGACACGGTTCGGAAAAAGAGAGAGATCTACAATAATTATAGGCAGCATGGAGTAAATGAGGTGCTTGAGGAGTTTAAAGAATGTAAAAAGAATATTAAGAAAGAAATTAAAAAAGCTAAAAGAAGATATGAGGTTGCTTTGGCAAGTAAGGTGAAAGTAAATCCAAAGGGTTTCTACAGCTATATTAATAGCAAAAGGATAACAAGGAATAAAATTGGTCCATTAGAGAGTCAGAGTGGACAGCTATCTGCAGAGCCAAAAGAGATGGGGGAGATATTGAACAATTTCTTTTCTTCAGTATTCACCAAGGAGAAGGATATGGAATTATGTGAGGTAAGGGAAACAAGCAGAGTAGCAATGGAAACTATGAGATTCAAAGAAGAGGAGGTGCGGACACGTTTGAAAAATATGAAAACGGATAAGTCTCCAGGTCCTGACAGGATATTCCCTAGGACATTGAGGGAAGTTAGTGTAGAAATAGCAGGGGCTATGACAGAAATATTTCAAATGTCATTAGAAACGGGAATAGTGCCGGAGGATTGGCGTACTGCGCAAGTTGTTCCGTTGTTTAAAAAGGGTTCTAAGAGTAAACCTAGCAATTATAGACCTGTTAGTTTGACGTCAGTGGTGGGCAAATTAATGGAAAGGATACTTAAAGATAATATATATAAGCATCTGGATAAGCAGGGTCTGATTAGGAACAGTCAACATGGATTCGTGCCTGGAAGGTCATGTTTGACTAATCTTCTTGAATTTTTCGAAGAGGTTACTAGGGAAATTGATGAGGGTAAAGCGGTGGATGTTGTCTATATGGACTTCAGTAAGGCCTTTGACAAGGTTCCTCATGGAAGGTTGGTTAAGAAGATTCAATTGTTGGGTATTAATGGTGGAGTAGCAAGATGGATTCAACAGTAGCTGAATGGGAGATGCCAGAGAGTAATGGTGGATGGCTGTTTGTCAGGTTGGAGGCCGGTGACTAGTGGGGTGCCTCAGGGGTCTGTGTTGGGTCCACTGTTGTTTGTCATGTACATCAATGATCTGGATGATGGTGTGGAAAATTGGATTAGTAAGTATGCAGATACATAGATACATAGAAAATAGGTGCAGGAGTAGGCCATTCGGCCCTTCGAGCCTGCACCGCCATTCAATACGATCATGGCTGATCATCCAACTCAGTAACCCGTACCTGCCTTCTCTCCATACCCCCTGATCCCTTTAGCCACTAGGGCCACATCTAATTCCCTCTTAAATATAGCCAATGAACTGGCCTCAACTACCCTCTGTGGCAGAGAGTTCCAGAGATTCACCACTCTCTGTGTGAAAAAGTTTTTCCTCATCTCGGTTTTAAAGGATTTCCCCCTTATCCTTAAGCTGTGACCCCTTGTCCTGGACTTCCCCAACATCGGGAACAATCTTCCTGCATCTAGCCTGTCCAACCCCAGAAGAATTTTGTACGTTTCTATAAGATCCCCTCTCAATCTCCTAAATTCTAGCGAGTATAAGCCAAGTCTATCCAGTCTTTCTTCATATGAAAGTCCTGACATCCCAGGAATCAGTCTGGTGAACCTTCTCTGCACTCCCTCTATGGCTATAATGTCCTTCCTCAGATTTGGAGACCAAAACTGTACGCAATACTCCAGGTGTGGTCTCACCAAGACCCTGTACAACTGCAGTAGAACCTCGCTGCTCCTATACTCAAATCCTCTTGCTATGAAGGCTAACATACCATTCGCTTTCTAAGGTAGGTGGTGTTGTGGATAATGAAGTAGATTTTAAAAGTCTACAGAGAGATTTAGGCCATTTGGAAGAGTGCGCTGAAAGATGGCAGATGGAGTTTAATGCTGATAAATGTGAGGTGCTACATCTCGACAGGACAAATCAAAATAGGACGTACATGGTAAATGGTAGAGAATTGAGGAATGCAGTTGAACAGAGGGATCTAGGAATAACTGTGCATAGTTCCCTGAAAGTGGAATCTCATGTAGATAGGGTGGTAAAGAAAGCTTTTGGTGTGCTGGCCTTTATAAATCAGAGCATTGAATATAGAAGTTGGGATGTAATGTTAAAATTGTACAAGGCATTGGTGAGGCCAATTCTGGAGTATGGTGTACAATTTTGGTCGCCTAATTATAGGAAGGATGTCAACAAAATAGAGAGAGTACAGAGGAGATTTACTAGAATGTTGCCTGGGTTTCAGCAACTAAGTTACAGAGAAAGGTTGAACAAGTTAGGTCTTTATTCTTTGGAGCGCAGAAAGTTAAGAGGGGACTTGATAGAGGTCTTTAAAATTATGAGCGGGTTAGACAGAATGGACGTGGATAAGCTTTTCCCATTGAGAGTAGGGAAGATTCAAACAAGGGGACATGACTTGAGAATTAAGGGACATAAGTTTAGGGGTAACATTAGGGGGAACTTCTTTACTCAGAGAGTGGTAGCTGTGTGGAATGAGCTTCCAGTGGAAGTGGTGGAGGCAGGTTCGATGTTATCCTTTAAAAATAGATTGGATGGTTATATGGACGGGAAAGGAATGGAGGGTTATGGTCTGAGTGCAGGTAGATGGGACTAGGGGGAAGTAAAAATAATTTATTTTTTAAAAAGTGTTCTGCACGGACTTGAAGTGCCGAGATGGCCTGTTTCCGTGCTGTAATGGTTATATGGTTATATTTAAGAGGGAGTTAGATGTGGCCCTTGTGGCTAAAGGGATCAGAGGGTATGGAGAGAAAGCAGGGGATGAGAAACGAGCTCCTGGCTTATGTCCAGGAGCACGTCTCATTAACCCCTTCAACCAACAGTTGATTCTTATTGAAATCAAAAATATTGGTTTAATAATTAAACTCTGATATATATATATGTTATAAGGAAATATCAGGGTAAAATTGTATTATATATCTGAATGTGAGGCCTCGTTTTAATATTTTAATATGTTATGATTAACTAAGAGAGCGGAGCTAGTTGAGTAACAACGCAATGGAAGTCAAAACAAGGTTTTTTCCCACCTACAGGTGGGACACTCGCTACAGTGCCGACTATATCAGACACTGTAGCCTCACTTTTTTAATTTTTTTTTTATCACATAAAATCACTTGTTTGTGTTTTGTGTTTAGTGATAAGAGTAAAATGGACATACCAGCAAAAGTTAATAATTCAAAAACTCCCCCAATACCTAAAGACCTGGGACATGGACGCACCACAAGATTCAAAGGTACTATAATTATTCAAAATGCATGACACCACACAAAAGAACCTAGGAGGAATCTCATTTTGTAGTTGGAATATAAGAGGTATTAACGAACCTATCAAAAGGGGTAAGATATTAGCTCAGCTAAAAATGTATAATTCTGACATTACCTTCCTACAAGAAACACACCTAAAACCTCAGGACCAAGTTAGGCTGAGGGCGAAATGGATAGGTCAAACATACCACTCTTCATTTACTTCAAAATCTAGAGGCACGTCAATTATCATAAGAAAAGGTATACCATTTAAAGCAAAGAATATTATAACAGATATAGAAGGGAGATACCTAATAGTTAATGGAGAAATCCATGACACTCCACTTACTTTGGTAAATATATATGCCCCTAACTTTGATAACCCCCACTTTTTCAATAAAATCTTCAATATAATTGCAGAGTCAAACTATCAAAATGTTATAATAGGCGGAGACTTTAATTGTGTTTTAGATCCGTACTTAGATAAATCAAGTCAAAAACAGAGAGGGAATATGAAATCGAAAACTGGGGAACTCCTCAATACCTATATAAATAACACTAATATAGCAGATGTTTGGAGAATTGTGAATCCAACTGGCAGGGAATATTCGTTTTACTCAATGGTACATAAGACATACTCACGTATAGACTACTTTCTGCTGGATACAAAATTAATCCCCCAAACATCTAATGCAATATACCATACAAATTCAATTTCAGACCATTCTCCACTAACTTTCTTTTTAAAACTGGAAGGATTGTCTAAGAATAATTCATTCTGGAGATTTAACTCTCAAATTTTAAAAGATCCACAAGCGAGTATATATTTAAAAGAACAAATGGAGGTCTTTTTTCAAACAAATGATACTTCAGATATATCGCCTACTTTACTTTGGGAATCTTTTAAAGCATACATTAGGGGTATTATAATTTCATATCAAGCTTTTCAAAATAAAAAGAATAAGAATGAACAAAGACAGTTAGAAGAACTTATTAGACAAATGGATATAGATAATGCTAAAGATCCATCAATAGATAAACATAATAAAATAATAATTTTAAAATTTAAATTAAATAAATTATTATCTGCCAAACTTATAAGACTTTTTCAAATTACAAAACAAGAGCACTTTGAATTTGGGGATAAACCGCATAAACCTTTGGCTCGCCAGCTAAAAAAACGAGAAAAGGAACATACTATACCAAAGATCAAATCAGATAAAGGGGAATTATTAACAACACCGAAGGATATTAATAAAAGATTTGCGCAATTTTACGAGAATTTGTATACATCTAAAACGATAATTGATTCCAATAATATCACAAAGTTCTTGGATACCTGTAATCTTCCAAAGTTAGAGCTGAAGGAACAAGAGGAACTAGGTGCACAAATCTCAATTAAGGAATTAGAAGATACAATAAACTCATTAAAAAATGGAAAAACACCAGGCCCTGATGGATTTACTAATGAATTTTATAAAAGCTTTTATGATAAAATAATACCAAGATTACAAAAAATGTACCAATACGCTTTTAAAAAACGAATACTACCTGATACATTAGCGGAATCAACGATTACATTAATACCTAAGAAAAATAAAGATTTAGAAGAACCTGGCTCATATAGAGCTATAGCATTGTTAAACACAGATCAAAAAATATTAGCGAAAACATTAGCTAGAAGATTAAGTAAATACATTAGTAAATTAATAAACCCAGATCAGACAGGGTTTATCCCTAAGAGATACTCTTCTAACAATATGAGACGTCTACTCAACATAATGCACTCACACAAATCTGAAGATCAAGAATTATCAATTATTTCGCTGGATGCTGAAAAAGCATTTGATCAAGTAGAATGGAATTATATGGACAAAGTATTACAAAAATTTCAACTGGGAGAGAATTTTATTTTATGGATTAAGTTACTATATAACAAACCTACAGCTAGAATACTTACTAATAACATATTATCCTCGAAATTTCAACTATCAAGGGGAAATAGACAAGGATGCTCATTATCACCACAGCTGTTTGCTCTCATTATTGAACCGCTAGCAGAAAAAATTAGAATACACCCTGATATTCATGGATATAATACTAAAGACTCATATAATAAAATATCTTTATACGCGGATGATATATTATTGTATATTACAAAACCTCAAATCACTATACCAAATATATTAAATTTAATTGAAGACTTCGGATCTTTTTCTGGATATAGAATAAATTGGAATAAAAGTGAAATTATGTCAATAAAACCGAAAGATTCAACACATCTTTTAAAATTCCCTTTTAAAATAGCTACAGAAAAATTTAAATATTTGGGAATCGAAATTACCAGAACATATCAAGGTATGTTCAGGGCAAATTTTGACCCCCTACTTACTAAACTAAATACATTAATTAAATTCTGGAAAACGCTCCCGATGTCTTTAATAGGCCGAATAAACGCAATAAAAATGATCTTTTTACCACAAATTTTATACCTATTTCAATCAATTCCTATATACTTACCTAAGAAGTTTTTTAAAAAACTCGACTCAGATATCACTAATTTTATATGGGACTATAAATCACATAGAATACAAAAAACCCATCTGAATAAACCTAAAGTATTGGGGGGTCTAGCACTACCTAATTTTATGTATTATTATTGGTCAGTAAATATTAAAAACATGATTCAACTGATGGATAACTCCGCCCAGCAAGTAGACTGGATTGTAATGGAGAAAGAGGATTGCTCCTCTAGAAACATTGGAGCAATCCTCCTCTCTCCAATGAAACTGAATAACATAAACTATAATAAGAACCCAATTATTCATAGTACAATCCGTATTTGGAAACAAATAAAACAAAATTTAAAATTAAGAAACTTATCACTTTTATTACCTATAGTCAATAACCCTTCGTTTAGTCCTTCTATTATAGATAAAGCTTATACACAATGGGATAGACTAGGAATTAAAACGCTTGGTGACTTGTATGAAACTGGAAAATTACTTTCATTTCAACAATTACAAATAAAATATAAACTCGGAAATAATCAATATTTTAAATACTTTCAAATATGCGACTATTTGAAAAAATATACAAAAGATCATTATAATAATCCAGTAGATGTATTGGACGAGGCAATGCAGATAAAAGCGGAATCAGCAAACTTAATATCATATTTGTATAATATTATTTTAAATGTACAAATACCACCTACGGAGGGTATCAGAAGAGACTGGGAACAAGAGTTAGCTATTAAAATTTCAAAGGAAAGTTGGAATGAATACTTATTAAACGTGCATAAATGCTCGATTAATGTAAGACATACTTTAATACAATTTAAAATTTTACATAGATTATATTATTCGAAAACTAAAATTCATAAAATTTTCCCAAACGTATCATCTATTTGTGATAAATGTCAATCCCAAGAAGCAACTATAGCGCACTCATTTGTCTTCTGTACAAAAATTCAAAAATTTTGGAATGAAATTTTTGAAATCTTTACAAAGTTATTTAAAACAAGACTGATACCCAAAGCAGAATGGATTATCTTCGGAATAACGGAAGATGATCCAGAACTAAATGTGTTTCAAAAGAAATTAATGGACTATGGGTTAATAACTGGAAAAAAGCTAATTCTAAAATTTTGGAAGAAGGCTCCAATACCAACTATAAATATGTGGATTTCAAATATGTTTGAAACATTACACCTAGAAGAGATAAGACTCCTCCTAGCAGGTAAACCAGATCACTTCCACCTGACGTGGTCTGCATTTATAGAATTATTACAAACATAGGGTGCAAAAGTACTTTAAAAAAATAAAAAATTGAGGTCAGGTAAGGGGGGATGATAGTTGAAGAGTTGGTATGTCCTATTTACGTGATGCTCAAAAAAAAACATTTGTTTCTCTTTTTTTCTCTTTCTCTTTTCTTTTCTTAGGGCCTATTTCTTAACTCTTTTTCTTTTTGTTTTTAATTTCGCTCTTATAGGGTCTTCATCCTTTTTTGTTGTTACATTTTCTACACTTTTCTACACTTGCACTTTTTCCTTCACTTTCTTCTTTCTTTCAATCTTTTCTTTTTCTAGTGTAAAAAAATAAATAAAGGGAGTACATTAATTGTAAGAAGATATAAATGACGAGTATTAATGTATGTGGTTGTAATGTAATGTACTTCTAATAAATAAAAATTGAGGCCAATTCTGGAGTATGGTGTACAATTTTGGTCGCCTAATTATAGGAAGGATGTCAACAAAATAGAGAGAGTACAGAGGAGATTTACTAGAATGTTGCCTGGGTTTCAGCAACTAAGTTGCAGAGAAAGGTTGAACAAGTTAGGTCTTTATTCTTTGGAGCGCAGAAAGTTAAGAGGGGACTTGATAGAGGTCTTTAAAATTATGAGCGGGTTAGACAGAATGGACGTGGATAAGCTTTTCCCATTGAGAGTAGGGAAGATTCAAACAAGGGGACATGACTTGAGAATTAAGGGACATAAGTTTAGGGGTAACATTAGGGGGAACTTCTTTACTCAGAGAGTGGTAGCTGTGTGGAATGAGCTTCCAGTGGAAGTGGTGGAGGCAGGTTCGATTTTATCCTTTAAAAATAGATTGGATGGTTATATGGACGGGAAAGGAATGGAGGGTTATGGTCTGAGTGCAGGTAGATGGGACTAGGGGGAAGTAAAAATATATATATTTTTTAAAAGTGTTCTGCACGGACTTGAAGGGCCGAGATGGCCTGTTTCCGTGCTGTAATGGTTATATGGTTATATTTAAGAGGGAGTTAGATGTGGCCCTTGTGGCTAAAGGGATCAGAGGGTATGGAGAGAAAGCAGGTACAGGATACTGTAGGTATGTTACAATACTTACCTTCAGCGGCGCTGCAATTCTGCCACTGGCCGTGTGCGCGATTTTGGCGCCTTAAAGGGGGGGGCGGGGTTAAAACGCAGGTTTCTCCTACCTTGTCCTGGTTAATATTTCGCTGGAGTGCAAGCGTTTGCTGAAAAATCGTTCCGACGGTCGTTTTGTTTATTTTTATTCGATCGACAATGTCAGCGCTGGAGTCATTTTAAAATCAGCTTCTGAAGCCGTCAACGCCGACAACGGGGACGGATTTCACACACGGGACAGGTAAATGAAAGTAGTTTATTTTAATGTATAAAAGTGCTTCTTAAGAAGTCTTTAATTCACATTTTTTAATGCGAAACGGTAATTCTTTTCCCCGAACTAACGGCAGAATTTTTCATCCCGATACGGGGTTAAATTCACCGCAAATCAACGCTCCAAATGATCGCGTTCCAGAAATCCCCACTCGCAAGATGATTTAAATGCCCATTAATTTACAGGTATTAAACATTAAATTCCTTCCATTTGGCCTGTACATCGATGGCAATGAGATTTAAAAATCATGTTATATTGTGAATTCTTGTGTGAATGTTATTTGGACACTTAGGCTATTTAAAAATATTAATCTATTCTTAAGAAATTGATAGATGTTTAGATCTAGTAATTGAATTTTGTAATTAGCTACAATTAGGTAACTAACTAATTATATGCTTTACTTTCATGTCTTCTAAGTAAGATTGTTTCATATTTGTTTCAGAATGCTTCAATCTATAATAACTGAAAATTTCTTTCAGTTCTCTTAATTTTTAAGAAAGTTATGGGCTTTTGACTGTCCTCGATCACAGCTTTTGTGGTAAGTCAATGGAAAAGCAATAGGGAACAAGATGCTAATTTCCGAGTATGAAAATGGCCATAACCTTTTTAATACTGAAGATATGAAAGTGAATTAGGTGTCAAATTAAACTTCTTTTTATGCTTTATCTGATGGGATAAATTACAGACTATATTTTTAAAATCACAAAATTTTGTAACATTGCTAGATACTGAGTTGGATGATCAGCCATGATCATATTGAATGGCGGTGCAGGCTCGAAGGGCCGAATGGCCTACTCCTGCACCTATTTTCTATGTTTCTATGTTAAATACACGCGCTCATGGGGAGAATACAAAAACGCCACACGGACAGCACCCGAGGTCAGGATTGAACCCGGATCCCTGGCGCTGGAAGGCAGCAACTCAACCGTTGTGCCACTGTGCCGCCACTGGATACCGAAACCTCGAAATGCGCCAAATCCCCGGCTGGTATTGTGGCATTCGCTATCTTTCTGCTCTCTCTGCTGACGGGCAGTCACCAGAGTGGAATAAAAATGTGTGAAAATTCTTACAGTTGAGGCAGGCTATTGCCATGATAATGCAGGTGATCACAACCGAAAAATGACTGAAAACGGAAACCAATTGTATAACAACTGACCCCGAGCTTCAGTGTCCTCACCCTCTCCCCCAAATGCCCCATACCCCTACCCCCCAATCCGCAATCACCCCCTCACTTCTTCACTTCCCCTTCACCCCCTCCCCTCAAACCCTCTCCCTCAGCCCCTCCCACAACGCTCTCCATCACCCCTTCCGCTCCGATCCTTTCCTTCATATCACATCTGCAACGTCTCCCTCCCCTCCTCCCCTCCAACCTTTCCATCTTCTCCTTCCCCTTAATCCCCACCCTTTCGGCAAATACCTCTTCACTCCTTCCCCCAAACCCTCTCCCTTCCTGTTTCCACAACCCATTCCCGAACCCCCCAATGCTCTCCCTCATCCACTCGCTTCCAACCTATCTCGCACCCCTTCCACAAATCTTCTCACAACCACCATACTTTTTCCCCTTCTTACACCCCTTTTCCCCAAACCCTCTCCCTCACCGTTCCCCCAATCTCTGCCTCATCTCATCGCCTCCAACCTCCCCTTCACCCCTTTCCACTAACCCTCCCCCCAACCCTTCCCGCACCACCTTCCACCAACTCTTCCCCCTCCCCTCCACTTACCTCGTCCCATAAACACCCCTTTTCCCCTAAACCCCCTCCC
Organism: Malacoraja senta; assembly: GCA_038087875.1. Lineage (NCBI taxonomy): Eukaryota > Metazoa > Chordata > Chondrichthyes > Rajiformes > Rajidae > Malacoraja > Malacoraja senta. The sequence continues at coordinate 33,275,404 of CM075986.1, read as the reverse complement.
TCACACTTCCGCCCACTCTCTATTTCCACCAAGCACGCCCACTACCCGTCCCCCCAAGCTTTTCCTCAACCCTCGTGACTCCAAACTCTCACTGGTCCACTCCCCAACCCAAACACAACCCTCCATCACCCCTTTGTACCAATATCACCCCATTGTCTCCTCAATAAATTCTTCCTCATATCTCTCCTTCACCCATTCCCCTCCAACCCTCTCCCCCACCCCTCCTCGCCAACCTCTCCCTCTTTCACTTCTCCACTCTCCCTCAACTCTATCCACTGCGAAATCTCCTTCACCTCCTCTCCACCCCAACACTACTCCTCTCTCCCACACCTTTACGTACCAAGCTCTCTCTCATTGCCAAGTAATTCTTCTTCATATCTCACCTGCAACCTCCCTCACCTTCTCCTCACCAACCTGTCCTTGTTATCCTGCCCCACAATCCACCTCACCCCTTCCTCTAATACCCCCTCACTCATTCCACCAAACCCTTCCTTCCACCAAACCCATCACTTACCACCACCTCAGCCATTCCCCCATCCCCCAAACTTTTCCTCAACCCCCTCCACTGCAATACCACGTGTTGCCTCTCCACCGCAAACTCACCCCCGCAGTACCAACCTCTCCCTCGCCGCATCTTCCCTCAACTCTTCCTCATATCTCACCTCGGACGACAGATGGCGCAATGGGCTAAGTGTTCGGCTGGCAATCGGAAGGTAGCCGGTTCGAATCCTGCTTGGAGTGCATACTGTCGTTGTGTCCTTGGGCAAGACACTTCACCCACCTTTGCCTGTGTGTGAATGTGTGTGAATGTGTGTGAATGTGTGTGAGTGATTGGTGGTGGTCGGAGGGGCCGTAGGCGCAGATTAGCAGCCACGCTTCCGTCAGTCTGCCCCAGGGCAGCTGTGGCTACAGAAGTAGCTCACCACCACCGAGTGTGACTGAGGAGTGAATGAATAATGCGATGTAAAGCGCCTTGAGTATTAGAAAGGCGCTATATAAATCCCATCCATTATTATTATTATTACCTCCAACCTCTCTCACACATGCCCGCAACCCTCTCCTTCACCCCTCCATTCCAATCTCTCCCTCATTCCCCCAAAGCCCTCACCCCTCCCCTCCGACCTCGCCCTCTTCCCCAAACTTCCCCTTGCGTTTCCAGGGGCGCCGTCCGATGGCTGCTCCGCCGGCAGCCTGTTCATTTTTTTAATCTTATTTTTTTATTTTTCAGTGTTTGTTAAAAGTTTTGTTTTAATGTTCTTCGGTTTGTTTTACGTGGGGGGGGGGGGGGGAGGGCGGAGAGGATCGGGGGAAACTTTTATTCAACTTTCTACCTTCCCGGAGATGTGATCAATTTTTGGAACACATTCTCCGGGCTCTGCAGCGTACCATCGCTGGAGCTGGAAGCCTCCTAGGACTCCCGGTGGCTCAGCCTCCCGGTGGCTCAGCACTTCAACTCCCCCCTCCCATTCCGTATCTGACCTCTCTGTCCTGGGTCTCCTCCATGGCCACAGCGAACAACACCGTAAATTGGAGGAAATGCACCTCATATTCCGCTTGGGCAGTCTACATCCTGGGGGCTTGAACATTGAATTCTCCCAATTCTGCTAGCCCTTGCTGTCCCCTCCCCTTCATCAGCCATCTGGTTGTCTCCTCCCCTCCCCCAGCCCTCGGGCTCCTCCTCCGCCTTTTTCCTTTTTTCCTTTCTTCTCCCCACCCCCTATCAGTCTGAGGAAGGGTTTCGGCCTGAAACGTTACCTATTTCCTTCGCTCCATAGATGCTGCTGCACCCGCTGAGTTTCTCCAGCATTTTTCTGAGCCTCCTAGGACTGTCGTGAGCCCCACCGCGGGGGGTGGACTTAACATTCGGAGCTGATCCCTTGCCTGGGATCGCTCCCACCGTGACCACCGTGGACTAACCATCAAGGGCTCGCAGTCTCGGGTGAGGCCGAGTCGGGAGCTCCAACGCCGCGGAAGGTTCAACGAGCCTCGACACGAGGTTCGATCTCCCGGCGCGGAGGACCTGACATCCCCCCCCCCCCGATGCAGGAGCTGAACGCCCCGACGCGGAAGGCCCGAACGCCGCCGGCTGCGGGAGTCAAGATCATCCCGTCAACGGAGGGCTCGAGGTCCCTGACCGAGGAAGAACAAAAGGAAGGACTTGAACTATATTTCGCCTTCCATCACAATGAGGAATGTGTAGGAGTCACTGTGGTGGATGTTCATGTTAAAATGTGTTTTGGCTGATTTACAAAACATACCTGGCAAATAAAGTGTGATTCTGCTTCTGATTCTGAAATCCTTTAATTCCTCTATTCAATCAGCTGTCCCACTGATTCAAGCACAACCGACTTTGGGAGAAGTGATGACCATATTCCAATTGTTAAAGTTATTAGTTTAATAATTCATCCGAGTTAAATCTTTGCTGGCAACCATCATTTATTATTGTGCGGAAGTTCACCGATTTCACCAAGAAAAATCGAATCCTGTGTTGAACAGGGGAACATCCCCACTGTAACTAACCCAGATGTTGGAAAGTGACCTCCGTATTTCATTCAGAAATGTATTTAATCTTTTGCAGACATTCTCTATTACCATAGCTGGAGATATAATTTGGCTGAAACGGTAGGACACAAAGGATGATGATGGTGGAAGAATGTTTCTCGGATTAGAGGTACGTGACGAGTGCTGTGTCTCAGGATTCGATGGTGGGACCGTTTTTTGTTTGTTATTTGGATCAGCAATTTGGATGGGAATGTAGAAGGCATGATTAGCAAGTTTGCAGACGATACTACGATTGCTGATGTTGTAGATTGTTGCCGAAAATCGCAGCAGAATCTTGAAAGCAGAACATCGGCTTTGGCGGCGGTGCAGCGCTGGAGCGCTGTCGTGGAGCGGGCGATGCCTTTCCTGGGTCGCCGCGCTGGGACTCCAGTACGCTGGGACCGCCGATGGGAACATCCTGGAGCCGCGGTTCTGTGGAGCGGCCCACTGAGGCCTCCACAGGCGCCGTGGCGGGACTGTGGAGGCCTCAGTGGGCCCGACTCTGGGTGGACAAGAGGATGGGGACTGGACTTTGTGCCTTCCCCCACAGTGGGAACCATTGTGGGGGGATGTTTTTGTGTTGACCTTCTTTTTGAACACTGTGTTGTATTTTTATTAGTGGACAAGGACATCTTAATTTCCCCTGAATAAGGGGATTAATAAAGTCTTATCTTATCTTAAATCTTAAATTGGTTGGATAGGTGGGCTGAGACTTGGTTTAGGGAATTTAGCACGGAAAAGCGCGAGGTATTGCATTTTAGGAAGTCAAACCAGGGCAGGACCTACACTGAGAATGGCATGGATCTGCTTACTGCTGCAGAGCAAAGAGACTTAGGAGTACAGGTAGAGTATTGAGTACACCTGTCAGTCAGAATATTGAGAGTTCATGTTACAGTAAGACTTTGGTAAGGTCATATTTTAAGTATTGTGTTCAGTTTTGGTCACCCTTTTATAGCAAATATGTTCGGCTGGAAACGGAGCAGAGAGGATTTATGAGGATGTTGCCAGGTCTTGGGTGGCTGAGCGAAAGGGAGAGGTTGAGCAGGCTGGGGCTTTATTCATTGGAGCGCTGTGGGATGAGGGGTGATCTTATAGAGGTCGATACAATCATGACATGAATAGATAGGGTAGATACACAGAGTATTTTACCTGCTCTGGGGAATCAAGATCCAGAGTACATAGATTTAGGGTGATGAGGTAATTATTTAATAGAAATCTGAGGGGCAACTTTTTTGCACAAAGGGTTGTACAGATATGGAACGAGCTGGCGGTGGAGGTAGTTGAGGCAGATATTAAATGCTTACAAACATTTGGACAGGCACATAGGTAGGATAGAATGGAGGGATATCGACTAAATGCGGGTAGATGGAACACGTGGAGGTGGGATACTTGCCCACAAGTAATCTACTCTAATCAACTTTTCCATGCTCTTGTCTAGCTGTCGAAATCGGCCTTGCTCCAATTTAACGAGGATTAATTTTGCCTTTTACCATACATATTTTGAAACTAATAGAAACCACGGACACTGATCACAGAGTGCTCATTTAGCGATCCTTCGTTTATTAACCCTGCCCAGGTTGTATATAAAAGGTCATACCAAAGACTATTGAAATTTCCATGGGAGGATCCTTCATATTTGACCGCATGCTACACGAAACCCTTGGCGCTATTCAAATCCCATTGTTATATTTGGACAGTTAAGCTCCCCCTCCCTCCCTCCCTCCCTCCCATGACTACACTATTAGTCCTACAACTCTCCGCAATTCCCTTGTATATTTGTTTCTTTAACTCCCGTTTGGGGACCCCTGTAGCACAACCGTACAGGCGAGTGACGCATTGAAAGCCTCTCGAATGCAATTATGTTCCTCTCAACGCAAAATGCAACTCATCCAATTCTCTTTGTACCGAATTTATTATATTGTCCACAGCATCTTTATCATGCAGCACGTGGTCTCCTTCCCTGCCCCCCCCCCCCAGCCGTGTGTCTGTAATCGTTCTGCTATCCAATACGCATGTACATATTTATGTCCTGACTATGCCCCTCATAAAATGTCATATAATTCTACTATTTTTGCAAATTTCTAGATTGCTACGTTTGCCCGTGCGAAACACAATTGGTCACTGTAATTCCTACGCAGCAAGTGTGATATAAATGGTTAAAAAGTGAACCTAACAATGAGTGAACACACCCCGTCTGAAGTTCAGTTCAAAACACAGTGATGAAGTTGGATTTCAGCCTCATCAGCAAACACGTCCACACCCTGATCCCTGATGCTGGTACGGAATAACACAAAGACTAGTTCAAACGAAGAGTTCCAACACCTTGTGTGATCAAAACTTACAACATCAGCGCATGGTAGCAAAAACAATGTCTCCACAGCAATTGCAACTGCTCCAGAGGGGAGTCACGACACACCTGTTGCTTCGGCGTGGTTCGTGTAGTCGGTTAATTTATTACAATTGTAACAGCTTCAGAGTGGGTGTAATTGTATGATTGCACCCCAATTCCTCACCAGGCTTATTTTAATAAGCACCTGATATCGGAAGCTAATCGGAGATCATTACCCTCAAAGTCCTCCGTCATTATCTTTTGCATACCAGCCCCCCCCCACCCCACCCCCCACCCAAAATTCTACTCGAACTAGGCCTCTCATAATTTTATATTTGTTTATTCTGGTTGCAAAACTAGATTGTTCATTTTGCCCCGTGCAAAACACCATTGAACACAATAATTCCTACATAGCAAATGTGACAATAAATGTTAAATACGAACCCCATTGAACAGTTCCATAAAATTGTGAAGTGGCTGTTTTATCCTAAAACCACAGGTTGAAGTTTTTCTGCTGCCCCACCTTGTAAGTCTCCTGATTCCGATCGCAGCCACTCACCTTTATGGGCTCTGACGGTAAATTCATAAACGCTGGGCAAAGCTCATCTCTGTCTGATAATGTTTATCTGAGTTCACAGTTTGATCAGATAACGCCTCCACACCCTGTTTCCAAGACACGGGATTGTTCCCAATCACGCAGTGGTCCGTGCGGTTGGGATTGTTGAAACAAGTTGCCCGTTTTCTCAACTTGCCTGGTTACAGTGCTTATTTATCCGCCAGTCTCTGGCACACAAGAAATGCCATGAGCTGTGGGCAGATGTGATATCCCGCCTCAGCCTGGTGATACATTGTTCACCAAGTAACCTGTGATTCACCTCGAGAGAGACTCTCAGATCTCTATGAGGTCACCAGCCTCCAGGAACAAGGTTGCCGCAAAGGTTGCCGCAAGGGTCCACTTTCCGGTGAACGATGAATACTTTGAAACACTCTTTCCTCTTGCACACTATCTGTTACTTTCAGCAGATCCTGGCGGTACACATTAGGATTGTAGCTGCGCTAATCCTAGCGTCAATCCATTTCTAAATTAAATCTGATTCCAGTGTCCATCCTGGGTTATTACAGTTAACGACATTGTGCAGGAGGACCGTAACTATAACCTCCTGGAGATAAGACTCCGGTGAACAGTTGGAGTTCACAGATGGTAGACTTTCTACAGGGGTACGGTGGAGTCTGTACTAACGTACTGCATAAATACCTGGTACTCCACCTGCAACTGCTTGGACAGGAAGGCTCTGCAGAGGGTAGTGAGGGGAGCAGAGAGGATCATTGGCGTCTCCCTACCCTCGGTACAAGAACTGTTCCAGAGCCGCTGTCGGAAAAAAGCTCAGAGAATTGCTAAGGACAAACTGCACCCCCTCCACATACACCTGGATCTCCTGCCATCAGGCAAGAGATATCGCAGCATCAAAGCCCGGATCACAAGACTGCTAAACAGCTTCCTGCCATATGCTGTGAGGCTGCTAAACAGCCACTCTGTACTCACAGTCACCTGATTCTGCGGCTTGGCACGGACACTTTAATAACTGGCACTGGCCACTTCAATAACTGGCACTGGCCACTTCAATAACTGGCACTGGCCACTTCAATAACTGGCACTGGCCACTCAAATCAGCCACCCCGGCCATGTTTATGATTTGTTTTACTGTATTTTAACGTTGTTTTTACCTACTTTTTAACTATTTATACTGTTCCATCAGGGACTGGATTGTTTTCAGTGTTATTATGTATGAAATGTTTTAAATTTCATGTGCGATTCTCCGGTATTCCCTGGGAAACGTCTTTTCATTTTGCACTGTACAACTGTTGCTTGCAAGATGACAATAAAGGTTGATGAGACTAATATGTCTCCGATTTAGTTGTTGTCATGTTGACGTTTATGAGAATCAGAGTGAAAGCGAAATTGTACTTAGTGTATCTGTTATTTTTTTTCTATCGGTTGATATATCAATTATCTATCAATCTGTCAGATGTTCACATATTTTAGATAGCATGAAAAGCGGCGAAAATTCTAGTAATTGGATCTTCAAACCGTGCTCAAGATAAATTAATCCAAGAGCTGAGATTCCCCTCAATATAACCATCTGAGGAGGCGAACATGGCAATCTGTGTTATTCTGCGGTACACAAAAATGCTGGAGAAACTCAGCGGGTGCAGCAGCATCTATGGAGCGAAGGAAATAGGCAACGTTTCGGGCCGAAACCCTTCTTCAGACTGATAGGGGGTGGGGAGAAGAAAGGAAAAAAGGAAAAAGGCGGAGGAGGAGCCCGAGGGCTGGGGGAGGGGAGGAGACAACCAGAGGGCTGATGAAGGGGAGGGGACAGCAAGGGCTAGCAGAATTGGGAGAATTCAATGTTCAAGCCCCCAGGATGTAGACTGCCCAAGCGGAATATGAGGTGCATTTCCTCCAATTTACGGTGTTGCTCGCTGTGGCCATGGAGGAGACCCAGGACAGAGAGGTCAGATACGGAATGGGAGGGGGAGTTGAAGCGCTGAGCCACCGGGAGTTCAGGTTGGTTATTGCGGACCGACCGGAGGTGTTCGGCGAAACGATCGCCAAGCCTCCGCTTGGTCTCACCGATGTAGATCAGCTGGCATGTAGAGCAGCGGATGCAATAGATGAGGTTGGAGGAGATGCAGGTGAACCTCTGTCGCACCTGGAACGACTGCTTGGGTCCTTGAATGGAGCGGAGGGGGGAGGTGAAGGGACAAGTGTTGCATCTCTTGCAGTTGCAAGGGAAAGTGCCCGGGGAGGGGGTGGTATGGGAGGGAAGGGAAGAATTACCTGTGTTATTCTGTGTTGGGCTCTTCAAATAACTGATCGCGCTGGTGCAAGAGTTGTGTCCACTATTTTTGGTTTCAGTGTGTTCACTATAAAAAACAACACCATACTATATCCAATGAACTTTCTAATTGTGAATAATATAGATGGAGTATAAGACTATTTGTTTACCACTGTTGTTATCGTTCACCCGCTCTCTCCATATTGATCCACCGCCACCACGCTGACTCTTGTTTTACGCGGGGAACGCGGGGTTTAGACACAATCACACCCTGCATGCCAACAGGAAAAGTCCCGACATCTCAAACTTGCTCATACCTGCCAGCAAATGGATACCCGACAGCTGTGAACACTTGAGGAAGTTCAGGTTTGAATATTGAGAAATACTCATGTTTAAAACAAAACCTATTTCCTTACAGAACCATGAATAACACACCAACATAGAGACTGTTTCACAGCTGCATGGAAATACTGCCGTGGCAGGAATTCCTGTGAAAACGCCACGATGTTGCCCCATAAGGTTTGGGTTCCTACCTGATGCTCTGCTGCCGATTCTGCTTCAAGTGAATCGGAGTGAGTGAGTTTTGTTGGTCCCAGCAGCAGGTGAACACCCCCTGAGTAAAGGTCAATGTATAACACAGTCATAAAGCTGGTCTTCAGCCTCATCAGCAAACGGGTCCACACCCTGATCCGAGATGCTGGTACTGAACTATACAAAGACTCTGTAAAGCGAATAGTTCTAACACTTTGTTTTGTTTCAGCGCATGGGGACAATAACCACGTCTCCACAACAATTCCACCTGCTCCCAGAGGAGTCACGGCCGACCTCTTGATTCGGCTCGGTTCATAGTTGGATCATTTATTGTTTTCCATGGAATAATTCATTGTAAGACTATAGACCCCAGCGTCATGGAACGTCAAAGATCGATATGGGGTTTAATGGATGGAAGCAAGGAAATAGTGAACAGATGGAAAGTTATGCATGATGCAGTTTGGGACAGGGGAATGGAAGGCATTTCCCTAATGTGAGGGTGGAGGATGGAGGGGTGACCCGGCTGTGGTTTTGAGGTTGGGGCATTGAAGGGCATTACCCTGTTTTTTGTGTGTGGGGGGGGGGTGGGGGGGGGCTAGTTGTGGATGGCTTTACCCTATTGTGAGTGTGGGGGACTCGAGGGCATTACCGTGTGGTCGGGGTGGGGAATGGAATGTATTACCCTGTTGTGGGTGTATTACCCCGTTGTGTGCGGGTGGGGATGGAGGGGAGTATCCTGTTGTGGGGAGATGCAAATAATCACCCTGTTGTAGGGGGGGGGGGTGTAAAGAGGGGATTACCCTGTTGTGTGGGGGAAGGGGTTGGAGGGAATGACCATGTTGGATGGAGGAGCTGGGGGTGATTATACTGTTGTACATGGGCACAGTGGAGGGCATTCCATTGTTGTATGGGGGAATGGAGTGTATGACACCGTTGTAGGGGTAGAGGTGGGGAGATAGAGGGCATCAAACTTGTAGTGTGGGGAGATACCGAGCATTGATCTGTTGTAGGGGTGGGGTGGGTCAGCTTCGGGATTGGAGAACATTCCCCTGCTATGTGCGGTTGGTTTGGGATGGGGAGGGTTCCGGGAGTGTACATGTGTGGGGGTGGGGAGGAGGAAGTCCCCTGGTGTGTGTGTGTGTGTGTGTGTGAGTGTGTGCGTTACTACGAGTGTATGTGTATGTGAGATAATGTGCGTGTGCGTGAATGCGAGTCTGCGAGTGTATGTACGTATGTGTATGCGTGACTTAGTGTGTGTGTGTGTGTGTGTCGGTGTGTGTGTGTGTGTCGGTGTGTTTTTGCGCGTGATTGCGAGTGTGTGCGCGCATGTGAGAGTATGTGTGTGTGTGTGCGCGTGTGACTTGGCCGGGGATTTGGAGGAGAGTCCCTGTAGTATGTGTGAGGGGTGAGGATGGGGGTGAAGGAGAGACCACTGTAGTATGTGTGTTGGGGAGGGGGCGGGTTAGTAGTTGGGGATATTCCATCTGTGTGTGGGCTGAAGAGGGGGTTGGAGGAGATATTTTGCTGCAACCTGTCTTCCCTGCCATTCAGGGATTGTTCCGTACCACGCACAATTCCGTGCGATTCGTGTTGTTGGAAAAAATGCCCAGTTTCTGCACCTGCCTGTTTACAAAGGTTATGTTACCATCAGCCCTTTTGGTCAGTTCCATAAACCTGTGATGTCGCAGTTTTATCTGAACTGTATAAATTCAAGTTTTCCACTGCCCTACCTTCTACGGTGTCTCCTGTTTCTGATCACTGCGATGGCGTTATGCTTTCTGACGGTAAACGAACACACCTTGGGCAAAGATAATCTCAATCTGATCATTATTAACTATTGTATTTCACCGCTTTATCAGTTGATGCCTCCAGGCCCCGTTTCCAAGTCCGGGGCTTCATACGACCATAACTGATAGGAGCAGATTTAGACAATTCCACCCATCAGGTCTACTTCGCCATTCAATCATGGCTGATCTATCTCTGCCTCCTAACCCCATTCTCCTGCCTTCTCCCCCTAACCTCTGACACCCGCACTAATCACGAATCCATCTATCTCTGTCTTAAATATATCCATGAACTTGGCTTCCACAGCCTTCTGTGGCAAAGGCTCTGTCGAGGCCTTTCACTATTCTGCAGGTTTCAATGAGGTCCCCCCCCCTCATTCTTCTAAACTCCAGCGAGTACAGGCCCAGTGCCGCCAAACGCTCATCATGCGTTAACCTACTCATTCCTGTGATCATTCTTGTAAACCTCCTCTGGACCCTCTCCAGAGCCAGCAAATCCTTCCTCAGATATGGGGCCCAAAACTCCACACAATACTCCAAATGTGGCCTGACTAGCGTCTGAGAGAACCTCAGCATCACATCTCCGATTTTGTATGCAAACCCTCTTGAAATAAATGCTAGCATTGCGTTTGCTTTCTTTACTACCGATTCAACTTACAGATTAACTTTTTGGGAATCCTGCACCAGTACTTCCATGTCTTTTTGCACCTCCCCTATCTGGTTTCTCTCCCCATTTAGAAAATAGTCTGCGTCTTTATTCCTACTACTAAAATGCTTGACTCCACACTTTGCCACACTTTATTCCGTCAGCCACTTCTCTGCCCACTCTCTCAATCTGTCCAAGTTCTTCTGCGGAGTCTCTGCTTTCAATACACCACCTGCCCCTCCACCTATTTTCGTATCATTCGCAAATCTGGCCACAAAGCCTTCAATCCCCTCGTCCAAATCATTAATATACAACGTAGAAGAGCAGCGGCCCCAGCACCGACCCCTGCGGAACTCCATTAGTCATGGCAGCCAACCAGAACATGCCATCTTCACTGCCACCCTTTGCCTTCTGCCATCCAGCCAACCTGCTATCCATGCTAGTATCTGCCTTTTGATACCGTGGGCTCTTGTCTTCCTTAGCAGCCTCCCGTGTGGCACCTTATCAAAGGCCTCTGAAAATCTAGGTAAACAACATCTACTGCCTTTCCTTTGCCTGTCCTGCTATTTACTTCTTCAAAGAATTCCAGCAAATTTGGCAGGCAAGACCTCCCCTTCACAAACGCCTGCTGACTTGGGTGGGGGAAACCGTTTAATCTCTTCCATGTTCGGGGACCTGACTTTTTCCCTGACGGGTCTCCGGTGTCGTTGGGCCTAACATCGTGGAGCCGGCGGCGGTCTCCGGCCGGAACCAACCTGAGGGCTCCAGTCGCGGAGCCTGCGGACCTGACATCGCGGAGCTGGCCGACTTCGGAGCAGGGAGAGCTGTGGTGGCGCGTGGCTGCAGCCCGACTTTGGAGCGGGGAGAGCTGTGGTGGCGCGTGGCTGCAGCCCGACTTCGGAGCTTCGGAGACTCCGGCCGCAGGCCCGGTGGACAGGAACATCGGGAGCTCGCAGGTCCCTGGTGGGAGACCGCTTTTCGGAGCTCCCGCAACGGCAACTTCTCACGCCGGAATCGCAGGGTTTAAATGACTCAGAGCGGGGCCTAACATCGCCCGGTGCGGCTTAAACGGCCGCGGGACTTACCATCGCCCGCCCGGGGTATTAACATCGTGAGCCCCAGTCGCCTCGGCGCTGCAGTTGGACTGCTGGACCGCGGGAGAAGAACAAAGGAAAGAGATAACACTTTGCCTTCCATCACAGTGAGGAGGTGTTGGAGATTCACTGTGATGGATGTTTGTGTAAATTGTGTTAAGTGTGGGTCTTGTTTTTTTTTGTAATGTTAAGACTGTAGAAATGCAATTTCGTTCAAACCAAGCTGTTTGAATGACAATAAAAGGCATTCTATTCTATTTAGTTGAGGGATATGGAGAGAAGGCAGGAGCGGGGTGCTGATTGTGGATGATCAGCCATGATCCCATTGAATGGTGGTGCTGGCTTGAAGGGCCGAATGGCCTCCTCCTGCACCTATTGTCTATTGTCCATAACAGTACATTGTGAACTTCTAAGTACTCCGTAACCTCATCCTTTATAATGGATTCAACAATCTGACCAACCAATCTGAAGATAGACTAATCGGCCTATAGTTCCCACTATACTGCCTTTGCTCCCTTCTTGTGCAGCGGGCAATATTGGCAATTTTCCAATCATCTGGAACCACTCCTGATTCCAATCATTCTTGAAATCTCACCATCAATGCCTCCACAATCTCTAATGCTGTTAAGGTTCATTTCTTAAAGCAGACAACTCACAATAGGTTAGGTAAACCAACACAAGCCTTCGTCTCTGTCACAGACAGAGAGGAAGGCTCTGCAAAGAGTCATAAAGACTGCAGAGAGGATTATCAGAACGGAACTTCCCTCCATGGAAACAATCTACACACAGCGCTGTCAACAAAGAGCAGAGAGAATCATCAGAGACACACTACATCCAGCTCACTCCCTGCTCAAACACAAAAACTGCACATACAACCTCAGGCACAGACGAGCGGACAGCATCGCCACAAACACAACACGCTTTTTCAAGAGCTTCTTCCCTGCCACAGTGAGACTCTTGGCCAAAAACAAAATGAACTGATGTCCTGACCCACCTCATAACATCATATTATGTCATGTTGTATTGTCTCCTGGGCCTTTGCAATTTACAATGCAATCGACACTTTTATATCGGGTTTGTGTAGTTTGCGATGCTCTTCACTTTCCCCTTTATATAGGGTTTTAGGCACTTTCTTTTTTATTTCTAGAGAAGTATGTGTTTTTGTAGATTATGTGTCTTTCTGTGTGTCCTTTTAACTTGACTTGACTCTCTTTTTTTTAATTTTTTTTAATTATCTTTATTAGAAGTACGGTAAATTACAGTAATACACAACACTTATATCTTAATACATTTTTTATACCGCTTCATTTTTTTTGAGCTTTAAGAGAAAGATAGAAGTAAGAAAAGTAAAGAAAGTGCGCAAGAGTCGTGAAGTGCAAGAGAGTGTTGGGAAAAGAAAGCCCCTTAGAAAAGAAGTTAGAGAAGGAAGTAAAGTAAGAAAGTAGACCCTAGAAAAGAAAGAAAAAGAAAGTAGGAACAATCGCAGAAAGGGGACCACCAACCAAGTCTGTTTTTATTGTTTTACCTCCCATTACCAGGTCCTGATACCATTTCTTTCTTTATTTATTTTTTAAATTTCTATTGCACCTCATGCTTGTAATAGGTCCAGAAACGTAGACCACGTCTTTTGGAATTGGTCTGCTTTACCTGCTAAGAGGAATCTCATCTCTTCCAGATGTAATGTTTCAAACATATTTGATGTCCACATTTTTATTGTTGGTGTGGGCGCATTTTTCCAGAATTTAAGTATGAGCTTTTTTCCCATTATTATCCCGTAATTGAATAAGTTCTTCTGATACACGTTTAATTCAGGGATACCTTCCGATATTCCAAAAATGATCCATTCTGGTTTTGGTACCAGTTTTATTTTAATTAATTTTGAAAAAATATCAAATATTTCATACCAGAATTTTTGGATTTTTGTACAAAAAACAAAAGAATGCGCTATGGTAGCTTCTTGACATAGACATTTATCACAGATTGGTGAAACATTAGGAAAGATTTTATTTAATTTAGTTTTTGAATAATATAGTCTATGTAATGTTTTGAATTGGATGAGCGTATGTCGTACGTTGATCGAACATTTATGCACCTGTAGTAAATGGTTATCCCAGCTCTCTTTTGAAATTTTTATAGCTAATTCTTGTTCCCAGTCTCTTCTAATTCCATCTGTTGTGGGTATTTCTATGTTTAAAATGATATTATATAAGTACGATATTAGATTAGCTGATTCCGCCTTTGTCTTCATTGCTTCATCTAGTAAGTCGGGAGGCATATTATGATAGTCTTTTGTGTCTTTTTTCAGGTAATCACGAATTTGTAGATATTTAAAATATTGGTTATTTTTCAAATTATATTTCAGTTGTAGTTGTTGAAATGATAGTAATTTTCCCAATGCATACAGATCTTCGAGCGTTTTGATTCCCATTCTTTCCCATTGTATAAATGATTTGTCTATGGTTGAAGGTTTAAACGATGGGTTATTAACTATTGGTATTGAGAGAGATAGGTTTCTTAATTTTAGATTCTGTTTTATTTGTTTCCATGTTCTAATTGTGCTATTTATAATTGGATTTTTATTATAATTTTTATTATTCAAATTTATTGGAGAGAGAATAATCGCTCCTATATTACTTGGGGAGCAGTATAAAGTTTATTAAGGTGAGCTCTTTGTATTCTATGGGATTTATAATCCCATATAAAATTTGTAATGTCTGAGTCCAATTTTTTGAAAAACTTTTTTGGGAGATATATAGGTATAGATTGAAATAGGTGTAGGATTTGTGGTAAGAAAATCATTTTTATAGCATTTATTCTGCCTATTAAGGACATCGGAAGTGTTTTCCAGAATTTAATCATATTATTTAATTTATTAAGTAAGGGATTATAATTGGCTTTAAACATATCCTGGTAATTTCTAGTAATTTCAATTCCCAAATATTTGAATTTTTCTGTAGCTATTTTAAAGGGGAATTTCCTGAGGTGTGTTGAGTCTTTTGGTTTTATCGACATAATTTCACTTTTGTTCCAGTTTATTCTATATCCTGAGAAGGATCCAAAGTCCTCAATTAAATTTAATATATTTGGTATACTAATTTGTGGTTTTGTGATGTACATCATCGGCATATAGGGATATTTTGTTATTTGAATATTTTGTATTATAACCGTAAATATCCATGTGTGTTCTTATTTTTTCAGCAAGGGGTTCAATTACTAAAGCAAATAACAGCGGTGATAATGAACATCCTTGTCTATTGCCCCTTGATAGTTCAAATTTCGAGGATAATATATTATTAGTTAGTATTCTAGCCGTAGGTTTGTTATATAATAGTTTTATCCATGCAATGAAGTTCTCTCCCAATTGGAATTTTTGCAATACTTTAATCATATAGTCCCATTCTACTTGATCAAACGCTTTTTCTGCGTCCAATGAGATGATAGATAACTCTTGGTACTGAGATTTATGTGAGTGCATTATGTTAAGCAAACGTCTCAAATTATTAAATGAATGTCTCTTAGGTATAAATCCTGTTTGATCCTCATTTATTAGTCTACTAACATACCTGCTTAGTCTACTGGCTAGTGTTTTCGCTATTATTTTTTGATCCGTATTTAACAAAGCAATAGCTCTATATGATCCTGGTTCCTCTATATTTTTTTAAATCTTTTTTAAGTATTAATATGATCGTTGATTCTGCTAGTGTTTCAGGTAAGTTTTGCTCTTTAAAAGCATGTGTATACATTTTCTGTAATCGTGGAGTAACTATGTCATAAAAAGATTTATAAAATTCTTTACTGAATCCGTCTGGTCCTGGTGTTTTTCCATTCTTTAGTGTTTTTATTGTGTCTTCTATCTCCTTAGAAGTAATTTGTGCTCCCAGTTCCTCTTGTTCCCTCAGTTCTAATTGTGGTAGGTTACAGTTATCTAAAAATTCTGAGATTTTATTATTGTCTATTAACGTTTTAGATGTGTATAGATTCTGGTAAAATTGAGCAAATCTTTTATTGATATCCTTGGGTAGTGTTAATAATTCCCCTCTGTCTGATTTATTCTTTAATATTGCATTCTCTTTTTCCCGTTTTTTCAGTTGCCGTGCTAGAAGTTTGTGGGGTTTGTCCCCAAATTCGAAGTGTTCTTGTTTTGTGATTTGAAATAATGTTATAACTTTCTCTGACAGTAATTTATTTAGCTTGAATTTCAATAGTAGGATTTTATTATGTTTATCCATAGTTGGATCTTTAGCATTATCTGTATCTAATTATTTTATTTGTTCTTCTAAATGTCTTTGTTCATTCTTATTCTTTTTATTTTGATAAGCTTGGAATGAAATAATGACTCCTCTAATAAATGCTTTGAAGGATTCCCATAATAGCATGGGGGAAATATCTGGTGTATCATTTATCTCAAAAAATAGATCCATCTGTTTTTTTAGATATATACTCCCTTGTGGGTCTTTTAAAATTTGCGAGTTAAACCTCCAGAACGATTTATTCATAGACATTCCTTCTAGTTTTAAAACAAAAGTTAACGGAGAGTGGTCTGAGATCGCATTAGTGTGGTATTTAGCGTTCATAGTGTGCGGAATTAATTTTGTATCCACAAGAAAATAGTCTATCCGTGAGTATGTTTTATGCACCGTTGAATAAAACGAATAATCCCTTCCCGTACGGGTTTGCAATCCTCCACACATCTGCTATATTTGTGTTTTCCATATATGTATGTAAAAGTTCACTGGTTTTAGATTTCATATTACCTTTTTGTTTTTGCATCAATTTATCTAGATAAGGGTCTAGAACACAGTTAAAGTCTCCTCCAATTATAACATTTTGATAATTAAATTCTGCAATTATATTCAGAATTTTATTAAAAAATTGAGGGTTATCAAAATTGGGCGCGTATATGTTTACCAGCGTGATTGGCGTATTATTGATCTCTCCTGCTACTATAAGGTATCTCCCTTCCTTATCTAAAATAGTATTCTTTGATTTAAATGGAATTCCTTTACGAATGATGATTGCAGTACCTCTAGATTTGGAGGTGAATGAAGAGTGAAATGTTTGTCCTATCCAGTTTGCCCTCAGTCTCGTCTGATCTTGATGTTTAAGATGCGTTTCCTGTAGAAACGAAATGTCCGTGTTGTATGATTTCAACTGAGCTAGTATCTTGCCCCTTTTAATAGGTTCATTGGTCGGCTCCATTACATAGACATAGATACATAGAAAAGAGGTGCAGGAGTAGGCCATTCGGCCCTTCGAGCCTGCACCACCATTCAATATGATCATGGCTGATCATCCAACTCAGTATCCCGTACCTGCCTTCTCTCCATACCCCCTGATCCCTTTAGCCACAAGGGCCACATCTAACTCCCTCTTAAATATAGGCAATGAACTGGCCTCAACTACCCTCTGTGGCAGAGAGTTCCACAGATTCACCACTCTCTGTGTGAAAAAGTTTTTTCTCATCTCGGTCTTAAAGGATTTCCCCCTTATCCTTAAGCTGTGACCCCTTGTCCTGGACTTCCCCAACATCGGGAACAATCTTCCTGCATCTAGCCTGTCCAACCCCATAAGAATTTTGTACGTTTCTATAAGATCCCCTCTCAATCTCCTAAATTCTAGCGAGTATAAGCCAAGTCTATCCAGTATTTCTTCATATGAAAGTCCTGACATCCAAGGAATCAGTTTGGTGAACCTTCTCTGCACTCCCTCTATGGCTATAATGTCCTTTCTCAGATTTGGAGACCAAAACTGTATGCAATACTCCAGGTGTGGTCTCACCAAGACCCTGTACAACTGCAGTAGAACCTCCCTGCTCCTATACTCAAATCCTTTTGCTATGAAACCTAACATACCATTCGCTTTCTTCCCTGCCTGCTGCACCTGCATATCTATTTTCAATGACTGGTGTACCATGACACCCAGGTCTCGCTGCATCTCCCCTTTTCCTAATCGGCCACCATTTAGATAATAGTCTGCGTTCCTGTTTTTGCCACCAAAGTGGATAACCTCACATTTATCCACATTATACTGCATCTGCCAAACATTTGCCCACTCACCCAGCCTATCCAAGTCACCTTGCAGTCTCCTAGCATCCTCCTCACAGCTAACACTGCCCCCCAGCTTAGTGTCATCTGCAAACTTGGAGATGTTGCCTTCAATTCCCTTATCCAGATCATTAATATAAATTGTAAATAGCTGGGGTCCCAGCACTGAGCCTTGCGGTACCCCACTAGTCACTGCCTGCCATTGTGAAAAGGACCCGTTTACTCCTACTCTTTGCTTCCTGTTTGCCAGACAGTTCTCTATCAACATCATTACTGAACCCCCAATACCGTGTGCTTTAAGTTTGTATACTAATCTCTTATGTGGGACCTTGTCGAAAGCCTTCTGAAAGTCCAGATACAACACATCCACTGGTTCTCCCCTATCTACTCTACTAGTTACATCCTCGAAAAATTCTATAAGATTCGTCAGACATGATTTACCTTTCGTAAATCCATGCTGACTTTGTCCAATGATTTCACCACTTTCCAAATGTGCTGCTATCCCATCTTTAATAACTGACTCTAGCAGTTTCCCCACTACCGATGTTAGACTAACTGGTCTGTAATTCCCCGTTTTCTCTCTCCCTCCCTTCTTAAAAAGTGGGGTTACGTTTGCTACCCTCCAATCCTCAGGAACTACTCCAGAATCTAAAGAGTTTTGAAAAATTATCACTAATGCATCCACTATTTCTGGAGCTACTTCCTTAAGTACTCTGGGATGCAGCCTATCTGGCCCTGGTGATTTATCGGCCTTTAATCCATTCAATTTACCCAACACCACTTCCCGACTAACCTGGATTTCACTCAGTTCCTCCATCTCCTTTGACCCGCGGTCCCCTGCTATTTCCGGCAGATTATTTATGTCTTCCTTAGTGAAGACGGAACCAAAGTAGTTATTCAACTGGTCCGCCATATCCTTGTTCCCCATGATCAATTCACCTGTTTCTGACTGCAAGGGACCTACATTTGTTTTAACTAATCTCTTTCTCTTTACATATCTATAAAAACTTTTGCAGTCAGTTTTTTTGTTCCCTGCCAGTTTTCTTTCATAATCTATTTTCCCTTTCCTAATTAAGCCCTTTGTCCTCCTCTGCTGGTCTCTGAATTTCTCCCAGTCCTCTGGTATGCTGCTTTTTCTGGCTAATTTGTACGCATCATCTTTTGCTTTGATACTATCCCTGATTTCCCTTGTTATCCACGGATGCACTACCTTCCCTGATTTATTCTTTTGCCAAACTGGGATGAACAATTTTTGTAGTTCATCCATGCAGTCTTTAAATGCCTTCCATTGCATATCCACCGTCAACCCTTTTAGAACTAATTGCCAGTCAATCTTGGCCAATTCACGTCTCATACCCTCAAAGTTACCTTTCTTTAAGTTCAGAATCATTGTTTCTGAATTAACAATGTCACTCTCCACCCTAATGAAGAACTCAACCATATTATGGTCACTCTTGCCCAAGGGGGCACGCACAACAAGACTGCTAACTAACCCTTCCTCATTACTCAATACCCAGTCTAGAATAGCCTGCTCTCTCGTTGGTTCCTCTACATGTTGGTTTAGATAACTATCCCGCATACATTCCAAGAAATCCTCTTTCTCAGCACCCCTGCCAATTTGATTCACCCAATCTATATGTAGATTGAAGTCACCCATTATAACTGTTTTGCCTTTGTTGCACGCATTTCTAATTTCCTGTTTGATGCCATCCCCAACTTCACTACTACTGCTAGGTGGCCTGTACACAACACCCACCAGCGTTTTCTGCCCCTTAGTGTTTCGCAGCTCTACCCATACCGATTCCACATCCTCCAAGCTAATGTCCTTCCTTTCCACTGCGTTAATCTCCTCTCTAACCAGCAACGCTACCCCACCTCCTTTTCCTTTCTCTCTATCCCTCCTGAATATTGAATATCCCTGGATGTTCAGCTCCCAGCCTTGGTCACCCTGGAGCCATGTCTCCGTGATCCCAACTATATCATAATCATTAATAGCTATCTGCACGTTCAACTCATCCACCTTATTATGAATGCTCCTTGCATTGAGACACAAAGCCTTCAGGCTTGTTTTTACAACGCTCTTACCCCTTATACAATTATGTTGAAAAGTGGCCCTTTTTGATTTTTGCCCTGGATTTGTCTGCCTGCCACTTTTACTTTTCACCTTGCTACCTATTGCTTCCGCCCGCATTTTACAACCCTCTGTTTCTCTGCTCACCCATTTAAGAACTCCACCACCTCTTATTCTCTGTTTAATATTGTTTTCTTCTTTCCCCCCTACATGTTGGGTCTGAGTGCTTTCCTTCTCTGCCTCCTGCCTCACACACTGTCTAATAGCTTTCTCTATTTGAGTCCCTCCACCCAACCGAGGGTATGAGACCTGAATTGGCCAAGATAGACTGGCAATTGATTCTTAAAGGGTTGACGGTGGATGTGCAATGGAAGGAATTTAAAGACTGCATGGATGAACTACAACAATTGTTCATCCCAGTTTGGCAAAAGAATAAATCAGGGAAGGTAGTGCAACCGAGGATAACAAGGGAAATCAGGGATAGTATCAAAACAAAAGAAAAAGTAGCCTACCAGAGGACTGGGAGAAATTCAGAGTCAAGCAGAGGAGGACAAAGGGCTTAATTAGGAAAGGGAAAATAGATTATGAAAGAAAACTGGCAGGAAACATAAAAACTGATTGCAAAAGTTTTTATAGATATGTGAAGAGAAAAAGATTAGTTAAAACAAATGTAGGTCCCTTGCAGTCAGAAACAGGTGAATTGATCATGGGGAACAAGGACATGGCAGACCAATTGAATAACTACTTTGGTTCTGTCTTCACTAAGGAAGTCTTAAATAATCTGCCGGAAATAGCAGGGGACCGGGGGTCAAATGAGGTGGAGGAACTGAGTGAAATCCAGGTTAGCCAGGAAATGGTGTTAGGTAAATTGAATGGATTAAAGGCCAATAAATCCCCAGGGCCAGATAGGCTGCATCCCAGAGTACTTAAGGAAGTAGCCCCGGAAATAGTGGATGCATTAGTGATAATTTTTCAAAACTCTTTAGATTCTGGAGTAGTTCCTGAGAATTGGAGGGTAGCTAATGTAACCCCACTTTTTAAAAAGGGAGGGAGAGAGAAAACGGGGAATTACAGACCAGTTAGTCTAACATCGGTAGTGGGGAAAATGCTAGAGTCAGTTATTAAAGATGGGATAGCAGCACATTTGGAAAGTGGTGAAATCATTGGACAGTCAGCATGGATTTATGAAAGGTAAACCATGTCTGACGAATCTTATAGAATTTTTCGAGGATGTAACTAGTAGACTGGATAAGGGAGAACCAGTGGATGTGTTATACCTGGACTTTCAGAAGGCTTTTGACAAGGTCCCACATAAGAGATTAGTATACAAACTTAAAGCACCCGGTATTGGGGGTTCAGTATTGATGTGGATAGAGAACTGGCTGGCAGACAGGAAGCAAAGAGTAGGAGTAAACGGGTCCTTTTCAGAATGGCAGGCAGTGACTAGTGGGGTACCGCAAGGCTCAGTGCTGGGATGCCAGCTATTTACAATATATATTAATGTTTTGGACGAGGGAATTGAATGCAACATCTCCAAGTTTGCGGATGACACAAAGCTGGGGAGCAGTGTTAGCTGTGAGGAGGATGCTATGAGGCTGCAAGGTGACTTGGATAGGCTGGGTGAGTGGGCAAATGCATGGCAGATGCAGTATAATGTGGATAAATGTGAGGTTATCCACTTTGGTGGCAAGAACAGGAAAGTAGACTATTATCTGAATGGTGCCGATTAGGAAAAGGGGAGATGCAACAAGACCTGGGTGTCATGGTACACCAGTCATTGAAAGTAGGCATGCAGGTGCAGCAGGCAGTGAAGAAAGTGAATGGTATGTTAGCATTCATAGCAGGGTCTTGGTGAGACCACACCTGGAGTATTGTGTACAGTTTTGGTCACCAAATCTGAGGAAAGATATTCTTGCCATAGAGGGAGTACAGAGAAGTATCACTAGACTGATTCCTGGGACGTCAGGACTTTCATATGAAGAAAGACTGGATAGACTCGGCTTGTACTCGCTAGAATTTAGAAGATCGAGGGGGGATCTTATAGAAACTTACAAAATTCTTAAGGGGTTGGACAGGCTAGATGCAGGAAGATTGTTCCCGATGTTGGGGAAGTCCAGGACAAGGGGTCATAGTTTAAGGATAAAGGGGAAATCTTTTAGGACCGAGATGAGAAAAACATTTTTCACACAGAGAGTGGTGAATCTCTGGAATTCTCTGCCACAGAAGGTAGTTGAGGCCAGTTCATTGGCTATATTTAAGAGGGAGTTAGATGTGGCCCTTGTGGCTAAAGGGATCAGGGGGTATGGAGAGAAGGCAGGTACAGGATACTGAGTTGGATGATCAGCCATGATCATATTGAATGGCGATGCAGGCTCGAAGGGCCGAATGGCCTACTCCTGCACCTATTTTCTATGTTTCTATGAGAGGTGGAGTAGGCTGGGTCTCTATTCCATGGAGCACAGGAGCATGAGGGGTGATCTTATAGAGGTGTACAAAATCATTCGAGGAATAGATCGCGTAGATGCACAGAGTCTCTTGCCCAGAGTAGGGGAATCGAAGACCAGACCACATAGATTTAAGGTGAAGGGGAAAAGATTTAATAGGAATCTGCGGGGTAACGTTTTCACACAATGGGTGGTGGGTGTATGGAGCAAGCAGCCAGAGGAGGTCGTGGAGGTGGGGACTATCCAAACATTTAAGATACATTTAGACAGGTGCATGGACAGGACAGGTTTGGAGGGATATGGGCCAAACACGGGCAGCTGGGACATGTTGGCCGGTGCGGGCAAGTTGGACTGAAGGGCCTGTTTCCATGCTGTATCACTCTATGACTCTTTAGAAAATTTGCTGTCGGGATGCACGCTGGTCCACTCTCTGGTGAAGACTGAATATTTTGAAATATACTTTCCTCTTGTACACTGCATGTTACTTTTACCAGTTCCTGGCAGTACACGTTATGGTGGTAGCTGCGCTAATGCTGTCGTCAATGTATTTGGAAATGAATCCTGCTTCTAGTGTGCCGCCTGGAATATTGTAGTTAAAGCCATTGTGCATCAGAACCGTGACTATAACGATCTGGGGATAAGAATGCGGTTAACGCTTAGAGTTGGCAGAGGATACCAATTTGTGTATGATTTAGGTATTGTCATGTTAAGTTATTTCACATGAGAGTGAAAGCAAAACTCTATAGTGCATCTGGGGGGGTTTTCTGTCAAAAGAATCTAACCCCTACTCCCAATTCCTCCATCTACGCCGCATCTGTGGCCAAGATGAGGTGTTCCATACTAGAACCCGAGATGTCCTCATTCTTTAGGGAACGGGAGTTTCCCTCTCCCATCATAGATGAGGCCCTCACTCGTGTCTCCTCGGTACCCTGCTGCTCCCCCTCCAACTAGTTGCAACAGAAACAGAGTCCCCCTCGTCCTTACCTTCCACCCCATCAGCCATCACAAGCAACATATAATCCTTTAAAATATCCGCCACTTCTAACCGGATCCCACCACTAGTCACATTTTCTCATCTCCACCCTTTTCCACCTTCCGCAGAGACCATTCCCTCCGCAACTCCCTGGTTAACTCATCCCTTCCCACCCAAACTACCCCTCCCCAGGTACCTTCCCCTGCAACCGCAGAAGATGCAACACCTGTCGCTGTACCTCCTCCCTCGAGTCTGTCCAGGGACCACGACAGTCCTGTCAGGTTGGGCAGAGGTTCACTTGCACCTCCTCCAACCTCATCTACTGTATCCGTTGTTCCAGATGTGGACTCTTATACATCGGTGAGACCAAACGCAGACTGGGCGATCGTTTCGCGGAACACCTTCGCTCAGCCCGCCTGAACCAACCTGATCTCCCGGTTGTTGGACACTTCAATTCTCCTTCCCATTCCCACACATACCTTTGTGTCATCGGCTCCTCCATTGTCAGAGTGAGGCTAAACGCAAATTGGAGGAACAGCAACTCATATTTGGCTTGGGCAGCTTACAGCCCAGTGGTATGAATATTGATTTCTCTCACTTCAGGTAGCCCCGGCATTCCCTCTCTCTCTATCCATCCCCCACCCAAGTCGCACTAGCTTCTCATTTTCACCCTACAAACAGCTAACAATGGCCTGTTTCCTTTATCATCTTTACTTTTTTGCATATCTTACATTCATTGTTCTTTATCTCTCCACATCACCGTCTATATCTCTCGTTTCCCTTATCCCTAACCAGTCTGAAGAAGGGTCTCAACCCGAAACGTCACCCATTCCTTCTCGCCAGAGAGGCTGCCTGTCCTGGTCACTTTCTCCAGCTTTGTGTCTGCCTCCCTCTACACCCACTTTCCTCCATCTCCCATACCCACGCTCTCTCCTCTTCTCCCCCTCCCCTTCTCCCCCTCCCTCCCCCTCTTTCTCTCCCTCTCTCTCCTATTTAATGGTGCCCACCTTTAATTATTTAATAGTGCCCTCCCTTAACTATTTAGTGGTCAACACTCCAGCCCAGTGGTATCCCGCTGCAATTACAGGTCCTGTTATTTTGTGGACAACACTCCCACCGAGTGGTGTCTTGCCGCAATGACAGGTCCCCTGTAATTTATCCACAGCATTCATCCTGCTTTCTCCCCACAATCCTTGATTCCATATAACCATATAACCATATAACCATAACAGCACGGAAACAGGCCATCTCGGCCCTTCAAGTCCGTGCCGAATTTTTTAAATATTTTTTATTTATTTATTTATTTTAAAAAAAAATTTAAATTTAAAAATAAATACTTCCCCCTAGTCCCATCTACCTGCACTCAGACCATAACCCTCCATTCCTTTCCCGTCCATATACCCATCCAATCTATTTTTAAAGGATAACATCGAACCTTCCTCCACCACTTCCACTGGAAGCTCATTCCACACAACTACCACTCTCTGAGTAAAGACGTTCCCCCTCATGTTCCCCCTAAACTTCTGTCCCTTAATTCTCAAGTCATGTCCCCTTGTTTGAATCTTCCCTACTCTCAATGGGAAAAGCTTATCCACGTCCACTCTGTCTAACCCGCTCATAATTTTAAAGACCTCTATCAAGTCCCCTCTTAACCTTCTGCGCTCCAAAGAATAAAGACCTAACTTGTTCAACCTTTCTCTGTAACTTGGTTGCTGAAACCCAGGCAACATTCTAGTAAATCTCCTCTGTACTCTCTCTATTTTGTTGACATCCTTCCTATAATTAGGCGACCAAAATTGTACTCCATCCTCCAGAATTGGCCTCACCAATGCCTTGTACAATTTTAACATTACATCCCAACTTCTATATTCAATGCTCTGATTTATAAAGGCCAGCACACCAAAAGCTTTCTTTACCACCCTATCTACATGAGATTCCACCTTCAGGGAACTATGCACAGTTATTCCTAGATCCCTCTGTTCAACTGCATTCCTCAATTCGCTACCATTTACCATGTACGTCCTATTTTGATTTGTCCTGCCGAGATGTAGCACCTCACATTTGTCAGCATTAAACTCCATCTGCCATCTTTCAGCCCACTCTTCCAAATGGCCTAAATCTCTCTGTAGACTTTGAAAATCTACTTCATTATTCCGTTAGTCCTAACTCTCTCTTGAAAACATCCAGTGAATTGGCCTCCACTGTCTTCTGCAGCAGAGTATTCCGCAGATTCACAACTCTCTGCGTGGAAGTTTTTCCTCATCTCAGCCTTAAATGGCTACCCCTTATTCCTAAGCTGTGAACCCAGTTCATGTTCAGAAGAGATAGGAGCAAAATTAAGCCTTTCGACCCATCGAGTCTACTCCTCCATTCAATCATGGCAGATCTATCTTGTCCTCCCAACCCCAAGGGAGCCTTCTCCCCATAATCCGTGACACCCGTACTAATCAAGAATCTGCTCCTGGAACTTATGAACTTATAAAGTCACCTCTGTGTCCACAATTCATGAAGGTGTCATCGCAGCAAAGCTACCGCCTGCTTATCCACAAAAAAAGCTAGCTTTATATTTCAAAACTTATTTTATTCATAAAATATCCTGATGTCTTTAAATACAGATGTAGTATAGTAAGATTAAACGAGAACTTACCAGTTTGAAGTTTGATCTTTATTTTATGAGGAGTTAAGGCTCTGTCTTACCTGTTTGCGGTCATCGGCGGTGAAGCGCGGCGTCGCCGGTAGCGAGGACCGCGCGGCAACGGCGAGAGCGTCGAGCCTATCCACCGGAGCGCCGCACGGATGCTGCGCGGGGGCCGAGTTAATTCAAACACGGCGGGTCCCACGTGCTTGCGGTAAGTAAAAAAAGGGCGGGCCGACAGCGATGACGTGACTCACCAGCGGCGGCTGTGGCGGCGGCCATCCTGATCGCGGCGCTGTAGCGGTGGCTGTGCCTGCGGCCATGCAGCACACGTGCCTCACTGGCGGCGGCACGTGCGTCACTGGCGGAGGCTGTGGCAGTGGAGGTTTGACGCACGGCGCTCGAGCCACACTGGCGGTGGCCCGTGCGAGCGGCCGTGCGCACTCGTGCATCACTGGTAGAGGTTGTGCGGTGAGTATTTAGTTTTGGACATTGTCGATTTTATTTTAGCACCGCGCGGTGTTGGGAACACCGCCGCATGGCCCCGGGAATTGTACTTTCTCACGAGTGCGCGGTCTATGGCGGCAGATTCATCCCGTTTCGCCGCCATAGACCGCAGACTCGTGAGACAGGCCTTTTACGTTGAGGGATTACGTGAAGAGCCCGCCAGGGCGCATGCGCGACATATCTTCAAAGCAGTGGTGTGAAATCACAGATACGGTAGTCGAAATAACATAGTAAGATAAGAACAATAAAAGCAGCTGACCTTGATAATAGAGGGTGGGCGTGGAAGGCACGTAATCCCTCAACGTAACTCCTCATAAAATAAAGATCAAACTTCAAACTGGTAAGTTCTCGCTTAATCTTACTATTTTACTTCGGAGTCACGTGAGTGACTGCGTGAAGATTTTAAAGCTCTGTGATTTCATGCCACGGAACGAGTCCATGCTTCACACCCTGCTGTCGTAGACTTGAGGAGGAAGTATGTTAACAAATCCAGACATGAATCAATTGTTAATAGAAACAATAAGTGATTTATTAACACAAATTATAATAATGACCCCTATCCTTCGGGGCGTATTATAAAACAGAACTCAAAATAGTATCTGCAAAAGTCACAGGCTTAGCAACTGGCTTATTATAAAATTCTTGGAAGGTCTTCTCCCTGGACCATCCTGCCGTACCCAAGATGTGATCCATTGGAACCTCCATGTGCCGTGCTGCCGATGTGGCTGCAGCCCTGGTGGAATGAGATTTGTAAATATCAGTATCCACCCCTGCAGCCCCCAAAACCTGTCGAAGCCACCTAGATATTGTTTGGGTCGATACCCTGTTGTGAGGTATTTTGTGGCTCACTAAAAGTGCCAATTCTTGGCCTCTTACTTTAGCTGTTAGTTCTATGTAAAGTAACAGATGTGTCATGACGCATAGGCGAACATCTGTAGGGTATGCCCGAAACTCTAGTTTAAGGCCGGATGACCCTGGTCTGTTTTGTTTTACCAGTTCATGAATATAAAAAGTTATATCATTTGTCCCTTTGGCCATCGAGTCCAGTCGTAATTTGTGTAGCGATTGCACCCGCTGGGCCGAGACCAGTGCCATCAGCATTACCAATTTAAGGGTAAGTTTCTCCAGGGACAGGGACGTTGCTGGTGACCAACCCCGAAGCAACGTCAACACAATACTCACATCCCAAATGTTAGAGTATCTGGCCCGAGGGGGATTCGAGTTAAATATACCCCTCATTAGTTTGGAAACCAAGGGGTGAGACCCCAGTGAATGGTGGTCGAATCCCTGCCACAAATAGGTGGATAGGGCACTCCTGGCGCTGTTGATGGCACTGTAGCTAAGCCTTTCATCAAAATGAAGGTTAGCCAGGAACTCCAGGACATTAGTTACAGTGGCTGAGTTATACTCAACATTAGTCCTGGAACAATAACGTTCCCATTTCCTGATGTAAGTCAGGTACTGTTTCCTGGTAGACTCTCTTTGTGCCGCCGCGATCATGTTGATGGTTCGGTCCGTCAGTCCAAGATCCAGAAGTGGCCTATTCAAATTCTGCAAATTAACAGATTAGTCCTGTCATGGCATGGATGACTTTCGCCAGTTACAGGATGGACCATCAAGTCTGGTCTTTTAGTGACGGCCATACATGGTTCTGAAACCATGTCGAGAACCACAGGGAACCATGGCTGGGTAGGCCAGTCGGGTACTACCAAAATACCTGACGCAGAGTCTTGTTGTATTTTGCGTAAGACCCGACTGATGAGGCAGAAGGGGGGAAATGCATAGAAAAACAAATGTATAGAAAAACAAATTTCCCCAGTGCAGCGAAAATGCATCCATCGCTGCTGCCCCAGGGTCTGGTTCCCACGCAACATATGTCGGCAACTGGTGGTTAAGCCTAGATGCAAATAGATCGATATCTGGCGTTCCATATCTTGCTATGATGTCTGCAAACACTTTGGGGTCCAACATCCATTCAGTGTTGTCATTAAATTTCCGTGACCTGGTGTCTGCCACTGAATTAAGTTTACCTGGTAGGTAAATAGCAGATATCCAAATGTTTCTCTGGATACACCATTGCCAGATTGAATTGGCCAGATCATCACATGATATCGATCTGATTCCACCCATGTGATTAATATAAGCCACCACAGTGGTATTATCTATTTGCAGGCGAACATGCAAATGATGCATTTTTGAACAGTACGCCTTCAAGCCATAGAATGCTCCCAACATTTCCAAATAATTTATACCAAGTGTATAAAGCAAAGATGATTCATGCGCATCCCATCTGCCCCCACAACTGGAGATGGTGTTGTTGGCTCCCCAACCTTGAGCGCTGGCATCAGTCTGTAATACAACTGACGGGTTGCTAATAATAATGGAGCTGTAGGAATGCCGAATGTTATGTGTCCACCATCGCAGTTCCAAAATAGCTTTTGTTGGTAATTGCATTGGTTTATCGAAATGACCAGCATGATGTTTAAGTGCTCGCACCTTTGCTCTCTGTAAATTTTGATAGTGCAAAGGTCCAAAGTGTGTCGCTGGAAAAGCAGCTACGATTTTGCCAATTACCCTTGCTACTTGTCTGATAGATGGTTGACTGATGACAGCAAGGTTGCTGCAAACTTCCATTCATTCAGTTGCCTTTCCCCTAGGTAAAGTCACAGTCATGTGAACTGAATTAATGGTGAATCCCAAATAATCCATAGCCCTGGATGGTGTTAACTTTGATTTATCTGGATGTATGATAAACCCCAGTTTTTCAAATAGACCTATGGTAGCTGTAACAGCTAAATTGGCTAATTCGTAGGTTTTACCCACGATTAGTATGTCATCTAAATACGCCATGACTATATGTTTTTGTTTCCGAAGAACCGCCATAGCTGGTTTCAGTAATTTAGTGAATAATCTGGGGGCTGAGGTCAACCCATTAGGTAGTGCTTTGTACTGCCAAAGCTGCCCCATCCAGTTAAACTTCAGATATCAGCGGTGATCCTTGTGTATAGGCACCGAATAGTATGCATCTTTTAAATCGATGCATGCCATGAAGTAGCCTTTCGGAAATCAATTGTTTGGCCGTGACAAAGGTTTCCATTTTGAAGTGAGTATACTGCACAAATGTGTTCAATTGTCTTAAATCAATAATGCTGCGACATCCACCATCTTTTTTCTTTTTTGTGAAAATGTTTGACACAAATTCTCGAGACTCATGCTGAGATCTCTCAATTACACCCTTAGTATAAAGCCTCTTAATTTCAGCATGACCATCCAACTTCTCTTGTTGTGATAGAATAAATGATCTGATGGGTGCATGCTGAACCGGAGGAAGGCGTTTGTTTTCGAATTCAATTTCATACCCTTGAACACTATGCAGTATATAAGAATCAGAGGTTAATGAGCTCCATGCCTCACTAAACCAGTGTAACCTAGCACCAACAAGTGTACCCATTGCACCCGCTATGTCCTGGGACGAACCAGACCCACCTACCTCCATGGTTACCAGTGGGGTGTTCATCACTTTTTCTTCTGCTTCTTGGCCGATTGAGGTGCTGGAATTCGGGGGTGGCGCATCTTCCACGAAGGTCGCTCTGGGCCGCGGTCTAAAAAAGACCTTTGTCCTTGAGCTGCGGCCTTCGAGCTTTCACCAGCTTCGACATGACGTGCCCTGCTGGTGGATGCATAGGGGTGCTGTCGCTGAGGTATTTTGCCCGATGCCTTGATGAGTCCGGCGGCTTTCGCCTCTTCATCCAGGTCTTTAACCTGTTTGGACAGGTTGCCCCCGAATAACAAAATTGGCGGCGGTGTGGTGTTGGTCTTGCACAGAGCCACAAATTTGGGTTTCAAGGCTGGGCGGATGGAGTTCTTACGGAAACAGTTAATCTCGAACTGTGTATTGCAGAGCATCGCCAGCGTATCTTGCTGCTCCTCTGTCATTTCCGTGTCATCCACCGACCGGGCAAATGCTGTAATCCCCGTTGTTAAAAGTTTAAGGATTTTCTGCATTTGTACCTCCTGTGCCCTTATACCTGCACCAATATGTCCCCAGATGGAGGGATTCACTGCTGGGACATTCAGTGAAGTACAGTTCCCTGGTGCCAGGTATTTTGCAGTGGTTTCATTAACTGCCTGTTCTTGTAATTGATGGGTTGAAAGGTAGTCAATGCTGGCTGCTAGTTGTTGTTTCAGCGGCTGCCCTGACTGTGGAGGCACCGCAAACTTCATCACCATTCCCAGCATCTTCTCTTCTGCCACCCCCAGCACACTTGAAGTCTCTTCAGCCAACCCTTGTTCGGAGTCAGCCCAGAAATGACTCCCAATGCTCCCCTCTGTCGAGGGAGATACATTGTGCAGCCCTGAAAAAGGTTCTGCCATGGGCTTCCTCGGAAGCCTGTAGTGACTTGACTCCTGCTCACGGAGTTTGTCACGGTGAAGCAATTGCTCCACCAGCCGCCCCAGACGTGTAATGCGACTACTGTCGCTGTCTGCCGGCGGCGTTTGCTCATGGCCCGACACATCGGTGTCCATGAGCGTGTCCCATCTGTTGGCGTTCGTGTCAGCCTGTGGGCGACCCAGGCTGCACAGGTGCCGGGACAAAGACCGCTGATCGCAAAGATTGCGATGCTGCAGTCGGACGCTGCTGGCTCCCGGTACTTCCGCGGTCCTCCTCAGCCAGTTTCTTAGTGGCCCGTTTGGACTTGGTACGGGTCCTGTCCATCGTTGTCCTTCCTGGAACAGAGAGACACACGAAAAACGACCTCAGAGTAAGAAACTTCTTCTTCTTCTTGTTGTAGGATTCCGGCAGTGTAGACGCTGCTAAGCGTATTACTGCCCTCCACAGGTCAAAGTTTGAACTAAATTCTTACATACAGTCCTGTAACTTGCAGGAATTGAAGAACAGCCCTGGATATCAGTTGATGTTTCTCATTGTGTCCAAACAAAGTTAAAACAGAAAAAGCCTCAACTCCAAGTCCTGTCAGTCTAACAAACAATACTTTTCTTTCTACCCTATACTTTTTACATTCTAGGAAAACATGCTTAACTGTCTCATTACTCCCACATTCACACAAGCCAGAAACATGTTTCCCTACAATGCACAAATAGTCATTTAACCCACAGTGTCCCAACCTCAATCTACACAGTTTAACTGAGTCCCTACGGGACAGAGATGTACAGAAACATATTTTCCTAACTTCAGATTGTATAGAAAAGTAGTGTCTACCCCTGACTTCCATTTCCCATCCTCTCTGCCATTCTTTTGTTAAGCCCTCTTTAATTATTTCTCTCAGTTCCACTCTCCCCAATGATACATGGATATCTATTTCTCTTCTTAAACTCTCCTTTGCTATGAGGTCCACCTGCTCATTCCCCCCTCACCCCAGCATGCCCGGGAACCCAGCAAAAAGGGATGTTACACGCAAACCCAATTCTGGAAAACACACTCAAGATTTCATTTAGAATGTCAGGACGAGCTTTAGATTTCCCTACTCTTAAAGTTTCAGGAGCAGATGCAGAATCAGAACAGATAATGACTTCTCTAAAACTGGCTTCCTCAATCCACCATAGAGCCCATTGAATTGCCATTAATTCAGTCGTGAGAACAGAACTTCCATCAGAAATGCGCCGGCCAATCTTCAACCCAAGCTGCTCCACATACACTCCAAACCCAGCTCTCCCACTAACTGGATCCATCTGTAAAAACAATCAAAGTGCTCTCACTGATTGAATTAAGATATTCCACTATTCTTGGAGTCACCTCGTGCGAGTAAGAAACTTACCTGTAGGTCTCTGTTTTAAGCTTACCGCTGCGGGGAGCGTTCCCCCCCCCCCCCGCCTGTCGCTCTCAATTGCGCTAGCGATATGTCTGGCGGGCTCTTCACGTAGTCACTCACGTGACTCCGAAGTAAAATGAATGTCAAAGTGACCACAAATAACAGGACCTGTAATTACGTGAGAGTGTTGTCCACAAAATAACAGGACATGTTATTGCGGCGGCACACCACTGGGTGGGAGTGTTGTCCACAAAATAACAGGACATGTTATTGCGGCGGCACACCACTGGGTGGGAGTGTTGTCCACAAAATAACAGGACATGTTATTGCGGCGGCTCACCACTGGGTGGGAGTGTTGTCCACAAAATAACAGGACATGTTATTGCGGCGGCACACCACTGGGTGGGAGTGTTGTCCACAAAATAACAGGACATGTTATTGCGGCGGCTCACCACTGGGTGGGAGTGTTGTCCACAAAATAACAGGACATGTTATTGCGGCGGGTCACCACTGGGTGGGAGTGTTGTCCACAAAATAAAGTGTCTGCCTTTTCTATTTTGTGATAGTCTTAATTTCCCTAATATTTAATTTTTATAATGTAAGAATACCTTTCTATACCCGGAGGTTTGAGTTAGTGAAGAGAGAACCTGAATTTGAAGTATTATGAGCAGTTTTATGACTGATTCCTGGGATGTCAGGACTTTCATATGAAGAAAGACTGGATAGACTTGGCTTATACTCGCTAGAATTTAGGAGATTGAGAGGGGATCTTATAGAAACGTACAAAATTCTTATGGGGTTGGACAGGCTAGATGCAGGAAGATTGTTCCCGATGTTGGGGAAGTCCAGGACAAGGGGTCACAGCTTAAGGATAAGGGGGAAATCCTTTAAGACCGAGATGAGGAAAAACTTTTTCACACAGAGAGTGGTGAATCTCTGGAACTCTCTGCCACAGAGGGTAGTTGAGGCCAGTTCATTGGCTATATTTAAGAGGGAGTTAGATGTGGCCCTTGTGGCTAAAGGGATCAGGGGGTATGGAGAGAAGGCAGGTACGGGATACTGAGTTGGATGATCAGCCATGATCATATTGAATGGCGGTGCAGGCTCGAAGGGCCGAATGGCCTACTCCTGCACCTATTTTCTATGTATCTATGTATCTATGTTTTGGGCGCCATATTTGAGGTAGGATATGCTGGCATTGGCGATGGTCCAGAGGAGGTTTACTTTACTTTAGTTTGGTTTAGTTTAGTTTAGAGATACAGCGTGGAACGATACGATACGACATGATTAAACTTTATTTATCCCACAAGGGAAAATGATCTGCAAACAGTCATAAAAAACACAAATACATGAAACATGAAATTAATATGACAAATGGAAATGATTGGGGGATGTGCAAAGATTGGGGAGAGTGGGGGGTTGGGAGTCAGTCCCAGTTTACCCCACGACAGAAGAGGAGGAATTGCACAGTTTGATAGCCACGGTGAAGAAGGATCTCCTGTGGCGTTCTGTGTAGCATCTTGGTGGAACCAGTCTGTTGCTGAAGGTGCTCTTCAGGTTGAGCAGTGTGTCATGGAGGGGGTGATCTGTATTGTCCAAGTTGCTCCACAGTTTGAGGAGCATCCTCCCTTCCAAGACCACCTCCCAGGAATCCAACACCGCCCTCAGGACAGAGCCAGCCTTCCTGATGTGTTTGTTAATCCTGTTGGCTTCCGCGGCCTTCGCCCTGTGGCCCCAGCACACGGCAGCGAAGAAGATCGCACTGGCTACCACCGTTTGGTAGAACATCTACAGTATCTTACTGCAGACGTTGAAGGAGCAGAGACTTCTTCTACTGGGCCAGCGTTCCGGGACCAGTCCAGTTTACTGTCTAGGTACGCTCCAAGGTATTTGTACTCCCTTTTAAGCTGCACATCCACACCATTGATTGTGGCTAAGGGGATCAGGGGGTATGGAGAGAAGGCAGGTACGGGATACTGTTGGATGATCAGCCATGATCATATTGAATGGCGGTGCAGGCTCGAAGGGCCGAATGGCCTACTCCTGCACCTATTTTCTATGTATCTATGAAGACAGGGGACAGGTGTGCTCCTCTCCGCCTAAAGTCCACCACCAACTCCTTATTCCTACTCCGCCATTCAATCATGGCTGATCTATCTCTCTCTGGACAATAGACAATAGGTGCAGGAGTAGGCCATTTGGCCTTCGAGCCAGCACCACCATTCAATGTGATCATGGCTGATCATCCCCAATCAGTACCCCGTTCCTGCCTTCTCCCCATATCCCCTGACTCCGCTATCTCGCCATCTCGGCCCTTCTAGTCCATGCCGAACACTTACTCTCACCTAGTCCCATCTACCTGCACTCAGCCAATAACCCTCCATTCCTTTCCCGTCCATATACCTATCCAATTTATTTTTAAATGATAAAAACGAACCTGCCTCTCTGTGAGAAAAAGTGTTTCCTCGTCGCTGTTCTAAATGGCTTACACCTTATTCTTAAACTGTGGCCCCTGGTTCTGGACTCCCCCGACATCGGGAACATGTTTCCTGCCTCTAGTGTGTCCAAGCCCTCAACAATCTTATATGTTTCAATGAGATTCCCTCTCATCCTTCAAAACTCCAGAGTGAACAAGCCCAGTTGCTCCATTCTCTCAGCATATGACAGTCCCGCCATCCCGGGAATTAACCTTGTAAACCTACGCTGCACTCCCTCAATAGCAAGAATGTCCTTCCTCAAATTAGGGGACCAAAACTGCACACAATACTCCAGGTGTGGTCTCACTAGGGCTCTGTACAACTACAGAAGGACCTCTTTGCTCCTATATTTGATTTCTCTTGTTTTAAAGGCTAACATGCCATTTGCTTACTTCACTGCCTGCTGTACCTGCATGCTTACTTTCATAGACTGATGTACAGGCTACTGTTTGGGGGCCTGTAGATTAGTCCCTTTAGGGTATTTTTACCCTTACAATTCCTTAGTTCTATCCATACTGACTCCACGTCTCCTGTTTCAATGTCACCCCTTGCAAGCGACTGAATTTCATTCCTCACCAACAGAGCAATCCCACCCCTTCTGCCCACCTGTCTGTCTTTTTGATAGGAGGTATACACTTGAATATTCAGTTCCCAGCCCTGGCCATCTTGTAGCCATGTCTCAGTAATTACCACAACATCATACTTGCCAGTTTCTAACTGAGCCTCAAGCTCGTCCACTTTATTCCTTATACTTCGCGCATTCATATACAGCACTTTGACCTCCGTATTCACTTCCCCCCTCGCAATTGGCCCTGACCTTACACTGTTGTCCATTCTCAAGCTTTCCTTCCCATTAATTCGCGAATCTTTTGTAATTTTTCCTGTAGCCATTTCCCCTTCAACTCCATCTTTATACTCCCAATTTGTCAATCCCTCCCCCCCACTATTTAGTTTAAACCCACACGTGTAGCCCTAGCAAATCTGCCTGCCAGAATATCGGTCCCCCTCTAGTTAAGGTGTAACCCGTCCCTTTTGTACAGGTCACCCCTACCCCAGAAGAGATCCCAGTGGTCTATAAATCTAAATCCTTGCTCCCTGCACCAGCCCCTCAGCCACACATTCAAATCCCCCATCTCCCTGTTCCTGTCCTCAATAGCACGTGGTACTGGAAGCAATCCCGAGATAATCACCCTAGAAGTCCGGCATTTCAGTCTTCTTCCCAACTCTCTGAACTCACGTTGGAGAACCTCCTTCCTCTTCTTCCCGATGACGTTTGTGCCCACGTGCACAACCACTGCCGGCTGATCAACTTCTCAAAAAGGACTGGATAAGCTAGATGCAGGAAAAATGTTCCCAATGTTGGGCGAGTCTAGAACCAGGGGCCACAGTCTTAGAATAAAGGGGAGGTCATTTAAGACTGAGGTGAGAAAAAACTTTTTCACCCAGAGTTGTGAATTTGTGGAATTCCCTGCCACAGAGAGCAGTGGAGGTCAAATCACTGGATGGATTTAAGAGAGAGTTAGATAGAGCTCTAGGGGCTAGTGGAATCAAGGGATATGGGGAGAAGGCAGGCACGGGTTATTGATTAGGGACGATCAGCCATGATCACAATGAATGGCGGTGCTGGCTCGAAGGGCCGAATGGCCTCCTCCTGCACCTATTTTCTATGTTTCTATGTTTCCCTCCTAAACCAATTCTCCTGCCTTCTCCCCATAACCCCAGGCACCCATACTAATCAAATACCTATCTATCCCTGCCTTAGAAATATCCACTGAATTGGCCTCTTAATCCTTCTGTGGCAAAGAATTCCACAGATCCACCATCGTCTGACTAAAGAAATTTATCCTCAGCTCCTTACTGAAAGAACGCCCTTTAATTCTGAGGCCGTGACCTAGATTCTCCCACTAATGGAAACATCCTCTCCACATCTACTCTATCCAAGCCTTTCACTAATCTGTATGTTTCAATGAGGTCCTCCCCTCATGATTCTAAACTCCAGGGTGTACAGGCCCAGTGCTGACAAACGCTCATCATAGGTTAACCTACTCTTTCCTGGGATCATTCTTGTAAACCTCCTCTGGACCCTCTGCAGAGCCGGCACATCCTTCCTCAGATTTTGTGCCCAAAATTGCTCACAATATTCCAAATTTGGGCTTACCAGTGCCTTACGGAGCCTTAGCATTACATCCCTGTTTTTGCAAACAAGCCCTCTTGAAATTAATACCAGCTAGCATTGAGTTTGCTTTCTTTTGTGAAATTATTTTTTATTGGAGGTAGATACATATCATATTAAAATCGATACCAGTCTTACATTTTTAAATTACTAATATCGTCCATTATTATTACAATGTCTCCAATACTTTTTTCTTTTTTTTTAAAACTAAATAGAACTAAAAAGATATAGATGAAATAAGGAAAGAAAGAGAAAAAAGAGAAGAAACAAAAAAAAACAAAAAAAACAATAAAAAACAAAAAAAAAAAAACAACAAAACAAAAACAATAAAAGATAATAAAGAAGAATGGAATAATTTACTACGATAAAAAACTTCATTCGAGATATATTCGTTCATTTCAGAGTATAACATTTCATTGGCACGGGTGTTAGTCAGGTTCTCGTGCTGAACCATTCTGACCCTTTAAATAGTCAATAAAGGGAGACCATGTTCCGACGAATAGTTCCTGTTTGTCCAACAGGACAAGTCTAATTCTTTCCAAGTGTAAGGTCTCCGTCATTTCTATAATCCACATTTTAATTGTGGGGGTTATAGGGCCTTTCCAAAATTTTAGAATTAATTTTTTCCCAGTTATTATACTATAATCAATAAAGTTTCTTTGAGTTGTTGTAAATGTTTGATTTAGTTCTAATGTTCCAAGTATTATTAATTTTGGATCCGGGTCCAATTGAATGCTAGTCACTTTAGATATTATTGTGAAAATAGTTACCCAGAAATTTTTAATTTTTATGCAATTTGCAAACATATGAGATAAGTTAGCTTCTAAATGTTGACATTTATCACATATTGGTGAGATATGTGGGAAGATTTTATTTAATTTTGTTTTAGAATAATATAACCTATGTATTACTTTGAATTGTATTAGAGAATGTCTGGCATTTAATGAACATTGATGTATGTGTTGTAAACTTTATTCCCAAGTATCTTTCGTTATTATTTGATTTAGTTCTTTTTCCCAAGTTTGTCTGTGTAAGTCCGTCAATGGAATATCACTGTCTAATAAAATATTATATATATAAGATATTAGTTTTTCTGTATTAGGATGTTTATTCCAACAGTCGTCAAAAAATGTTGAATTTCTAATTCTAAAATTTCGAGTATTTGCTTTTACGTAATCTCTAAGTTGGAGATATCTGAAAAAATCATTTACTTGAAGTCCATAAATCTGTTGCAACTCCTGAAATGAAAGAAAAGTGCCTTCCTTATAAAGTTGTCCCATCTTTTTAATTCCATAGTTTTTCCATTGTGTGAAACCTTTGTCCAACCATGAGGGCTTAAACAAAGGGTTATTTGCAATTGGAAGAAAAAGTGATAAATTATCTAGTTTTAATGTCTTTTTTAATTGTTTCCAAATTCGCATAGTACTATATATTATAGGATTTTCCCTATAATTTTTTTAATTTAATTTAGAAGTAGCAAATAGTATCGAGCCGATTTCAAAAGGTGAGCAATCTTCCTTTTCCATTTTTAACCAATCTGGTTGTTGATCTATTTCTTCCAACCAAAAATTCATATTTTTAATGTTAACTGCCCAAAAATAAAACAAAAAGTTTGGTAAAACCAAACCTCCATTTATTTTTGATTTGCACAGATGTTTTTTGCTTATCCTATGATTCTTATAATCCCAGATAAAGTCACTGACAATGGAATCTAACTTTTTAAAAAATATATCGGAATTGTTTGAAAAAGGTATAATATTTGCGGTAAGAAAATCATTTTTATGGCATTAATTTCGCCAACCATTGAAATAGGAAGTGTTTTCCAATACTGAATATTCTTATGTAGTTTATTCAGTAATGGGGGAAAGTTTGCTTTAAATAATGATGTATATATCTTAGTAACATAAATGCCTAGGTATTTAAATTTTTCATTTACTATTTTAAATGGAAATTGTTATATTATATGTTTATTATGTTCCCTTATTGGCATAATTTCACTTTTATTCCAATTTATTCTGTATCCTGAGAGTGAACCAAATTGGGTTATTAGCTTTAATAAATTTGGAATACTAATTTCTGGTTTTGTAATGTAAATTAATACATCATCTGCGTATAAAGAAATTGTATTCACTGTATCCTTTGTGTTATACCCATATATTTCCGGATGGGTCCTAACTCTTTCTGCGAGTGGCTCTATAACAAGCGCAAATAATAATGGAGACAACGGGCATCCTTGTCTACAACCTCTAGATAGGTTAAATTTAGATGATAACCTTTGGTTTGTTAATATTCTAGCCGTTGGGTTGGTATATAACTGTTTCATCCATGCACAAAATTTCTCGCCCAGCTGCAATCTTTCCATCACCGAAAATAAATAGGGCCATTCCACCTGATCAAAAGCTTTTTCAGCATCGAGTGAGATTATTGCTAGATCTTCATAAATATTTCTCTTTGAATATATTATATTAAATAATCTTCTTAGATTGTAATATGAATACCGCTTCTGAATAAAACCTGTTTGGTCAGGGTGTATTAGTTTATTCATCACTGTACTTAATCTGTGCTTTCTTTACTAATGATTAGACTTGCAAATTATCTTTTTGGGAATCCTGCACCAAGTCTCATTGCATCTCCGATTGCTGGATTTTCACCCTATTTAGAAAATTGTTAACGCCTTTATTCCTACTACCAAAATGCATGACAAAATTCACTTTGCTACACTATATTCCATCTGCCATTTCTCTGCCAACTCTCCCAACCTGTCCAAGTCCTTCTGCAGAATCCCTGCTTTCTCTACACTATCTGCACCTTCACCTATTTTCGCATCATCCGCAAATTTTGCCACAAACCCTTCAATCCCCTCGTCCAAATCATTAATATACAACGTGAAGAGTAGCGGCCCCAGCACCGAGCCCTGCGGAAGTCCACTAGTCACTGGCACCCAACCAGGAAACCTCAACCTAACCTTGACCCCACCTTGCCAAGCAACTACAGACCCATTTCTAAACTGCCTTTCCTTTCAAAAGCCCTTGAAAAGGTATTTTTAAGTCAACTTATGCCTTCACCAAAATACTATCTTGGAAACTTTCCAATCAGGTTTCAGGGCTCACCACAGCACAGAGTCTGGCTTGTTGAAGGTACACAATGACCTACTGCTCAACGTTGACTCCAGCGACTGTGCAATCCTGCTCCTTCTCGACCTCAGCGCAGCATTTGATACTGTCGACCACACCATCCTAATTGACCGTCTCCGGTATGGGGTTGGTATTGATGGCACTGCCCTGAGCTGGTTCATCCCCTACCTCAAAGGTAGGAGTTTCTCTACTAACATAGGCAACTCTTTCTCCTCCCCAGCTAGCCTCTGCTGTGGGGTTACACAAGGTTCCATCCTTGGCCCCATTCTCTTCTCCCTGTATATGTTCCCCTTAGGCCAAGTCATTGAAAGGCACGGCATTTCCTTCCATTGCTGTGCAGACGATACACAACTCTATCTCCCATTGAAGCCCAAAAAACAGTCAAATCTGCTTAACCTTATCCGCTGCCTCGAGTATATAAAGTGATGGATGGCCCAGAACTTCCTCCAACTAAACGAGAGCAAGTCTGCGGTCATCCTTCTCGGCCCCTTGGACTCAATCAAATTGATAGCAGGCAGCCTTGGAAGCCTTACCCCACTACTCAAACCTCACGTCAAAAACCTTGGCGTGATATTTGACTCAGCACTGAAATTTGACAAACAAGTCAATGCCATGGTAAAAGCTAGCTTCTTTCAGCTTCGGACGATAGCTAAAATAAAACAATTCCTCCAGTTTGATGACCTCGAAAAGATCATCCACACATTTATCTCCTCCCGCCTAGATTACTGCAACTCCCTCTACACTGGCATCAGCCAATCTTCCCTGTCCCGCCTGCAACTGGTCCAAAACGCCACAGCGAGACTCCTGACGGGCACCCGAAAAAGGGACCACATCACCCCGATCCTGGCCTCTCTCCACTGGCTCCCTGTGCGGTTCCGAATAAATTTCAAGATCCTCCTTTATGTCTACAAGGCCCTTAATGGGCTTTCCCCCACCTACATCAAAAGTCTGCTTACCCACCACACCACCTGCAGGTCCCTCAGATCGGCCGACTTGGGGTTACTGAACATCCCGCGGTCTAGGCATAAGCTCAGGGGCGACCGCGCCTTAGTGGTTGCAGCTCCTAGACTGTGGAACAGCATCCCTCTTCCCATCGGAACTGCCCCCTCCATCGACTCCTTTAAGTCGAGACTTAAAACTCATTGTAGCGGCAGATTTTTCATATCTTTCAGGAAATTTACTCCCTAGCCGCAATTTGGATGAGAATGGATAAGGGGAATATCTTCGATACACATGCAAGCTTCCTCAGAGACCTTCAGAGCTTCTTCACTCATAAAGCTTCAACACACAGTCTTTTGTAGAATAAATGCTTCATTGTTGATGGTAAACAGCAAGATACATCCAAGTTTCTTCCGACTCGTTACTGCAATCTTCCTTGAATTTCAACTTGCGACTTTAAACATTACGCAACTCCTCGTGTCTCCGTAACATTGACATGGCCGAAGGATTGACCTTCTCGATCGTCTCTCCAAACTAATCTAAAAAACTAGACTTCTGCGCAAGCATCTAAGCTCCAAACACCCCCCAAAACACGTCATAAATCCCACCCACAATATAACGGGCAGTCTAAAATTTAAAGACACATGCCATCATCAATGACATGCAAAACAGGCCAAATGGCCATTACATACCGGCCCCTAATTGTTCCGAGTATATAATGAGGCAATTACTAATAAACATGAGAAAAGTGGCCATATAGGCTTAACATATATCAAAAGCAAAAGATCAGGGAATAAAGCCCTGTGGCTCCTCGTCGGGAAATTAAACCCCAGTCTACCGCGTGACAGGCGGGGATACTAATCACTATACTACCGAGGAAAAAAATAGCATGCACTATATATCTGCAATCCGAATTCTTCATCGACTCTTCCATCTTCACTTTCGCCTTCTAGAAGCAAGCACAACTTGGTTATTAATCTTATTACAACAGTGGTTTAATTCAAAGTCGTATCGTGCATACCAAACTCTTAAAATCAGGCATGATACCCAATATATAGTCTAAAAGATAATAGTCCAAAGCTTTGACAGCATGAAACTTCTTCCTCCATGTCCGATCAACTCGTGGATGTGTTGTAACAGCAATGTTGAAGTGTGAAAATCCTTCAAAACAATAACAGGATCTTTAGCAATAAAGTTCACCGTTAAGTTTGATTTAATGTCCGAGTCATTAGCAGAGATTTCAAATCCCAGCTCAAGCTTTGGCTATTCTCTGTCTGGCTTGCAGAGAGATTTTAGTTCATTGATCCATTTCTTCTCGCTTAAGAAACGGTTCACTGTCAGTTCTCTGGAAACTTCATTTGCAGAATTTTCTTCTGTGTCAACGTGTTTCAGTTGCACCACATTAGTAACTCCCAATGTTCTCTCCATTGGCAGATTGTCTTTGTCCCAATCCAACTCTCTGGTTTCTTTGGCTCTGTCATCTAGTGGAATGCTTTCACAATTGTCGCTGTCCCACTTCAAAAGTATAAATCCTCCCTTATTGCAAAGAGAAGTCAGATGTTCTACTGGTAGAATTGCTTCCTGCTCAGTAGACATAGATTTTAAGCAATCATCCTTGTAGAAATTATTCTTTATAGAGATTCTTCTTTCATGAAATTTACTATTCTCGCCAAACTTGCGTTTCAAAGTCTGGGTACGTTGCTCTGCCATACTACGATTATTTGGCAGATTAACACTTTCTTGTTTGAAAGATAAGTCCACACAACAGTGTCCATCAGTTTTCACTGAGTAGTTCATAACATCCATGAACTTCAACTCTTCATTCGACATCTCTTCAGATTCCTTGCTGGTACTTTCATTAGTCATGATTTTACTTCGGAGTCACGTGAGTGACTACGTGAAGAAGCCCCGTCCAGCTGCACACGCGTCATTATCGATCAGACGCATAGCGTTCATGACCGTGTGTGGAGGAGCAGGAGCTCCTCCAGCCGGTGAGTAAAACAAAAGTAAAACAAAAGTCGGAAGGTAAGTGGAGTTCCTTTTCACTTGCAGGAGCGTTTCCTTCCCGTTTAGACTTGTTGGTGGAGCTCCACACAAGTTTACCATAGAGAAATGGGAAGGAGAGGGGCCAGGGACGCACCGTAGTAAAACCCCAGATCCTAAGGGTAGTGGGCGTCAGTCAGGGGAGTCAGTGGCAGCGAAGCCATTAACTCCCGTTGTGGTCGAATGTGCGTTAAACCGCCGCGGGCGGGCGCAAGGCTGAGAAAATAAATAAATAAATAAATAATAACTTTTTAACTCCTTATGGGGCAGATGATTTCTAAAGAACCCCCACAGGAGGTTTTAAGTCGGTGTTGGCCAATGAAGTATAGCACAGGAGGTGCCTTGGAACAGGCACAAGGGTGGCC
Organism: Malacoraja senta; assembly: GCA_038087875.1. Classification (NCBI taxonomy): domain Eukaryota; kingdom Metazoa; phylum Chordata; class Chondrichthyes; order Rajiformes; family Rajidae; genus Malacoraja; species Malacoraja senta. The sequence goes on along the minus strand of CM075986.1, from coordinate 33,232,063 downwards.
TACAGGAGAGCCATCAGTGCCTGTGCAGAAACATTAAAGAGGTTGGCCTACAGGAGAGCCAGTGCCCAAAAATGCCAGAAAAAAGGCAAGTTATGTGTTGGCCTATTGGAGAGTCAGTACTAGAAATGCCTGAACAAAAGGCAGGACAAACGTGCAATGATAAATGTGCCAGCACCGACAAATATAAAGAGTAAAAATAATGAAGCGTTGGCCTAGAATTGAGCCAGCGCCAGCAGCACCTGAAGCAGGGCTGCCTGTCCGTGGGCCTACAAGAGAGCCCGCGCAGGGGGAATCTGGCAGAGACTTACCTGAAACAGGGGAGCCAGAAATTACCCAACATAAAAATGAATATCTAGATTTAGATGATGATTTAAATGAGGACCAGAGCCCATTATCAGAGCCAAAAATGTTCCAAGGCTGGCACAAAACTTTGCTGTTCCCAGAGTAACAGGGGACCCTTTGAGAGAGGAAATAGCTATGACTATAAATTATCTACTCTCCCATCAGCCCCAGGAATTAACCATGGATGAGACTCAAAAAATATGAGACCCGGGAAATTGTAGCAGTTACAGCAGGGAATAACTTGATATGGGTAATTTGAGCAGTGGTTTACGCTCATAAGAATTGAAATTACACAAGTGCTGAAATTTCTGGGGTCAGTGGTTTGGATGAAGGTTATATATCGTATTCACAACAAAATGTAGCACTCATGTGTAGTGCGCACTTTGAAATAAATTGTATTCATAAAAATGCAATAAGACCAAATATTCATCCTAAGTATGCAGGCTCTGCAAACCATGCAATATACAAATGCCTAAATCTGTTTTGGAGAAAATCTAGCAAAGAAACTAAAGGATCACCTATGCTGAGCAGAGCGGTGAGAAGGCAGTATCCCTACAGGCAAAATGTGGTGCTGCACCGAGGATACGTGGAGGTTACAATGTGCCTACTAGAAGGGGACAACAACTGCCGGTGGCAAACCCCGAGGTTAGGGGGCTTGGTCTGGTAAGAAACACAACAAATGTTTCACACTCACAAATAGGGGGAAGGTTACGATTCTTCCTAAAAGAATGGCAATCAATAACAAATGATTCATTTATTCTATGTAGCATTGTAGGATTCAAAATTGAGTTCTCTCCACGTTTGGATCCTCCAATTCAGCATAATTCAAACTGGTCACGGATTTTCTCAAAGGAATAGAATGGGTTGATCAAAGGAGAATTGAAAAACTTTATGCAGAAAAGGATGATATAAATGTCAGGAGAACAACACCATCAGTTTGTGTCAAATATTCTCCTAGGAATATTCTCCTAGAAAAGGGATGGTGGACATAGAATCATTTCCGATCTGACAAATCTTAACCTTTATGTACAATAGAAACATTTCAAAATGGAAACATTTACTAATGCCATTTAGCTAGTCACAAAGAATTGCTATAAGGCAAGCATAGATCTGCAAAATGCATATTATTCTGTGGCAATGCATGGTAATGATCAAAGATTTTGAAATTTAGATGGATGAGTCAGTTATGGCAATTTAAAGCATTGCCCAATGGTCTGATTTCAGCACCAAGATTATTCACTAAATTGCTCAAACCAAATTTTAGCTCTGTTAAGAGCTGAGGGCCATGTATTAATGGCTTATTTAGATGATATCCTCATTGTAGGGGACACTTTGGCTGCTGCAAAATTGTCAGTATCCAGAGTCAAATACATTTTGAGAAATTAGGTTTCATTATTCACCTACAAAAATCTAAATTGTTACCAAGCAAAAAGATTGATTACCTAGGGTTCACAATTAACTCCGAACACATGGTAATCACTTTGCCAAAAGATAAAAAGCTGCAGTTAATTGAAGGTTGCATAAAACCCATTAACGAGGACACACCTTCAATTAGAGAAGTGGCAAGTTTGCTAGGCAAATTAATTGCAGGGTTTCCAGCGGTCACGTTTGGACCATTGCATTATCAATGTTTACAGAGAGCTAAGGTACAAGCGTTAAAAATGAATAGAGGGCATTTTGATAGGCCCATGAAATTAACAATTCAATCCATTACAGAAATAGAATGGTGGATTAACAATGTTTCTAATGCTTCCAGAAAAGTTCTGGTAGAAACACCTTCCGTCACTCTACAGACTGATGTAAGTGCGCTGAGTTGGGGCGCTACTAACATGATTTCCAGCTGTGGAGGTAGGTGGAATGTGAATGAAGTACCTTTGCTGGAAAATCTGGGAATCAATTACCTAGAGCTATTAGGCGCATTTTACGGCCTTAGAGCTTATTGCACTGATATGGGAAATGTGAATGTTCAGGTACAGGTTGACAATACTACAGCTGTAGCATACATAAATCACATGGGTGGTATAAAATCAGAATCATGTGATAAATTGGCAAATGAAATTTGGACCTGGGGTATTGCCAGAAAAATTTGGCTGTCAGCAATATATTTAACAGGTAAAAATTAATACAATTGCAGACACAAGATCACGTAAATTTAATGATAATACAGAATGGATGTTAAATCGGAAAATATTCACACAAATTATCACACAATTTGGAATGCCAGAAATTGATCTGTTTGCATCAAGATTGAACCACCAGTTGCCTAAGTATGTGTCATGGGAACCTGATCCTGGAGCAGTAGCGGTGGATGCTTTCTCGCTACATTGGGGTGGTATGTTTCTGTATGCGTTTCCGCCATTTTGTTTAATCCACAGATGCATACAGAAAATTAAACAGGATTCAGCCTCAGGGATTTTGGTAGTACCAGATTGGCCTAAACAGCTATGGTACCCACTGGTGTTAAAAATAATCCAAAAAAAAAACCCTTATGGTTATTCCAAAGCAGATAAAACTGCTTGTACACCCTGTGACTGATGAACCACATCCTTTACATGATCGTATTGGTTTGTTGATTTGCAGATTCTAAGAAGGCCATATCTTGGAAAGGATTATCAGACCGTATGGTGGATGTTATAACAACAGCCTGGAGGAATAGTACCCAGAAGCAGTACATCTCCTATATAAAGAAATGGGAGGAGTTTTTTTCAGGGAAACATATTGCATATAACCCAGCAGAAATTTCAGATGTAATAGAGTTCCTTTCTACTCTATACTATGAATTAAAATTAAGTTATAGTGCAATTAATACTGCACGAAGTGCACTCTCTGCATATTTAAGCAGTGAATCAGAACAAACTCCAATCGGAGCACATCCTTGGGTCTGTAGGTTTATGAAAGGAATTTTCAACTCTAATCCTCCCAGACCTAGGTATACAGAAATTTGGAATGTAAAAGTTGTACTGATGTTGTTAAGGAATTGGAATCCAGTTGAAACTCTGTCATTCTCCAAAATCACCATGAAATTGGTTATGCTCATGGCATTAGTTTCAGCTCAGAGAGTTCAAACATTACAGAAACTCAGAATTGATAGAATGAAAGTAGGGCCAAATGCCGTGACATTCTATGTCTATGATTTACTGAAGCAAAGTAGACCTGGGTTCACAGGATGCAAGTTGGAATTTTTAGCATATCCTACAGATCCACGACTGTGTGTAGTAACATATGTGAAATGTTACATAGAAAAAACAAATGTTTTAAGAGGCACCGAATTGGCATTTTTTATTAGTCATAAAAAGCCTCATAAGAAAGTGTCAACACAAACAATTTCACGATGGTTGAAACAGGTGTTGAGATATTCAGGTATTGATACTGATAAAATTAAATCTCATTCCACCAGGACGGCATCAACATCAGCGGCCAGGGATTCAGACGTGCAATAGACCTTATTCTCGCGGCCGCAGGATGGGCAAGCGAACAGATGTTTCACAAGTATTACCATAAGGAGATTAAAGATCTCAGAGGGTTTAGTGATGCCGTGCTGGATACAGTATTAAATCCCCCATTATAATAAATGGGCCTAATTTTGTTACTTTTATTAAAATAAATAAAACCATTAACTGATTATTCAAATGTTGTGGTTATGCATTGTTGATTGTGCTTACTCAAATAGAGTCAATCGATGCAGTGAACACCTGGATTTGAATCCACGGTGTGAAATCAGAGCTTTGAAATCTTCACGTAGTCACTCACGTGACTCCGAAGTAAAATAGTAAGATTAAACGAGAACTTACCAGTTTGAAGTTTGATCTTTATTTTATGAGGAGTAACGTTGCGGGATTACGTGCCCTCCGCTCCCACCCTCATAAAAGTATCAAGCTGGTAGTTCTAAGTCTTTATGCATCTTACTATCATACTTCAGTAATTATCGTCTGTGATTGTCACTCCGCTGCTTTGCAGGATTGACGCGTGTGCGGCTGGACGGGGTCTTCTTCACGTAATCCCTCAACGTTACTCCTCATAAAATAAAGATCAAACTTCAAACTGGTAAGTTCTCGTTTAATCTTACTATCAAATGGCACTTGGAGGAAAGAAATGCATATAGAAGAGCAGCTAGGGTTGTTGGTGAAATTAGGGCACAGAAGGTTCTGCAGGAGACTTCAGATGCTGGAATCTGTAGTGACAAACAAACAGCTGGAGTAAGTGGAGGGAAAATGGACATTTTGCGTCCCGAGCTTTCATCTAGATCCTTGATTTGGTCGGGAGTGATCCAGACAAACCTGAACCAGTTGGAGCAAGAGAGGAAGTAGCTAATGGCTGGCTGTTGGTTAAGAAATCAAGATAAGGTTAAATGGTGAAAAATCAGATGCATGGAAGGGGTGGAATGGCTCGAAGGTATTATGGTGTAGAGGTTTATTCAACTGAGGAGGTTGCTAGATCAAGGAGTTGGATACTATGTGACAAATGATCAACTGGAAATGTCAGATGGAATTTAATCCAGAAACATGTGAGTTGGGGCAAATCTAAGGTCAAAGTATATAGTAAATGGCAGCAACCTTGTGATCACTGAAGTATGGTTGGCATTCCCAGAAAAAGCCAACACGTAGATAGGGGTAAAGAATGTATTTGGCATGCTTCCAGAGATCCCGAAAAATGTTTCAGATAACTCAAGTGATTCATTTGTACATCTTCTTTTACATTACTTGGGAAACAGGGAACTGTAAAAGCTGGTTGACAAAACAAAGTTCTGGAATAACACAGTGGTTCAGGCACCATCCCTGGAGAACATGGATAAGTTGGTACCCTTCTTCAGACAGATTGTAAGGGGTGGGAATGAAATGTAGAAGAGAGATTGGGCAGTACAAAGCACGGCAGATAAGAGGTGAACACAGGGATTTAATAAGTAGATGGTTGTACAAAGGCAGCCAGAGATTAAAAAAGTGAGACAAATGCATTGATGATTTGTGAAGACCAGTGAATGGGGCACAGGGAAGGGGAAGAAAATGGGAGCGGAGTAGGAAAGGGGAGAGAGTTGTTAAAGGTTGCCTAAAATTGGAGAATTCATAGAAACATAGAAAATAGGTGCAGGAGTAGGCCATTCGGCCCTTCGAGCCTGCACCTGATCATCCAACTCAGTGTCCTGTACCTGCTTTCTCTCCATACCCCCTGATCCCTTTAGCCACAAGGGCCACATCTAACTCCCTCTTAAATATAGCCAATGAACTGGCCTCAACTACATTCTGTGGCAGAGAATTCCAGAGGTTCACCACTCTCTGTGTAAAAAATGTTTTTCTCATCTCAGTCCTAAAATATTTCCCCTTTATCCTTAAACTGTGACCCCTGTGACCCCTTGTTCTGGACTTCCCCAACATCGGGAACAATCTTCCTACATCTAGCCTGTCCAACCCCTTAAGAATTTTGTAAGTTTCTATAAGATCCCCCCTCAATCTTCTAAATTCTAGCGAGTACAAGCCGAGTCTATCCAGTCTTTCTTCATATGAAAGTCCTGACATCCCAGGAATCAGTCTGGTGAACCTTCTCTGTACTCCCTCTATGGCAAGAATGTCCTTCCTCAGATTAGGAGACCAAAACTGTACGCAATACTCCAGCTGTGGTCTCACCAAGACCTTGTACTGCAGTAGAACCTCCCTGCTCCTATACTCAAATCCTTTTGCTATGAAAAATTCAATGTTCATACCCATGGGTTGTAAACTACACAAGCAGGATATGAGGTGTTATTCCTCCATTTTGCTTGTGGCCTCACTGTGGCAATGGAGGAGGCCCAGGACAGAAAGGTCGGTGTGGGAATGGGAATTAAAGGGTTAGCTACGGGGAGGTCCAGCTGGCCTTGGCAGACAATCACAAGCACAATAAGTATGTTTTGCAACATACGAGGAATTTCATTTGCCAATGCAGTCATACAAATAAAAAGCAACAAAATACATTTTAACATGAACATTCACCACAGTGATTCCTCCACATTCCTCACTGTGATGAAAGGCAAAAAAAGTTCAATCTGTTCCCTTCCTTGTTCTCCCGCGATCGGGGGCCTCAAGTCCTCCGTTGACGGGACGATCTTGACTCCCGTAGCCGGCGACGTTTGGGCCCTCCGCATCGGGGTGATCAGCTCCTGCATGGGGAGGATGTCAGCTTCCCCTGCGCCAGACGATCGGACTCCGCGTCAGGGCTGGTCGAACCTTCTGTCCTTGGAGCTTCCCAACTAGCCTCTCCCGAGATTGCGAGCTCGCGCTGGTAAAGTGCGCAGGAGTGATCCCAGGCAAGGGATCGGCTCCGATGTCAAATCCACGTCCCGCGGTGGGCCTCAAGGTCAGTCCGATGATGCCTCCAGCTCCATCGATGGTAGGCCGCAGAGCGACCGGAAATGCGACCCGGGGGAAAAAAATCGCATCTCTGGCAAGGTAAGAAACTAAAAAAGTTCCCCCCTCCCCCCTCCCCCCTCCCCCCGACATAAAACAAACCGGAGAACATTTACACGGACTTTAAAATGCACTCAAAATTTAAAAAAGACGAAAAAACTGACAGACTGTTGGCGGGGCTGCCAATCGTGCAGCGCCCCGCTGGTGCGAGTGTCGGTCGAATCGTTCGCCAAGTCCGCGTTTGGTCTCGGCGATGTACAGGCCACATCAGGAACAGCAGATGCAATAAATGAGTTGAGAGGAGGTGCAGGTGAACCTCTACCTCCCATGGAGGGACAGGTCCATGGATGGAGGTGGGGGAGGGAGAACAACTGTCCCTGTACCTCCTCCCTCACCTGGTGAGGGAACTTACCAAATGGTGAAAGGCCTGGATAGAGTGAGTTTGTGAGGAATGGGTTAATAGGTATAGTTGATTTAGACAAGAACCCATTGTCTAGTAGGGAGTATAGTAGGGAGTATAGAACGGAGAATAAGGGGAGTAAAGGGCAAGTACAAATGGTGACTTTTCAAGGATGAGAACAGAGAAGATAGCAACAGCCCAGCATAGAACTAGGGTAAAGGTCAGAAGAAACACTCAGTGCGCATGGGCAATGAACTTACATGAATATGTACACACACCCACTATGACAAGATGTCTCATTTAAATGCACATGCGATGCATGATATGGGAGGTGTCTTTGACGTCGGGTGGACGTTCCAGGACGTTCTCGTGGGAATGTGGGCTTTATGTTATGATTGGAAGAAGCACAATGGGGAGGGATGAGGGTGTGACAATGATACCCATTAAATGTATAAAGATGGAAGTCATCCCGATCCTCGGTGTGTCTTGACAGGGGAGACACCCAACTCTGCAGACTTGCTAATAAATAAACTTGTTTCTCTACATTCTCTACGCATCGTGAGTGTTCTTTCACAACTTGCGCCTGACAGCTTGGGGGCTCGTCCTCGGGATCCCCACTCCGGCCAGCTGGCGACAGTATACGGAAGAAGGGACGGTGCACCCCGTTGATTTCAACGGTCCCAGACCCCTAGATTGTCGTCAGCGGTTTGAGCGAGTGATATCCAGGACCAGAGATTAGAGAAACAAGTGGGAGTTCCGATCCGGAGGAAGATCGGGGGGAAATTCGCGAAGGAGCCAAATCGAGTGATTCTTGTGCACAAGACCCGGGTAAGAAAACTGACTATTAAGTACTACTCGGGCGATTAAATAAGACCTTGTGGATACCGCCCTGAAGAATTCAGGGGTCTGTACGGGCAAGGCAGGAAAGGCGGGAAAATACATCTGGGGTAAACAGATCGGGGGTAAACAGATCGGGGGGAAATTCCGATCGGGAGGATGGGCCATTAGAACGGAAAGCCCACAAGGGAGGGGAAGGGCGGTAAGCCCGACCCCAGCATTCTGCCTGATAGTCCGTTGGGGCGAATGCTGAGCCTCGTGGGGGCAGAGAAATACCCAGGGAATAGGAAGACAAAAATGATTTGATTCTGTTATATTGAGTTTTAATACATGTAAAAGATGTTGCATTTATTGAAGTAAGAATGGAACGAATGTGATTTGTGTGTAAAAACCGGTTTGGAATGAAAGAGGAAGTTTATATTTGTGATAATTATTTTGTTTATTGTATAAGAGTAAGTAAGTAAGTTTTATTAAAATCAAAAATGTTCACTGGAGGTAGGTGTATGTTCCTTTAAATAAATCAGGTCATGGTGAAAGGCGCCGAACAGCTGTAAGATAACGATTAATGTTTGTATCCTCGTAAGAAGGGGAAGTTGTGAAACCAGCTTTTGGTTTTTCTGATACTTTTAGATTTCTAGTCAGTAAAGATAATTTGGAAAATTGTTACTAGTGCTAGAAATTGGACATTTAAAATAGTGGTGAATATGGATTGAAATAATTGGAAATAAGTTAATTGGTAAACATTCAAGTTTAGAAAGAAAGGAGAGAGAGGCAGTTAGAAGATAACAGAAGTAGAAAAACGACAGGCGTGAAAGTAATAAAGCAGGAGGAGTCAGTGGAAGATTTTTGCAAGGAGGCTAGAATATTTGAGAAGCAAGAAATTGAGTTTAGAATTAGAAAGAAGGCATACCAGAAAGGATTAAAGTTGGAAGCATTGGGATAAAGTGATGAGACTGCTTTAAAGAGAAAAGAGAAGGACAGACACGGATTATCCCTTGGGGCACCCATAAACTGAAAGGGCTAAAAAATACCTCACCCTATATCCCTGATGGGGGAGGAATTAGGGCTTTGGAGGAGGAGAACGTGGGACGATTATTGATCATGGAAGATTTGAAGGCACTGTTGGTAAAAGTGATAGGAACCACTAAAGTGACAGAACTGAAGATGGATGGTATAAACTGATGCGAACAATGTAACAAGCAATGGCATACTGTTTGACACAGTCAGGCAGAGGGTATGGCAGACCCTCAGACAATGTTACCCACTTAAGAGGAACCCCAAGGAACAAGGGGAGATACAGAAGGAAAGGCAAATAGCCTATCTGGAAAACCAGCTGAAAAGGTGGAGAGTTGATTGATGAACATTATATTATGAACTACTGTGGTGGATGTCATTCTTCTTAAAGTCAAGCAGATTCAGCGAACAGTTGGTCTCTGCGGTCGAGAAATATCGCAGAGATAGGAAAAAGACTTGCAAACCAGCAGGAGCAGTTGTTGTCAATAAACAATGGACCTAAGTGAGTCCTATGACGGAACCAAGCAGGGCCAGAGAATTACATGCCAATAATGAATGTCTTTGGGGTACGTTTCCTCAAAAAGTCCTATCAGGAGTGAAATTAATCTGGATATAAGCCCTAACAGGACTGGGGTCCCCAAGAGAGAAAGGGATTTAAAGGAGGATTTGTTGATATTGTTCCATAAGTAACAAGCGATGTAAGAGAGAGAGAGAGAGAGCGATGTAAGAGAGAGAGAGAGAGAGAGAGAGAGATTTAATAAAAAAAATACTTCAGAATGTAGGACAGAATACTTCAGAATGTAACCTCGGGAAAAGGCAAGATATAGTTCAGACTAGATTAGGTATGCCCTGTAGTGTCGTTTATGATGAATAAGGTAATTAAGAGGTTTGGTAGACCTACAGAAATCAGCTTTGACAACGGATTGTTTTCATTTAGGGAGTAGCTAAGTTGGCGATAGAGACCCTTAGAGTAAAATACACATTTGGGTTTGTAACACCTGCAGTCACAGGCATGGTGGAAAGAATAAATGGAACATTGAAGGTTAATATAAATAAGATTTGTTTAATTACAAAGTTGAATTGGATCGATGCCCTGCCATTGGCACTGAAGAGATGTTGCATGCAAACTAACCGAGCAGGTGGCACAATGGAGAGGTCCCTACAAAGAGACCGAGTTTGGAACAGTTAAATATAGAATTTTAAAAGTATATGAAACAGTTAATTATGATATACAAGTCTATTTATGAACAGGTAAAGTAAAAGCTGTTGGAGGTGGACCAGGAGGAAGGACCCTTTAAACCTGAAGACAAGGTGTATGTATGAGTTTTCTAAACTACCGACCGATGTTCAGGTAGAAGGTTGATATACCTGGTACCATTTCAATAATACCTGAGGGCTGTCCCGCAGGTATGAATAGATAATAGCCCTGAGGTAAGTGAACAGGAGGACAAGAGATGTGAGAAAAGAGTAGAGTTTGAACAAGAACGTTGTTTGACATCAGTGGTGGGCAAAATAATGGAAAGCATACTTAAGACAATATATAAGAATAGGGTAGGATTAGGAAGAATTAGCATGGATTTGTGATTGTGATGTTTGACTAATCTTGAATTTTTTGAAAAGGTTATTAGGGAAATTGATGAGGGTAAAGTGATGGATGTTGTCTAGATGAACTTCAGTAAGGCCTTTGACAAGGTTCAATAAGGAAATAAGGTTGGTTGAGAAGGGTTAGTAAGGAATAGCAAGATGGATTAAAAAGTGGCTGTATGGGAGATGTCAGAGAGCAACGGTGGATGGATGTTTGTCAGGTTGGAGGTAAGTGACTAGAGGGGTACCTCGGGATGTGTGTTGGGTCCACTGTTGTTTGTCATGTGAATCAATAATCTGGATGTTGGTGTGGTAAAATAGATTAATAAGTATGTAGATGATACTAAGATAGGTGGTGTTGTGAATAATGAAGTAGATTTTAAAAAGTGTACAGAGAGATTTAGGTCATTTGGAAGAATGGGTTGAAACATGACAGATGGGTTTAATGTTGATAAGTATGAGATGATACATCTTGGCAGGACAAATCAAAATTGAATGTACATGGTAAATGATTGTGAATTGAGGAATGAAGTTGAATAGAGGGATCTAGGAATAACTGTGCATGGTTCCCTGAAGGTGGAATTTCATGAAGATAGGATGGTAAAGAAAGATTTTGGTGTGTTGGCCTTTATAAATTAGAGCATTGTGTATAGAAGTTGGGTTGTAATGTTAAATTGTACAAGGTATTGGTGAGGTCAATTGTGGAGTATGGTGTATAATTTTGGTAGGTATAATTATAGGAAGGAGGTCAACAAAATAGAGAGAGAGTACAGAGGAGATCAATTAGAATGTTGACTGGGTTTCAGCAACTAAGACACAGAGAAAGGTTGAACAAGTTAGGTCTTTATTATTTAGGAACGATAGAAGGGGTCCCAACAAATACAAGGGAATGATGTATTCCTAAGGAACTATTTACTGGCAGTATCTCGTTCTATTACAGAATTAAGAACCAAGGGGCTGCTGGCACAGAGTCCCCATCTCGACTTCCAATCCATTCTGTGAAAGCGAGGGACTGGGATCTTGTAACATCATGGAAGGAAGAAAAGCTGCAACCTAAGTGGACTGGACCCTACCTGGTGTTACTAATCACCGAGACAGCAGTACGAACAAAAGAAAAAGGGTGGACACACGCAAGCCGATTTAAGGGTCCTGTGGAAGCCCCACCAAACAATATCAGCCCGTGGACTGTGCGCAAAGGAGGGGAACCATTGACTTTAATATTTAACAAGAACCCGCGGGAAAAATGAAGATTTCGTGTTGGTGGGTCGTGTGTTGGGTGGTTACCCAACTATGTAAGCATACAGAGTGTTCAAATGCAGGAAAGTGGAAGGATGTGCAGATAGAACAGGGAGAATGAGCCTAAGGATTTGAAGATAATGATAGTAGCAGGAGAAACAGAATTAAGGCAATTATATGAGATGGGAATACCTACAGGAGGGAAGGGAGCCAACACCTGGCTTGCCTGGATGATGTACACGGCCAGGAGTATGCAACACACCAATTGCTACGCCTGTGCCGGAGCTAAGCCTCAGCTGGTTCCAGAACCATTTCCCTTGAATTGGGATAGGACACCTGGGGCTATGTCATGTATACTACAGCTATTCACGAATCCCATCCTACCAAAGGATGCGACCTGCCAGAGTTATCATTACCTATTCCCGGCTAGCAACAACAATACAAAGAGCCGAAGGACAGCCCCTTCGACACACACATATATATAGATGCGATAGGGGTGCCAAGAAGGGTACCCGATGAATTCAAAGCCAGAAACCAGATAGCTGCGGGCTTTGAGTCCATACTCTTCTGGTGGTCCACACTTAATAAAAATGTGGACTGGATCAACTACCTATACTACAATCAACAATGCTTTATAAATTACACTCGAGATGCGGTTGAAGGATTAGCGGAACAACTGACTGGCAAAATCGCATGGCCTTAGACATGCTACTGGCTGAGAAGGGAGGGGTGTGTGTGTAATGTTTGGGGAACAATGTTGCACCTTCATCCCCAACAACACTGCTCCTGATGGGTCAGTATCGAGAGCCCTAGCAGGTCTCACCTCCCTGTCTATCGAATGAGAGGGAGAGAGAGGCGAAGATTCTGCTGCTAGCATTAGAGAACGGGCAGATAGTCTAAATCAAAGGTTGCGTAGCAAAAGAAAAAGTGTGGATTGTGAGGAATGGGTTAATAGGTATAGTTGATTTAGACAAGAACCCATTGTCTAGTAGGGAGTATAGTAGGGAGTATAGAACGGAGAATAAGGGGAGTAAAGGGCAAGTACAAATGGTGACTTTTCAAGGATGAGAACAGAGAAGATAGCAACAGCCCAGCATAGAACTAGGGTAAAGGTCAGAAGAAACACTCAGTGCGCATGGGCAATGAACTTACATGAATATGTACACACACCCACTATGACAAGATGTCTCATTTAAATGCACATGCGATGCATGATATGGGAGGTGTCTTTGACGTCGGGTGGACGTTCCAGGACGTTCTCGTGGGAATGTGGGCTTTATGTTATGATTGGAAGAAGCACAATGGGGAGGGATGAGGGTGTGACAATGATACCCATTAAATGTATAAAGATGGAAGTCATCCCGATCCTCGGTGTGTCTTGACAGGGGAGACACCCAACTCTGCAGACTTGCTAATAAATAAACTTGTTTCTCTACATTCTCTACGCATCGTGAGTGTTCTTTCACAACTTGCGCCTGACAAGTTCAATGTGGAGAGGATGATTTGCACTGGTGGGAGTCTAGTACCAGAGGTCTTGGCCTCACAATAAAAGGAGATGAGGAGTAATTTCTTTAGTTCTATAGGGTGGTGAATCTTTGCAATTCATTGCCATAGATAGATAGGCAGCTGTGGATGTCGTCAATGGATATTTTTAAAGCAGAGAGATTCTTTATCAGTACAGGTGTCAGGGTTATGGGGACAAGGCAGGAGAATGGGGTTTAGGGGGTAGAGATTGAATGGCGGGTTAGACTTGATGGGCCGAGAGGCCTGATGCTGCTCCTATCACTGACGGACTCATGTTGGGCTTCGTGTTCACCCACTGCAGGTGGTGATCGAGTTGCCCGCCCCTCGGGCTCCGCTCTGCCGCCGCTCAACCAATGGGAGCCTCGCTTCCCCCGCCATTCCCATCCTCCAATCAGCGGCGGGCGGTCGGGGAGGGCCCCACGTGGGCGGCTGAACGTTCCTCCAATCACAGCTCCGCTGGCGGCCGGTCACGTGTCGTCACCCCCCTCCCTCCCTTCGCCGGGGTGCGCGCGCTCGCGCTGCGGCCGTTGGGATTCGAACGCCCGGGGCCAACGGCTGCGTCTCGCGCGGCCCCCAATCTGTCTGCCCGCGCGCGGCCGCCGCTCGTTCACAGCCCGGGCCGTCGCTGCCCGCTCCCCCCCCCCCCCCACACACACCGTGTCACTGGCGGCAATGGCGCCCTCACTCACAGCCCGGGCCGTCGGTGCCCGCTCCCCCCCCCACACACACACACACACCGTGTCACTGGCGGCAATGGCGCCCTCACTCACAGCCCGGGCCTTCGGTGCCCGCTCCCCCCCCCACACACACACCGTGTCACTGGCGGCAATGGCGCCCTCACTCACAGCCCGGGCCGTCGCTGCCTGCTCCCCCCCCCCCCCCACACACACACACACCGTGTCACTGGCGGCAATGGCGCCCTCACTCACAGCCCGAGCCGTCGCTGCCCGCTCCCCCCCCCCCCCCCCCCCCACACACCGTGTCACTGGCGGCAATGGCGCCCTCACTCACAGCCCGGGCCGTCGCTGCCCGGTCCACACACCGTGCCACTGGCGCTGTCCCTTCAGTTCGCTCTCAACCATTGAGATTATTCCCCACTGCGGTTGGTGAAGAAGCCCTGAGGTAAAGTTGAGGACCTTGAAGGTGAGAACCCTCCTGGACGACCTCGACAGTGAAGTTGATAAATTCACGTCATAGGAGCAGATTTAGGCCGTTCGGCCCGTCGAGTCTACTCCACCAGTAGTCAGTCATGGCTGATCTATACATATCAAACTTTATTCATCCCGGCAGGGAAATTGGTCTGCCATCAGTCACAACACGCAACAAGGTACGCAAACATTTGACATTAAAAGTGAAAAAAAAAAGAAAAGTACAAGGGAAGGTACACAAAAATGCTGGAGAAACTCAGCGGGTGCAGCAGCATGTGCAGCAGCATCTATGGAGCGAAGGAAATAGGTAACGTTTCGGGCCGATACCCTTCTTCAGAAAAAGTACAAGGGAATGTTGGCTGGCTGCCGTGTGTCCAGCGCCTAAACCATAATGAACAAACAAACACAGACTTATCCCCTGGGCAGAGGAATCTAAAACTAAAGTGTCCCCACAGCTCCCCCATGCCGGGTCCCCCATTGATCTTCAAGGCGGTTTCCCCACGCCGATCCCCCAGTATCTCCCCCCCGTTCCCTGTCACACTCCACCGCCGCCGAGGCTCCCATTGCCGCTGTGGCTCCTTTGGCCCAGACAGGCCTCGCCGCCCGGCTTCTCCGCTGTTCCCTGGGAGGCCTGTGGGACGAGTCAGACCGACCGTGGCTCATTCCAGTCGTTGCCGCGGTTTGGCGGGTGTATCGGGCCCTCACGACTCCCCAGGACACTCCCGCCGAGCGCGGATGTCAACCCCTGTCTGGCAAAGAATTGCACAGATTCACCACCCTCTGACTAAATACATTTCTCCTCATCTCCTTTCCAAAGGAACATCCTTTAAATTTGAGGCTATGACCACTGGTCCAAGACTCCCCCACTAGCGGAACCATCCACTCAAGATCATACAATGCCCTCCATCAAAGATCCTATGGGATCTTTGCCCTCCATAATGTTTGGAACAAACCCATCATTTATTTATTTGCCTCTGTACTCCACAATTTGAGATGTGTAGCAGAAAAAAATCACATATGGTTAAAGTGCACATTGTCAGATTTTATTAAAGGGTATTTTTATACATTTCACCATGTAGAAATTACAGCTGTGTTTATACATAGTCCCCCCCCCACTTCAGGGCACCATAATGTTTGGGACACATGTGTCTGTAATTGCTCAGGTGTGTTTAATTGCCTCCTTCATGCAGGTATAAAAGAGCTCTCAGCACCTCATCTTTCCTCCAGTCTTTCCATCACCTTAGGAAACTTTTATTGCTGTTTATCAACATGAGGACCAAAGTTGTGCCAATGAAAGTAAAAAAGAAGCCATTATGAGAAACTAGAATAAAACTGTTAGAGACATCAGCCAAACCTTAGGCTTACCAAAATCAACTGTTTGGAACATCATTAAGAAGAAAGAGAGCCCTGGTGAGCTTACTAATCGCAAAAGGACTGGCAGGCCAAGGAATACCTCCACAGCTGATGACAGAAGAATTCCCTCTTTAATAAAGAAAAATCCCCAAACACATGTCCGACAGATCAGAAGCACTCTTCAGGAGTGAGGTGTGGATTTGTCAATGACCACTGTCCGCAGAAGACTTCATGAACAGAAATACGGAGGATACACTGCAAGGTGCAAACCATTGGTTAGCCGCAAAAATAGATGGCCAGGTTATAGTTTGCCAAGAAGTACTTAAAAGAGCAACCACAGTTCTGGAAAAAATGTCTTGTGTACAGATGAGACGAAGATTAACTTATATCAGAGTGATGGTAGAAGATAGATCGATAGATATTTATTTGTTGTCGTTTGAACCTAAGTTCAAACGAAATTCTGTATGGAGGAAAGTATGGAGGAAAGAAGGAACTGCCCTAGATCCAAAGCATTAGAAACACGGTGGTGGGGGTGTTATGGCCTGGGCATGTATGGCTGCTGAAGGTACAGGCTCACTTATCTTCATTGATGATACAATTGCTGATGGTAGTAGCTTAATGAATTCTGAAGTGTACAGACACATCCTATCTGCTCAAGTTCAAACAAATGCCTCAAAACACATGGGCTGGTGGTTCATTCTGCAGCAAGACAATGATCCCAAACATACTGCTAAAGCCACAAAGGAGTTTTTCAAAGGTAAAAAATGGTCAATTCTTGAGTGGCCAAGTCAATCACCCGATCTGAACCCAATTGAGCATGCCTTTTATATGCTAGAGAGAAAACTGAAGGGGACTAGCCCGCAAAACAAGCATAAGCTAAAGATGGCTGCAATACAGGTCTGGCAGAGCATCACCAGAGAAGACACCCAGCAACTGATGATGTCCATGAATCGCAGACTTCAAGCAGTCATTGCATGCAAAGGATATGCAACAAAATACTAAACATGACTACTTTCATTTTCATGACATTGCTGTGTCCCAAACATTATGGTGCCCTGAAATGGGGGGACTATGTATAAACACATCTGTGATTTCTACATGGGGAAAGCAGAATGTATAAAAATGGCATTTATTAAAATCTGACAATGTGTATTTTAACCGCATGAGATTTTTTAAAATGACAAATCTCAAATTATGGCGTGCAGAGGCAAATAAATAAATGATGGGCCTTTGTCCCAAACATTATGGAGGGCACTGTACGTGATAGGAATAGAATTAGGCCATTTGGCCCATCAAGTTTACTCTGCCATTCTATCATGGCTGATCTATCTCTCCCTCCTAACCTCATTCTCCTGCCTTCTCTCCTTCACCTCTGACACCCATAATAATCAAGAATCTAACTTACTCTGCCTTCTGTGGCAAATAATTCCACAGATTCACCACCCTATCCAGGCTTTTCACTATTTGATAACTTCCCTTACCAGGTGACGGAGGAAGTACAGGGACAAGTGTTCTCCCTCCCTTGCCTCCAGCTGTCCCTCCAGGGGAGACAGAGGCTCGCTTGCACCTCCTCTAACCTAACGTACTACATCTGCTACACCTGTAAATCGGTTAGACCAAGCATAGATGTTTTGCCCGATGCTCTCGGTCAGCCAAGGCCAGTTGGATCTCTCCATTGCCAACCATTTTAGTTCCCATAGAAACATAGAAAATAGATGCAGGAGTAGGCCATTCAGACCTTCGAGCCAGCACCGCCACTCAATATGATCATGACTGATCATCCACAATCAATACCCCAATCTTTATCGGCCTCTACCCGTAATCAACTCGGCACGAGATCCGTTGATCACCCATTCCTTCTCTCCAGAGATGCTACCTGACCTGCTGAGTCACTCCAGCATTTTGTGTCCATCTTCGGTTTAAACCAGCATCTGCAGCTCCTTCCTGCATGGTCCGTCCACTGCAAAATCTCCCAGTTAGGTCCTGTGCCTCCTCCATTGCCAGAGTAAGGCCACACACAAACTGGAGAAACAACACTTCATATTCTGCTTAGGTAGCTTCCAACCTATCGGTATGAACATTGAATATTCCAATTTTAGGCAACCTCTAGCAAGCCCCCTCCCCTTCCACGCCTTTCTCTCCCACCGACCCTCTCTTTTTCCCTTCCTCTCACCCCCCTCCCCTGTTCCCCACCTGGACTTGCATCTATTTATCCCCACTAACTACATTCTTTCCCATGGCTTCACAATTCAACTCTTCAATCCTTTTCCATCACCTTTTTTTTAAAATGTCTGGCTTTCTTTGTCCAACCACCTGCCTATTACACCACCACCAAGACCCCCCCCAACTGTGTTCATCTGTAACCTACCACGCTTTGTCGTGCCCCATCACTCTTCCAGATTAATTTCCCCACCCCCTTCCTGAGTCTGTCTGAAGAAGGGTCTCGATCTGTAACCTCACCCATCCATTTTCTCCAGGGATGGTGCTTGAGCCACTGAGTTACTGCAAGACTTTTTTTTTTAAACTGGCATCTCTAGTTCCTTGCTTCTAAAGTAATTGGAGATGTACAAATGAATCACTGATTTATCTAAAATAATGTTGTTGGATCTGCGGAAGCATGCCATACACCGTCTCTATCCCTATCTCCTTGTGTTGGCACTTTCTGGAAGCGCCAACTATACCTCAGTGATCACAAGGTTGCTGCTGTTTACTGTATACTTTGCTCTTAGATTTGACCCACCTCACATGTTCCTGGATTAAATTCCATCTGACATTTCTCTGTATACACTTCCAGTTGATCGATATCCTTCTGAATCCTTTGATAATCTTCCTCATTCTCCACAACTCTGTCAATTATTATGTTATCTTCAACCTTACTAGCCTGCCCACCTACATCACATGTGCCTTAATCTTCTGGCTCAGCCTCCATGAGGGAGCCTGTCTTAATCATTGGAACATCAGTCATCTGGAACCTTGCCTGTGGCTACAGTGGATACAAATATCATTGATGGGATTTGTGTGTCACATATTTTCCAACTCCTTGACCTTTAGTTCAATACACCTCATTACGCCATCATACTTTCAAACCATTTCACCCTTTCCATGCATCAGACTTTTCACCCTTTAACCTTATCTTGAGTTCACAACCATTGGCCAGCCATTAGCTGCTTCTTCCCTTGCTGCATGCAACTGGTTCAGGTTCATCTGACCCCTTCATCTCCACCTGATCAATGAAGGATCTGGATGAAGGCGCTCGACCCAAAACGTTCATTTCCCTCCACATATGCTGCCTGACCAGCAGTTTGTTTGTCATTCCATATTTCAGCATCTGCAGTCTCTTGTGTACCTTCTCATGCTTTGAAATTCTTTGTTTTTGCATAAAAGCACAGAAAAGTGTCGCCACAAAGGCACCAACACAGTTACAGTAGTTGAAGAACACTCCTTCTGCTCCAGTTCTGAGGATTTGCAGGTTGCTGAATAAGCAAAACTCTGAATCCCACACTCTTAACAAAGGACAGGAACTGCTTTATGAAACAGCAGGTTAGCTTGCGAGGTGCTGCACCCTCTTTCATCCTTACACTCATCCTTACACTCGGCTTCATCTTTACACTCGGCTTCATGCTTCAGAGAAAAGAACTGGAGGCGCCTACCAAATGCTCCTTCATTGTGAGTCATCACGGGACAGGGATCCCCACATCACAGGGGTAGTATGTGTTTTTAAAAAGGCTTTGAGAACATCCCTGAATCATTTCTTCTGTCTGGTGAATAGTCACTTGCCGTGAAGTAGCTCTGAGTGACTGCTTTGGGAGAAAGTGAATTACATGGTTGGCTATTCCATTAAATTCAGGTGTTGGACTGGGGAAAGGACACAGAGATTAGTTCACTTATCAAAACTGAATTTTGAGGATTTTTCAGAGGCAACATTTATGGTACATCTGCAATAAGATGCCTGCTGTGAGTAATCCGTGTAGAGCCGTGCATGTTCCTTTAACATAATGACCTCACCACTACTAACCACTCCCCATTATCTTCAGTATAATTGTAACCTTCCCACCCCTAGCTCGCTCTCTAGCTCCGGTAATGGACCACGAACAGCTAGGGCAATATGTGTGTATACGACTACAATGTATGCAATAAACTAAGAGTGAAGACTACGTGTTTGACAAGTCTTTACAATCCGTGTCTCAGAAATGTGCAGGAGGTGGGAGTTCCTTGCTAACTTGTAGATTATTAGCTTTAAGCTGGGTTGGGGCTCTTCATCTGCAAACACTGACTTCCTCAGATGATACTGAAGTGAACATGGAGTTTCATCATCACTTCTCTGAGAGGAGGCTCCTAAGGACTGTGAAGTGGTCCATATTTTTCCAGCGTTTCAATGTGGACCATCATAGTGAGGTGTTGGCAGCAGAGCATGTTAGAAAAAGACCTATGTTTTAGGAATGGGGACACAAGAAACTGCAGATGCTGGAATCTTGAGCAAATAAGTGCAAAAGAGATGGAAGAACTCAGAGGGTCAGGCAACATCTGTGAAGGAAATGTCCAGATGACATTTCACGTTGGGACCCTTCATCAGCATGAGTATGGATCTCGACCCAAAACGCCGTCTGCTCATTCCCTCACAGTTTCTGGTTGACCTCTGAGTCCTTCCTCACTTAGATTTTTGCAATGTTTTAGAAAAGGTTGCTACAAGGCTATTCATACATTACAGTGATATAGACTTGTCCTCCAACATCCACAGAAACATTGTGTACAGGAGTTCGCTGGCTGAGGTCAGAGTGAACTTGGTTCTGCAAGGAAGGTGGTGGAGGTCAAGGAATTTATCTGTGCTCCACAGCAGTAGGAAACTCCAATAAATGTAATAACAGGACTAGCCAAGTGCCATTTGATTATTACAAGGATCTTAGTGATTTTTACAATTTTTATTCCTGCAGCGAATGTTGCCATCGCTGCTCAGGCCAGCATTTTCTTGGTCCGTCTCTAGTTCTCGAGCACCTGATGGAGCCACGCAGTTCATTGAACAAATAGACTGATAAATTAGACCCAATTCTTCCAGGGGAAAAAGATGTTCGGATTGCCTTTATCGATGACTTATCTGTACATTTCTCCAATAAATGAGTCTGTGTAGAGCTTCCACATTCTCCCTCAGGTTTCCTCCAACGCCCCAAAGGCGATATCGTTGCTAAGTTAATTGGCTACTGTAAATTGCACTTGGTGCCTAAGTGAGAGGACGAAGCTGATGGTGGGAGTGATGTGGGATGGGGGGTGGGTGGGAGAGGGTGGGGGGTGAGTATATGAGAACATGGGGAGAGTTTTTTAAAAATGTGAGTGATGGTCAGCACAGACTCAGTGGGATAAAGGGTATGTTTCTATTCTGTATCACAATGACCCTGTCTCCACAGGGAACAGTGCCGACAGAAGAGAAGACATTTTAAGTGCGTCTGTGGCTATCGAAAGACATGGGCATGACCCGACTCAACAGAAGGACATTGGAGAGACATCAGAAGAGACTGGTATGGACAAATATTTAAAATCTTATTGACTATCCTAGGATACCCAAACGTTGATACAGTCACATATAATGCAATTAGTATATTTGGTCCGGGGAATAGTTTACTGTTGATGAGTACAGTTCATTAAGGCAACATATTCTGATCACTGTGGAGAGTGGAGGTCACAGAGATGGAATGATTTTCTGCTATTTGTTTTTAAATGTATAAATCATCAAGTCCTGAAGGTCTGATGAAAGTCTTTGACTTGTCATATCAGTTTGTTTCTCCCTCTACATTTGCTGCCACTCATATTTACAGGAGTTTCTGAAGCACCATCTGAAGTTTTATTTTGTCTTAGTGATGATGTCATTGTTATTGAGATGCCAATTTTGACTGAAGCCAAATTGATAGAAAGAGTTTCTTGTTACAAGAGAGTGCAGATGCTGGAATCTGGAGAAACAAACAATCTGCTGGAGGAACTCAGCGGGTCGAGCAGCATTTGTGGGGAGAAAGGAATTGTCAACGTTTCAGATCAATATACTGTGTCAGGGAATTGTCAACGTTTCAGATCAATATACTGTATCAGCCCAGTGGTATGAATATTGATTTCTCTCACTTCAGGTAGCCCCGGCATTCCCTCTCTCTCTATCCCTCCCCCACTCAAGTCGCACTAGCTTCTCATTTTCACCCTAAAACTGTTTACAATGGCCTTTCTTTTATCATCGTTACTTTTTTGCATATCTTTCATTCATTGTATATCTTTATTGTCATTTCCTGAGTATTCGCATACCCAGAGGAAACAAAAAAACGTTCCTCAACCAGTGTCCATTTCAGTGTGCAGTAAAAAATAAATAGAAGTAAAAATACATATATCATGAACAAATTAACACTCTACTCTACTAAACATCAACAGGCGTTCCGATCGGCAGCGGCACGACAGTGGCTCTGCTGCAGTGTGTCCAGGTTGGTGGTTGGTGCACGATACTTTGGCAGGGGTGATGTGTTCTTTATCCCTCCACATCACCATCTATATCTCTCGTTTTCCTTATCCCTAACCACTGAAGAAGGGTCTCGACCCGAAACGTCACCCATTCCTTCACTCCAGAGATGCTGCCTGTCCCGCTGCGTTACTCCAGCTTTTCCTGTCTATCTTCGGTTTAAACCAGCATTCGCAGTTCCTTCTGAAGATATCAGGAGATGTAATAGTTCATGAAAAAACGATTTTTTCATGAACTATTACATCTCCTGATATCTTCAGATCTGGTGAAAGGCTATGACTTGAAACATTAGTATGTTCCTCGATCCCCAGATGCTATCTGTCCTATGTTTCAGGCAGTTTATATTTCTGATTTTCAATCTGAGCAGCTTTTTGATTCGATGATAATTTCATTCCACCTGTCGAAGCTCTGACACCAATTTCAACTGAAGCCAATTCAACAAAAAATTGGATCTTTGCAATAATGCCTGTCACCACTAGGGGGCAGAGGAAGTCTTCCAAACATTGAGGCTACAGCCACACTGGCTGCTGTAAGAGCAACCAGCAGCAATGGGGGATGTGGATGGTGTGGGTGAAACAGGGCACAAAAGGATTTCACTGTGCCTGGAGGTCCTGAGATGGCAGGAGCTCTGAGCTCTATAATGCTTTTCAGAGTCTGAAGAAGGCTCCCGACCTATAATGTCACCATTCCATGTTCTCCAGAGATGCTGCCTGACCTGCTGAGTTACTCCAGAACTTTGTGTCTTTTCTTTAGACAGTCAGAACCTGTTTCTCAGGGTGGGAATCTCAAGGTGAGAGGGGGAAAATGCAAAAAATGTCCGGGATATATTGTTTACACAGAGACTGGGGTTGCCTGGATCACGCTGCCAAGCTTGGTGGTGGAGCCAGATGAACCAAGAGGCTTTGGGAACATGGACATGCAGGGAGTTGAGGGATATGGATCACCTGTAGGCAAACAAGATTAGTTTAACGTGCCCTCATGTTCAACACAGATGGGATGAAGGTCATATTCCTGTGCTCTACTGTGTTATGTTCAGATAAATATGTCTTTGAAAGTTTAAAAAAATAACTGCTGGAGGAACTCAGTGGGTCAGTAGGCATCGGTGTAGGGAAATGCACTAAACAGTGGATGTTTCAGATCAAGATCCTTCATCTCATAAAAAAAGATGGACATGGAAATGACAAGGTATTGATTCATTAGTTAGTAACTCGCGGAAAAGGCAGAGCTTTAGCCAGAGGGAGATGAATCTGTGGAATTCTTTGCCACAGAAGGCTTTGGAGGCAAAGTCAGTGGATATATTTAAGGCAGAGATAGATTCCTGATTAGTACGGGTGTCAGAAGTTATAGGGAGAAGGCAGGAGAATGGGGTTAGGAGGGAGAGATAGATCAGTCATGATTGAATGGCGGAGTAGACGATGGGCCGAATGGCCTAATTCGACTCCTATCACTTATGATCTTTACAGCAGGATATCGAGGACATTTTATACACTCCTGATTTAGCTTTTGGTTCTGTTGCAACCTCCCTGTGACACAGTGCCTGTTTATCATCCAGGACTGCTGTCGCTTGTTTGTATTTGTGGTTGGCCTGCAGTTCAAAATAATTATACATTTGAAGCCAAGAACAACCACTTGCATTTACAGTGGCATTAATGTGGGTAATCATGACAAGGTGCCTTACAGCAAGATATGTCAGATATCAGGTCATGGTTGGAGATGGAACGCAGGTGAGACAAAGTGTGGTCTACGGAGCAGTCAAGAAACTATTAGGAAGCTATTAGTCTATTAGGAAGATAGGCTCAATGGTTTGGACCAACATATACAGATTATATCGAGAAGTTTGACATGGAGCCTATGACAGAGTGGTGGGCATGGAAATGGCGTCAATAATATGGATTTAAATTAATGAGAAAGAGTGAGACATAGAATCACAGGTTTAAATTACTAGTTAGACTCTGGTGAAGTTCCTCAGAGTAATTATCCCAGGACTGGACTCCCATATAGCAAAAATCAGGTGTAGGAAAGAACTGCAGATGCTGGTTTACTCCAATATTTTCAGCAAAAATCGTGAATGTTTTATGTTTTTAATGTGTACTAGACCAAGGGGGACCCGTTGGGTCCCGTCCCCTCAACGTGCGGTTGGGGGGGGGGGGGCGGCCTTCGGCGTCACACACATACACACACACACACACTAACCACCCCACACACACACACACTAACCCCTCCCCCCCTTGATATTATATTAATATTATTCATTCACTCCTTTTACCCCATCCCCACCCTATCCACTCATGCATAACCCCCAACTGCGCAGGCGCGGCTAGAGAGGGGGGGAGGGGGGTAGAGAGGAAGGGGGTTAGAGATTGAAGGGTGGGGGGCGGCGTCACAGGGGAGGGCTGGTTCCCGAACGCAATACTCCACCACTCACCCATAGATCTCAATATTCACCACTCCCTAGAGAGGGAGGGGGGGCAGAGAGGAGGGGCAGAGAGGGGGGGGCAGAGAGGAAGGGGGGCAGGTGAGGGAGGGGGGCAAAGAGGGAGGGCCTCCTCCCCCCCCCCTCTCCTGCCCCCCATCTCCTCTCTAGGGACCAGCAGGGGGCCGGCCGATCGTGACTTCCACGAGGGGAAGCCCACCCACCAGCGTGACAGACGATCGGGCGGGGGCGACGGAGAGGCGGTAGTCCCCTGTGATGGCCAACACGGCCACTTTTCCACTGCGCTTCCCCGCGCCCGCGCTGCGATAACGACCGCCGCAGCCATGTTGTAGAACTTATAGGAGCCCAGCGGAGCACGACTTGAGCACGTGTTTAGCGGCTTCAATCCAGAGCCCTGAGGGGGGGAGGGGGGCGGCTGGGCCACGTAACTCGCAGCTCGTGGAAAACAGTGCCCAGCAGGCTACGCGTTGAAAATTCTGCGCAGCTCACTGCATTGTGACGTTATCCAGCTCGCTTCAGCTCGTTAGATTTCAAAAAGATCTCAGATTGGTGAACAATTTTAGTAAAAAACTTGGGAAATAATTAATCCAATTTTCAGATGAGGCGATTTTCGAGATCATGAGGTAAATCTCTACTGGAATATGTAAACTTTTCACCGTTAGCGCGTCGGGTTTTCGAGGAGATGTGAATCATAGACAAACAAATACACACACAAATAAATACATCCACATCCAAGATCAGAGTTTTATATTATAATAGATATTTAATACAGTGAACGTCAAATATGTCCTGTCCTCTGCAACCAGTCCTACATTGTAATTAAGGTTATGTTGACGACCCTCAGTCTATTTGATAAATAGACCAACTCCTTAAACCAGAAGATATAATTCCCCGAACAATAAATGAGTAGCATCGCTGCACTTTCCCCGGAACAGTTAGTTGCAGGTGTGACTGGTTATCAGAATGGTTCCACAATTCAAAGAGACACAAAACCGGTTAAAGTGTTGTTACTTTATTCACTGATGCAGGACTGTTACAGATACAAATCATAGGCATATTACTGTCTTGGTATCAGAAAGAAAGGTTTGGCAGATAGTCATTGACGCATACAGCTCAGAAACAGGACCTTTGACCCAACGTCAATGGTGACTAAGTTATCCCAACGAAGCTAGTCCCAATTGCATGTGTTTGGTTCGTGTATCTCTTAACATTTCCTATCCATGTATCTATTCAAGTGTCTTTTAAATGCTGTTGTATTATCTGCCTCAACTGCCTCATCTGGCAGCTCGTTCTATATCAACGACCTCTGTGTAAAATAAGTTGACAAAGAGGTTCCTATTAAATCTTTCCCCTTTTCCACCTTCAACCCATGTCCATTGCTTCTTGATTCCCCAACTCTGGGTAAAAGACTCTGAACTGTATTCCCCTAATGATTTTATAGACCTCCATAAGATCACCCCTCAGATTCCTGCACGCCAACAAATAAAATCATAGCCTGTCCAACCTTGCCCTCTAGCTCAACCCTTCGAGACCTGGCAACATCCTCATGAATCTTCTCTGCACTTTATCCAGCTTAACGCTATCCTTCCTACAGCAGGGTGACCAAAACTGAACACAATACTCCAAATACGGCCTTGCCCGCGACTGGTGCAACTGGAACACAATGTCCGAACTTCTACACTCAATGTCTTGACTGATGAAGGCCAATGCACCAAAAGCCTTCTCTACCACCCTATCTCCCTGTGATGCCTTCCCGGTTTGACTTCTCACAAGTTCACAAGGTTATAAGTGATAGGAGTAGAATTAGGTCATTCAGCCCATCAAGTCTACTCCGCCATTCAATCATGGCTGATCTATCTCTTTCTCCTAACCACATTCTCCTGCCTTCTCCCCATAGCCTCTGACACCTGTAATCAAGAATCTATCTATCTCTGCCTTAAAAATATCTACTGAAGAGGTCTCAACAGCCTTCTGTGGCAAAGAATTCCACAGATTCACCACCCTCTCACTAAAGAAATGTCCCCTAATTTCCTTCCTAAAAGAACGTCCTTTAATTCTGAGGTTACATAGATACATAGAAAATAGGTGCAGGAGTAGGCCATTCGGCCCTTCGAGCCTGCACCGCCATTCAATATGATCATGGCTGATCATCCAACTCAGTATCCCATACCTGCCTTCTCTCCATACCCCCTGATCCCTTTAGCCACAAGGGCCACATCTAACTCCCTCTTAAATATAGCCAATGAACTGGCCTCAACTACCCTCTGTGGCAGAGAGTTCCAGAGATTCACCACTCTCTGTGTGAAAAAGTTTTTTCTCATCTCGGTCTTAAAGGATTTCCCCCTTATCCTTAAGCTGTGACCCCATGTCCTGGACTTCCCCAACATCGGGAACAATCTTCCTGCATCTAGCCTGTCCAACCCCATAAGAATTTTGTAAGTTTCTATAAGATCCCCTCTCAATCTCCTAAATTCTAGCGAGTATAAGCCGAGTCTATCCAGTCTTTCTTCATATGAAAGTCCTGACATCCCAGGAATCAGTCTGGTGAACCTTCTCTGCACTCCCTCTATGGCTATAATGTCCTTCCTCAGATTTGGAGACCAAAACTGTACGCAATACTCCAGGTGTGGTCTCACCAAGACCCTGTACAACTGCAGTAGAACCTCCCTGCTCCTATACTCAAATCCTTTTGCTATGAAAGCTAACATACCATTCGCTTTCTTCACTGCCTGCTGCACCTGCATGCCTACTTTCAATGACTGGTGTACCATGACACCCAGGGCTCGCTGCATCTCCCCTTTTCCTAATCGGCCACCATTTAGATAATAGTCTGCTTTCCTGTTTTTGCCACCAAAGTGGATAACCTCACATTTATCCACATTATTCTGCATCTGCCAAACATTTGCCCACTCACCCAGCCTATCCAAGTCACCTTGCAGTCTCCTAGCATCCTCCTCACAGCTAACACTGCCCCCCAGCTGAGTGTCATTCGCAAACTTGGAGATGTTGCCTTCTATTCCCTCATCCAGTTCATTAATATAAATTGTAAATAGCTGGGGTTCCAGCACTGAGCCTTGCGGTACACCACTAGTCACTGCCTGCCATTGTGAAAAGGACACGTTTACTCCTACTCTTTGCTTCCTGTTTGCCAGCCAGTTCTCTATCCACATCAATACTGAACCCCTAATACCGTGTGCTTTAAGTTTGTATATTAATCTCTTATGTGGGACCTTGTCGAAAGCCTTCTGAAAGTCCAGATACAACACATCCACTGGTTCTCCCCTATCCACTCTACTAGTTACATCCTCGAAAAATTCTATAAGATTCGTCAGACATGATTTACCTTTCGTAAATCCATGCTGACTTTGTCCAATGATTTCACCACTTTCCAAATGTGCTGCTATCCCATCTTTAATAACTGACTCTAGCAGTTTCCCCACTACCGATGTTAGACTAACTGGTCTGTAATTCCCCGTTTTCTCTCTCCCTCCCTTCTTAAAAAGTGGGGTTACGTTTGCTACCCTCCAATCCTCAGGAACTACTCCAGAATCTAAAGAGTTTTGAAAAATTATCACTAATGCATCCACTATTTCTGGAGCTACTTCCTTAAGTACTCTGGGATGCAGCCTCTAGGACCTCTAGTCCTAGATTCTCCCACTAGTGGAAACATCCTCTCCACATCCACTCTATCCAAGCCTTTCACTGTTCTGTATGCTTCAATGAGGTGTCCCCCTCATTCTTCTAAACTTCAGCAAGTACAGGTCCAGTGCCGAGAAAGGCTCATCAGAGGTTAACCTACTCATTCCTGGGATCATTCTTGTAAACTTCCTCTGGACCTTCTCCAGAGCCAGCACATCCTTCCTCATATATGGTGCCCAAATTGCTCACAATATTCCAATGCGGCCTTACCAGCGCCTTATGGAGCCTCAACATTACATCACTGGTTTTGTATACAAGCCCTCTTGAAACAAATGCTAGGTGGCGCCAGCAATGGCTGCCTGGTCAACAGTCTGTCTGTCCCTTCTTTCTCTGTTGTTTCTTTAGTATGTGTTAAATGTATGTTTTAAGTGTTCTTTAGTTTGTTTTGTGTGGGTTTGGGGAAAACCTTTTCTAATCCCTTACCTCGACGGAGATGCAATTTTTTCCCAAATCGTATCTTCGTCCGCACTGCGGCATAACGTCGCGGTCCTGGAGGCCTTTGTTGGAGACCGACTTCGGGACATCATCACGCAGCTGGCGATCCCTTTGCCAGGGATCGACCTCTGAGCTCCAACCGTGGGAGCCTGCGAAATTTAACATCGTAGAGCTCGCGGTCTCTGGTTAGGGACCGACTTTGGGAGCTCCAAGCCGCAGGAACTTCGACCACCCCGACGTGGGAGCTTCGCTCGCCCCGACGCGAGGACTTCGACTGCCGGCTGTGGGAGCTTTGATCGCCCTAACGGATGGTTTGACTGCCCCAACTGTGGGAGAAAAATGAGGGAATAAGATTAGACTTTATTGCCTTCCATCACATTAAGGAATATGGGGAATCCGCTGTGGGGGATGTTTGTTAACTTTTATGTAGTTGTGTGTCATGTTGCTTTTCTTTCAGTATGGCTGTATGGTAATATGAATATCACGGTACCTTAATTGGTAAAAGTGACAATAAAAGACCTTTGAAACCTTGAGATTAACTTTTTGAGAATCCTGCACCAGCACTCCCAAGTCAATTTGCACCTCTGATTCCAGGATTCTCTTCCCATTTAGAAAATAGTCCACGCCTTTAATCCTACTACTTCCAAAATGCATGACTTCACACTTTGCTACACTATATTCCATCAGCCACTTCTCTGCCCACTCTCCCAACCTGTCCAAGTCCATCTGCAGAGTCCCTGCTTTCTCTACACTACCTGCCCCTCCACCTATTTCTGTATCATCCGCAAACTTGGCCATAAAACCTTCAATCCCCTCGTCCAAATCATTAATATACAACGTGAAGAGTAATGGCCCCAGCACCGACCCTTGTGGAACACCACTACTCACTGGCAGCCAAGCAGAAAAAGCCCCCTTTATTGCCACTCTTTGTCTTCTGCCATCCAGCCAACCTGCTATCCATGCTAGTTAGTATCTGCCCTTTGATACCATGGGCTCTCATCTTCCTTAGCAGCCTAACATGTGGCACCTTATCAAAGGCCTTCTGAAAATCTAAATAAACAACATCTACTGACTCTCCTTTATCTGTCCTGCTATTTACTTCTTCAAAGAACTCCAGCAAATTTGTCAAGCAAGACCTCCCCTTCAAAAAGCTATGCTAACTTCGACCTATTTTATTGTGAACTTCTAAGTACTCTGCAACCTCATCCTTTATAATTGACTCTAAAATCGTACCAATCACCAAGTCAGATTAATTAGCCTATAGTTCCCACTATTCTGCTTTGCTCCCTTATTGTGCAGCGGTGTAATATTGGTAATTTTCCAATCATCTGGGACCACTCCTGACTCTAGTGATTCTTGAAATCTCACTATCAATACCTCCACAATCTCCAAAGCCACCTCTGTCAGAACCCTCGGATGCAGTCCATCCGGCCTGGTGACTTTTCCACCTTCACCAGGTCGCGCTTCAATGGCAGCCTCGTCTACAGTCTGTCTGTCCTTTTCGGTTTTTTTTGTTATGTTTAGTGTTTAAAAAGTTTGTGTTAATGTTCTCCGGTTTGTTTTATGTGGGGGGTGGACATGGGGGTCGGGGGAAACTTTTTTTTAATCTCTTACCTTGCCGGAGATGCGATTGTTTTCCGGTTTGTATCTCTGGTCGCTCTGCGGCCTAACATCGTGGAGCTGGAGGCCTTGCTCGGGACCGATTTTAAGCCCCACCGCGGTGCGTGGACTTACCATCGCAGCCGATTCCTTGCCTGGGATCGACGCTCGAACCACGGCCTGTGGACTTTAACATCAAGGAGCTCGCAGTCTCGGGAGAGACCGAGTCGGGAAGTTCCAAAACTGCATGACGTTCGACTAGCCCCGACCCGAGGTAGATCGCCCAGCGCAGGGCAGCTGAGATTCTACCCCTGATGCAGGAGCTTGATCGCCCCAACGAGGAGGCCCGCCTCTGGCTACGGGAGTAAGATCATCCCGTCAATGGAAGGTTAGAGGCCCCCGACCGCTCGAAGACAAAGAAGGGAAGAGATTGAACTTTTATTTTCCATCCATCATAGTGAGGAATGTGGAGGAGTCACTGTGGTGGATGTGAATGTTAAAATATATTTTGTGTGTTCTGTTGCTTTTTATTAGTATGACTGTATGGCAAATCAAATTCCTCGTATGTTGCAAAACATACTTGGCTAATAAAGTATGATTATGATTATGATTCAGCTCTTCCATCTTCCCAAGCACCTAGTAATAGCCACTCCACTAACTTCCACTCCCTGACTCTCTTGAATTTCAGGCACGTTGCTGGTGTCTTCCACTGTGAAGACTGATGCAAAAAAGGCACTCAACTCCTCTGCCATTTCTTTATTCCCCATTATCACTTTTCCTGCATCATTCTCCAGCAGGTCCAATGTCCACTCTTGCTCCTTTCTTGCTCTTAATATAACTGAACTCTTGCTATCCTCTTTTATATCATTGGCTAGCTTACCTTCCTATTTCATCTTTTCTCCTCGTATTGCCTTTCTAGTTACCTTCTGTTGTTCCTTAAAAGCTTCCCAATCCTCTGGCTTCCCACTAATCTTTGCTATGTTGTACGTCTCTCTTTTAGGTTTATACTGTCCTTGACTTCTCTTGTCAGCCAAGGTCGCCTCTTTCTCCCCTTAGAATCTTTCTTTCTCTTTGGAATGAAATGATCCCGCATTTTCCGGATTATTCCCAGAAATTCCTGCCATTGCTATTCCACCGTCATCCCTGCTAGGGTCCCTTTCCAGTCAACTTTGGCTAGCTCCTCCCTCATGCCTCTGTTGTCCCCTTTGTTGAGCTGCAATACTGACACATCCAATTTCACCTTCTCCATCTCAAATTGCAGATTAAAACTTATCATATTGTGGTTCTCAAAGTGCAACATTTCGTTATAGGCATTAAACTCCATTACTCATCCCTCAGCCCACTTGCCAAACAGATCCAGATTCAGTTGTATTTTTTGATAACCATCTTCACTGTCTACGATACCACCAACTTTAATTTACAAACTAACTAATCATGCCTTTGACATTGTCATCCAAATCATTGATATCAACCACAAACATTAGTGGGCCCAGTAACGATACCACCAGTCACAGGCTTCAGCCTGAAAAACCACCTTCCACCACCATCCTCTGATTCCTTCCACCCTAAATTCCAGAGCTGCTTACCAAGCAGGATCTAATCAAAGTCCTTGCTGAAGTCGATATCTTCATACTATTACTAAAAGTCTCATCTTGACCACTTCCTACCCTATATCGCTATGATTTTTTGCCATCTTACTCACCGTCCTCCTCTCCTCCAACCGCCCCAAGGTTTTTTCCGATCGGTGAAATAATAAAAAAGTTATAAATGTTTTAAAAATCGTGAGATCAACTGATTGGTCTTCTCGCCTGTCAGACACCATGATGAAGGTCATGCCCCTTCCGGGGGACCAGGAGAATAAGGCCCCGGAGGCCGGACATGAGTCAGTCACTCTTGAAGACCGTGAGTGAGAGTTGAGTCCAGAACTGTGAGTCTACGTCGTCAGTGAACTGAACTGTGAGTCTGCACTGTGCTTGAAATGAATTGTTAGCCTGCACTGTGCTTGAAATGAATTGTTAGCCTGCATTGTGCTTGAAATGATATGACATGAGTTGTTGACCTGCACTGTGCTTGAAATGGGAACGAAATGAGTTGTCGGCCTGCACTGTGCTTGAATTGGAAATGAAATGAGTTGTTGGCCTGCACTGTGCTTGAATTGGAAATGAAATGAGTTGTTGGCCTGCACTGTGCTTGAAATGGAAATGAAATGAGTTGTTTGGCCCACCTGAAACCACTCATTTCGGCCCCTATTAGCCCAGAAACCAGTCCCTTTTGCCCCAAATGCCCGTATTAGCCCAGGAGGAGCATTTTGGGTCAAAAGGCCCATGCCAGGCCAGGAAAAGCAGAACAAGTGCCTTTCACTGTGATTTCTCTTCTCTTTTTTTTTTTAATTTTCTAATTAATGTTTTTAAGAGTCCCTTCGGCCCATCAGGCATGTACTAGCCCTGGTGGAGTCCCTTCGGCCCATCAGTAAGTATTCCCCCTGTAAGTATTAAACTTCACCCCAGTATTTTTCTCCCTCCCTTCATTGGCTCCCTGTGAGATCCAGGCCAGGATATACTTTCCTCCTTCATTGCTGTGATCTGCAGAAAAAGATGAAAAATGTATAAAATTGATTCTCCACCCTCTCCCCCTTCTCTCTCACAGAGTCCCTCGCCTATTTTGGGCAGAGTTTCAGGCAGTTTCTGAGCTGCCAGCCCACCAGCCCTGAGTGACTGATCTGCCAGCCCAACAGCCCTGAGTGACTCAGCTGCCAGCCCACCAGACCCGAGTGACTGAGCTGCCAGCCCACCAGGCCTGAGTAACTGAGCTGCCAGCCCACCAGGCCTGAGTGACTGAGCTACCAGCCCACCAGGCCTGAGTGACTGCTTCCAGCCCAAGAATCTATTTGGCCCACAATGTCCATACTAGCCCTCTGGAAACCAGTCCCTTCGGCCCACAACACATACTAGCGCTCCAGAAAGCCCCCCCCCCCTCCCCATTGTCCATCAATATTGGAATTGCTGGAGAGGTGGCATATTACGTTGGGGGACCAGCCCTCCCGTGTGAACCTGGGACCCAACGGGTCCCACTTAATCTAGTAGACAATATATATTCATAAGACATGATCTTCCAAATACAAATCCATGCAGACTATCCCTAATCAGCCCTGTCCATCCAAAAGCATATATGTCTTATCCCTCAGAATACTCTCCAGTAACTTACACTATCAGAGATGTTAGGCTCGCTGGTCTATAGATTCCAGGTTTTTCCCTTCAGCCCTTCCTAAGTAGAAGCACAACGTTAGCCACCCTCCTGTTATCCAGCACCTCACTTGTGCCAAATGATGATTTATACATCAGCCAGGGCTCCTACAATTTCTTCTCTAGCGTTCCACAATTTCCTCGGATATATCTGATCATGCCCAGGGGATTTATCTACCTTTATGTGCCTTAGGACATTTAGCACCTCAGCTGTATAATATGGACTGTCTTGAAAACATCTCCATTAATTTTCCCAAGTTCCCTCGCCTTCATGTCTTTCTCCAAACTAAAAACACCAACGAGAGACTCATTGAGGACCTTGCCATTCTCCCGTGGCTCCTTGCTTTCTGAGGGGCTATATTTTATGTTTATTCTCTCTCGTTACTTTTCCTTTAATGTACTTATCAAATCTCTTTGGATTCTCATCTGCCAGATATCTCCTTCCTCCTTTTTGCCCTCCTGATTTTCTTTATAAGTATGCTCCTCAGTCCCAGGGATACACTTGGAGACCTCATCACATGACAACCCTTCATCTACACTGGGTCAGCAGACTATTGATTCTCTGTAAATACCCATATTTATGGTCCCTTCATCATCAGAGCCAATCAAAATCCCAGTTTCCACAGTGATTCAGACCTGATTCAGTCCAGAACCAGGGGCCGCAGTTTAAGAATAAGAGGTAAGCCATTTAGAACAGTGATGAGGAAACACCTTTTCTCACAGAGTTGTGAGTCTGTGGAATTCTCTGCCTCAGAGGGCGGTGGAGGACGGTTTTCTGGATACTTTCAAGAGAGAGCTAGACAGGGCTCTTAAAGATAGTGGAGTCGGGATATGGGGAGAAGGCAGGAACGCGGCATTGATTGTGGATGATCACATTGAATGGTTGGCTCGAAGAGCCGAAAGGCCTACTCCTGCACCTATTGTCTATTGATTGTGGCCCAGGGTGCTGCTTCAGTCTTAAACCTGATTCACTGAGCAGCCTTGGTTCTCATCAGCAAACATCAGCTCAAACACGTTATGCAGGGACTCTGCCCAAGGCTTTTTGTAATGTTTCAAAGGCAGCTCGTTTGTCCTTAGTTTATTGCTTTGATGCTGCCAATTTCCATCTACCCAATCACTTCAACTACAGTCATCAGGGTGGATCTCTATGATCAGCTCGAGCAAACACAGAATAAGTTGCTGGTGGGAGTCTCTCAGCTGCATCAGAACCTAAAATGCAGGTGTACGTACATCTGGACAGCTCGTTCCCATTACTTAATCAGTGTAATCATGATCAGTGACAATCACCAGTACTTTGAGCCCGTTTCTAAACGTGGAGAGGGTCTTCATTCCCCATTGGTTTTGATTCTTTCAACCCCATTTCCAGGGCCGGATTTACGTATAGGCTTCATAGACTTAAGCCTAGAGCCTCGAGATCTAGGGGGGCCTCGCAGAGCCGGATTTATCACTAGGCTTCATAGGCTGAAGGCTAGGGCCTCGAAATCTGGGGGGCCTCCGGCCAAGGCTGGACACCTGCCGTTTTCAACTCTGTGCGGCCCCCCTTACTATCTCTCTCTCTGTCTCTCTGTCACTCTCCGTCTCCGCCCGCCATCCGTATCCGTGTCCGGGCCGCCGGGCTCCGCTCTCCGCTCGCTCCTCATCCGCCGGCACTGCTGGCCTTGCACATGCGCACTGCTACGGCCAGCACATCCTCCCCCTGCACATGCGCACAACCACGGCCAGCACATCATCGGCCGCCCTGCGCATGCGCACTGCCACGGCAACTGGTCGGCGCTGCGCACTTTCTCCCTTGCTTTGAATTGTGGGAGGTCTGATAAGATATACCTTTAATAATCCTTTGCAGGAAATTACAATGCCACGACAGCTTCAAGACATACATAACACCACAAATAGCTTCCATATTTAACAAGTTAAAATACAAGTTAAAATACAAGTTAAAATACAATTAATTTTAAAAAAGTGCAGTTATTTATGCGCATTGTATAATCTTATCGCAGCTGGTAAACAGGACTTCCTATGTCTCTCCGTTTTGCACATTGGTGCAATCAGTCTCTGACTGAAGCTGCTGCTCTTGATCACCTTCAGGGCATGGAGTGGGTGAGTGGGGTTGGTCATTATAGAACCCAGTTTTTTCAGAGATCTGGCCTCTGCCACCTGCTGGACCGTTCGTTGCTCAGCCCCGACCACTGAGCCGGCCTTCCTGATCAGTTTGTCCAGTCTGTTTTTGTCCGCTATGCGAGCGCCATCTCCCCAACAGGCCACCGCAAAAAACAGAGCACTGGCCACCACTGAATGGTAGACACTGCACAGTAGGGGTTGGCAGATGTTAAATGCCCTCAGCCTCCTTAAAAAATACAGTCGGCTTTGTCCCTTCCTGTACACCGCCTCCATATGACACTTCCAGTCCAGCTCCCTGTCAAGCTGCACACCAAGGTACCTGTGGTTAGCGACCACCTCCACCTCAGTGCCCTTAATGGTGATTGGTGTTGCTTGAGTCTTCCTCCTCCCCCTCCTGAAGTCCACAACTATCTCCTTGGTTTTTGTGGTGTTAAGATGGAGGTTATTGAGTGCACTCCACTCCACAAAGTTACTTATTATGTCTCTGTACTCCTCCTCATTGCCCCCTTTAATGAGGCTGACAACAGCTGTGTCATCCGAAACCTTCTGCAAAAAGCAGCTGTTGGTGTTATATCGGAGATCCGCTGTGTAGATGGTAAACAGGAATGGAGCCAGCACAGTTCCTTGTGGAGCCCCTGTGCTGCTCAAGATGGTGCTTGAGACATTGTTGTTATGTAGGCGCACGTACTGTGGTCTGAGGGAAAGGTAATCCAAACACCACAGTACCAGTGATGGATCCACTTTCATCTTCTCCATCTTCTCCCCTAGCAATCGGGGCTGAATTGTGTTGAAGGCTGGCCGCCATTGCTGTCCCCTCGCCGCGCCCGCTCAAAACCAACGCAGAATCACTCCCTGACCCTGGAGCTGGAGTAACTGCCTGGAGTAACTCTTGCTTCTGGTTTCCTGGTCCTCCAAAAATATTCTAAATGGAATTTAAACTGGAGGTGGTGGAGGGCTGAACAATAACAGCCTATTGCATTTTATCTGTTTATTTATTGTGTATATATATGGGCTACGGTATATAAACACACTGAACTTTTATCTCCTCTTCTGTATTATGTTTACATATTCTGTTGTGCTGCAGCAAGCAAGAATTTCATTGTCCTATCTGGGACACATGACAATAAAACTCTCTTGACTTAAACTTAAGCAAAAGAGGGTTCTTGGGGAAAAAAGAGCTATCTTAAATTTAGTTGCGTCTGGTTGGGTAACTATGGTAGGGTGAAGACTATTCCCTGCTTTAATTGGGCGGGGGAAGTCCATGGAGCAGCCAGCAATTCTGGATAGAAGTTGGGTGACGTTTTGGGTAGAGACCCTTCTTTAGACTCCCTCTGGTTTTAGTGTTTTTAGTTTAATTTAAAGATACAGCGTGGAAACAGGCCCTGCGGCCCACCGAGTCCACGCCGAACACCGATCACCCGTACACTGGTTCCATCCCACACATTAGCGGAGTAAGTCAAGTCAAGAGTGTTTTATTCTCTCACGTCCCAGTTAGAACAATGAAATCCTTACTTGCAGCATCACAACATAATATGTAAACATAGTACTCTGTAAACAATGTTATAAACGAGAAAACAAAACGGTGTATATTTATATATGAATATATAACCATATAAATATACGTGTGTGTGTGTGTGTGCGTGTGTGTGTATATAATATACTAGACTAAGTGGGACCCGTTGGGTCCCAGCATCACACGGAGGGCTGGTTCCCCAACGCAATATTCCACCTCTCCACCAATTCCAATATTGGTGGCCAGTGAGGGTGGGTGTTTTCTGGAGCGCTAGTATGGGTGTTGGGGGCTGAAGGGACTGGTTTCCAGAGGGCTAGTATGGACATTGTGGGCCGAATTTATTCTTGGGCTGGCGGCTCAGTCACTCAAGCCTGTTGTGCTGGCAGCTCACTAACTCATGGCTGGTGGGCTGGCAGTTGACACGGCTATTCCTTGAAATTCCATTTCAAGCAGGGTGCAAGGCCACCAAATTCAAGTGCAGTTTCTTACCATTTCAAGCAGGGTGTAAAGACAGCGAGTTGTGACCTCTCCCTCCTCCATCTTGCAGAGACTGAGCCACACCCACACTTCTGCGTTTTATAGTCCCTCCCCCCTCCCACCAGAAGGGGCGTGGCCTTCATGGCGTGATTGACAGGAGAGAGAATCTCAACATTTTTAAAACACTAATAACTCTTTTATTTTTCATCGATGGGAAAAATCCTCGGCACCTGATGAGCGGAGGGGGACTGAGTAAGATGCCAAAAATCACAGCCGTATGTGGTAGCGTTTTTTCTAAATCAATATAAAGCGCAAACAGGAAGTGGTCAAGATTAGACTTTTAATTATATAGAAGGCAAGGCAACTTTAATTAGGCAAGGCAACTTTAATTAGGCAACACAGCTTTAGCATTTCCAAACCAAAGGCAACACAGCTTTAGTATTTCCAAACCAAAGGCAACACAGCTTTAGCATTTCCAAACCAAAGGCAACACAGCTTTAGCATTTCCAAACTATATTTTCAAACCACATTAAGGGCACTGACAGGTCAGTAAAACCACTCACAGTTTAGTAGACATGTGTTCAGTGTTATTCACAGCTCAGACTGAGAGATGTGACCCTCTCGCTCCCCCATCTTGCAGAGACTGACTGAGGCACTCAACACTTCCGGGTTTTATAGTCCCTCCGGAAGGGGCGAGGCCTTCAGGAGAGAGAATCTCAACATTTTCTAAACACTAATAACTCTTTTATTTTTCATCGATGGGAAAAATCCTCTTGTCCTGCGCAGCGGAGGGGGATACTGAGTTAGATGGCCAAAAATCACAGCTATAAGTGGCTGTGTTTTTTCTAAAATCAATATACAGAACAGGAAGTGGTCAAGATCAGACTTATAGTAATATAGATATTCCCACACACACACAATTTCCCTCCTGGGATTAATAAAGTTCTATCGTGTGTGTAGGAAGGAACTGCAGATGCTGGTTTAAACTGAAGATAGACACAAAAAGCTGGAGTAACTCAACAGGTCAGACAATCTCTGGACAAAAGGAAAATACTACGTTTTGGGCTGGGTCTGAAATAGGTTCCTGCACACCTTTGGAATGTGGAAGGAAACAAGAGCACCCAGAGAAAACCCATGCGATCAAAGGGAAAAGGAGCAAACTCCATACAGACAGCACGATCTGTATTCAGGATCAATTCCGGGTCTCTGACACTTTTAGGCAGCAACTTTATGGCCAATGTACTGCCCCATAGTCTTGAACTTAATTAAAACATACAGGAGCTGTAAAGGGGGACATAATGACACTTGGTGATTTAAGACTGAAAATGGCTATTTTCATTTTTTTAGTAACCAAAGTTATCAACGTCTAATTTTGTGTGTGTTGGACAACAAAATATAGTGGCACAGCTGGTAGACTTGTTGCCTCACACGCCAGAGATCTGTGTTCGATCCTGTCCTCGGGCGCTGTCTGTGATGAATTTGCAAGCGTGTCGGTTTCCGCCCACATCCCAAAGACACATTGGCTTTATAGGTTAACTTGTCTCTGTAAAATTACCCCTAATGTGTAGGGAGTGGGTGAGGAAAGTGGGATAACAGAACTTGTGTGAATGGGTAGACAAAAATGCTGGAGAAACTCAGAGGGTGAGGCAGCATCAATGGAGCTAAGGAAATAGGCGACATTTTGGGTCGAGACCATTCTTCAGACTGATGTGAGGGTGGGGGGGACGGGAAGAAGAAAGGAAGAGGCGGAGATAGTGGGCAGAGGGAGAGCTGGGAAGGAGAGGAGAAAGCAGGGACTACCTGAAATAGAAGAAGTCAATGTTCATACCGCTGGGGTGTAAACTGCCCAAGCAAATATGAGGTGCTGCTCCTCCAATATGCGGCGGGCCTCACTCTGGCCATGGAGGAGGCCCAGGAAAGAAAGGTCGGATTCGGAATGGGAGGGGGAGTTGAAGTGTTAAGCCACCAGGAGATCAGGTTGGTTATTTTACGAACTGATTGGAGGTATTGTGCCAAGCGATTGCCAAGTCTGCGCCCGGTCTCACCGAGGTTGATCATATACTGAATAATCCAACCACATTTTTGTTTGGAAGTGGAAAGAAATAATAGAAATTGCATTCATTGCAACGTGTAAAAAGAGTTGAGATACTGTATTATAATTTTGCTGCATGTCATTGTGGTATATATCATGTCCTGATTGGTGAATATGTTTAGTTTGTGACTTTATTTGAAGCAGAAATAATATGTGAATGCTTCATTGAGCATAATTCCGACAGGTAACTAGACACTTCGTCCGAGCACGGGTCATGCAAGCTGTCTTAAAAGACCACCTAAACTGTCATTTGGCAACCTGTCATTTGGCAACTTAAAAAGCTGCCAAGGTTGCCCGGCTGATAACAGAGAAAAAAATGAAGTGAGAGCCTTGCAAAATGTATAATATTGTTGACACTGTCTTACAAATGCTGTCACAACGCACTGTAGTCTCTAAACAACCCTTCAGTAATTTTCCTTGCCCTCCATTTCAGAATAATAGTGTTTTACGCCGATAACTCAGCACTAGCACTGGCAATAAATAAAAAGCGCAGCTTTCCAGCCCCTTATCTCATTGGCCATGCTAGGGTGCAAATCGGTGTCAATCTGGTGGACCATCTTCCTCTAGTCATGGGGGTGGGGGATTGGGAGGGGCTTAACAAGTGGAACAGCCTAGGGCCTCTCTTCATCTAAATCCGGCCCTGCCCATTTTGTGTGGTAAACATGAACCTGTTGGTGCAAAACACAGCATCAGAACTTTATTTCCATATGTAAAGCAGCTTGTTTATTCTTTTTAGTAACACGGCTCTGCTGGGAGGGCCCCTGCTCAAATTACATCTGCCTGTGCAACCTGAGAGGAAGTGTAAGGAGAAGGACTGGGTCTAAATGTTATCAGAGTTTCAGACATCTGGCAGTTATTAATAACAAATGGTTGCAGCGATTCAAGTAAATCAATGGCTGTCTTTGATA
The DNA here is from genome assembly GCA_038087875.1 of Malacoraja senta. NCBI lineage: Eukaryota > Metazoa > Chordata > Chondrichthyes > Rajiformes > Rajidae > Malacoraja > Malacoraja senta. Next base: position 33,191,247 of record CM075986.1, on the reverse strand, counting down.
CCTCATGAAGTTTTCATCCAAGTTAATGCAAATGTTAATGTTATGAAATGTAATGCAGGTTAATGTAATGAAGTGGATCTCCCTCCTCTTAAAACCCAGAGAAACATGTGGCAGTCTGTGGCCCATGGGTGGTATTGTGAGCTGTTCATTTGTTCAATGGTTTATTTGGTTTCTGCAGGTTCAATTTGTCTGCCATTAGCAGTCATGATATTGGAAACATAGTAACATAGAAAATAGATGCAGGAGTAGGCCATTTGGCCCTTCGATGGCTGATCATTCAACTCAGTATCCTGTACCTGCCTTCTCTCCATACCCCCTGATCCCTTTAGCCACAAGGGCCACATTTAACTCCCTCTTAAATATAGCCAAAGAACTGGCCTCAACTACCTCCTGTGGCAGAGAATTCCACAGATTCACCACTCTCTGTGTGAAAAAATATTTTCTCATCTCGGTCCTAAAAGACTTCCCCCTTATCCTTAAACTGTGACCCCTTGTTCTGGACTTCCCCAACATCGGGAACAATCTTCCTGCATCTAGCCTGTCCAACCCCTTAAGAATCTTGTAAGTTTCTATAAGATCCCCCCTCAATCTTCTAAATTCTAGCGAGTACAAGCCGAGTCTATGCAGTCTTTCTTCATATGAAAGTCCTGCCATCCCAGGAATCAGTCTGGTGAACCTTCTCTGTACTCCCTCTATGGCAAGAATGTCTTTCCTCAGATTTGGTGACCAAAACTGTACGCAATACTCCAGGTGTGGCCTCACCAAGACCCTGTACAACTGCAGTAGAACCTCCCTGCTCCTATACTCAAATCCTTTTGCTATGAATGCTAACATACCATTCGCCTTCTTCACTGCCTGCTGCACCTGCATGCCTACTTTCAATGACTGGTGTACCATGACACCCAGATCTCGTTGCATCATTATACTGCATCTGCCATTCATTTGCCCACTCACCCAACCTATCCAAGTCACCTTGCAGCCTCCTAGCATCCTCCTCACAGCTAACACTGCCCCCCAGCTTCGTGTCATCCGCAAACGTGGAGATGTTGCATTCAATTCCCTCATCCAGTTCATTAATATATATTGTAAATAGCTGGGGTCCCAGCACTGAGTCTTGCGGTACCCCACTAGTCACTGCCTGCCATTCTGAAAAGGACCCATTTACTCCTACTCTTTGCTTCCTGTCTGCCAGCCAGTTCTCTATCCACATTCATACTGAACCCCCAATACCGTGTGCTTTAAGTTTGCATACTAATCTCTTACGTGGGACCTTGTCGAAAGCCTTCTGAAGTCCAGATATAACACATCCACTGGTTCTCCCTTGTCCACTCTACCAGTTACATCCTCGAAAAATTCTAGAAGATTCGTCAGACATGATTTACCTTTCATAAATCCATGCTGACTTTGTCCAATGATTTCACCACTTTCCAAATGTGCTGCTATCCCATCTTTAATAACTGACTCTAGCATTTTCCCCACTACCGATGTTAGACTAACTGGTCTGCAATTCCCTGTTTTCTCTCTCCCTCCCTTTTTAAAAAGTGGGGTTACATTAGCTACCCTCCAATCCTCAGGAACTACTCCAGAATCTAAGGAGTTTTGAAAAATTATCACTAATGCATCCACTATTTCTGGGGCTACTTCCTTAAGTACTCTGGGATGCAGCCTGTCTGGCCCTGGAGATTTATCGGCCTTTAATCCATTCAATTTACCTAACACCACTTCCAAGCTAACCGGGATTTCACTCAGTTCCTCCGTCTCATTTGACCCCCGGTCCCCTGCTATTTCCGGCAGATTATTTATGTCTTCCTTAATGAAGACAGATCCAAAGTAGTTATTCAATTGGTCTGCCATATCCTTGTTCCCCATGATCAATTCACCTGTTTCTGACTGCAAGGGACCTACTTTTGTTTTAACTAATCTTTTTCTCTTCATATATCTATAAAAACTTTTGCAGTCAGTTTTTATGTTCCCTGCCAGTTTTTTTTTCATAATCTATTTTCCCTTTCCTAATTAAGCCCATTGTCCTCCTCTGCTGGACTCTGAATTTCTCCCAGTCCTCTGGTAGGCTGCTTTTTCTGGCTAATTTGTATGCTTCATCTTTTGTTTTGATACTATCTGTGATTTCCCTTGTTATCCACGGATGCGCTACCTTCCCTGATTTATTCTTTTGCCAAATTGGGATGAACAATTGTTGTAGTTCATCCATGCAGTCTTTAAATGCCTTCCATTGCATATCCACCGTCAATGCTTTAAGAGTCACTTGCCAGTCTATCTTGGCCAATTCACGTCTCATACCCTCAAAGTTACCCTTCTTTAAGTTCAGAACCCTTGTTTATGAATTAACAATGTCACTCTCCATCCTAATGAAGAACCATATTATGATCACTCTTGCCCAAGGGGCCAAGCACAACAAGACTGGTAACCAACCCTTCCTCATTACTCAATACCCAATCTAGAATAGCCTGTTCTCTCGTTGGTTCCTCTACATGTTGGTTTAGAAAACTATCCTGCATACATTCCAAGAAATCCTCTTCCTCAGCACCCCTGCCAATTTTATTCACCCAATCTATATGTAGATTGAAGTCACCCATTATAACTGTTTTACCTTTGTTGCATGCTTTTCAAATTTTCTGTTTGATGCCTTCCCCAACTCCACTACTACTGTTAGGTGGCCTGTACACAACTCCCACTAGCGTTTTCTGCCCCTTAGTGTTTCGCAGCTCTACCCATATTGATTCCACATCCTCCAAGCTAATGTCCTTCCTTTCTATTGCGTTAATCTCCTCTCTAACCAGCAACGCTACGCCACCTCCTTTTCCTTTCTGTCTATCCCTCCTGAATATTGAATATCCCTGGATGTTCAGCTCCCAGCCTTGGTCACCCTGGAGCCATGTCTCCCTGATCCCAACTATATCATATTCATTAATAACTATCTGCACATTCAACTCTCCACCTTATTACGAATGCTCCTTGCATTGAGACACAAAGCCTTCAGGCTTGTTTTTACAACACTCTTACCCCTTATACAATTATGTTGAAAAGTGGCCCTTTTTGATTTTTGCCCTGGATTTGTCTGCCTGCCACTTTTACTTTTCACCTTGCTACCTATTGCTTCCCCCCGCATTTTACAAGGACATTGGTTCCATTCCAGCCCAGGTGCAGACCGTCCTGTTTGTACTGGTCCCACCTCCCCCAGAACTGGTTCCAATGCCCTAGAAATTTAAAACCCTCCCCCTTGCACCATTTTTCATGCCACGTATTCATCTGCAATATCCTCCTATTTCTACTCTGACTAGCACGTGGCACTGGCAATAATCCAGAGATTATTACCTTTGAGGTCCTACTTTTAAGATTATCTCCTGGCCCCCTAAATTCGCCTTGTAGGACTTCATCCCGTTTTTTACCTATATCGTTGGTGCCAATGTGCACCACGACAGCTGGCTGTTCACCCTCCCCCCCCTATTGTATTATAGAATATAATAAAAATGATCTGCAGATGCTGGTTTGTACCAAAAGCCGACACAAAATGCTGGAGTAACTCAGCAGGTCAGGCAGCATCTCTGGAGAAAATGGGTAGTGGACGTTTCTGCTCGGGACCCTTCTTCAGTCTGAGGAGAGAGGCGAGAGAGGGCATGCAAGGGTTACTTGAAGTTGGAGAAATCAATATTCATATTGCCAAGCAAAATATGAGGTGCTAGGTCTGCAATTTGCATGTGACCTCAGTCTGACAGAGGAGGAGGCCCAGGACACAAAGGTCAGTGTGGGAATGGGAAGGGGAGTTAACATCTTTGACAACTGGTAGGTCTCGAAGGCCAAGGCGGACTGAGCATTGGTGTATCAGCTAAATGATCGCCCAGTCTGTGCTTAGTCTCGCCGATACATTGGAGTCCACACATAGAACAACAGATACAGTAGATAAGGTTGGAGGAGTTGCAAGTGAACCTCTGCCTCACCTAAGAGGACTGTCGGGGTCCCTTGCACTCCCTCTCTCTCCATCCCTCCACCACCCTAGTCAACTTGCTAGTTTCACTGTTTGTATCCCTTTGTTATCACTTCATCAACAGCCAACAATGGACCATTGTGGGCTCTACCTTTCCTGAATCATCAATGCTGGCTCTCACTTGTTCTGTACCTTTTCATACCTCTAGTTTCCCTGTCCCCTGACTCAGTCTGAAGAAGGGTCTCGACCCGAAATGTCATCTATTCCTTTACTCCAGAGATGCTATTTGACCCGCTGTGTTACACCAGCATTTTGTGCCTATTTCGGTGTGAACTAGCATCTGCAATTCCTATCAATACTCCCCCTCACCTCCATCCACCTATCACTTGCCAGACTTTGTCCAAAACCCCCCCCCCCCCCTTACCACCACAACCAACCTGAAACATCACGACCATGTTCTCCAGAGATGCTGCCTGACTTATTGTTCCTCCAGCACTTTATTTTTTAGCACAGCCTTTAGTATTTTTAGTTTGAAGTAACAAATGAAAAGTTATTGGTATTGAAAATAGCTTTATTTTTAAAAATCCTGTCGGAAAAGTAACTTTCTTATTGCGAGTCTGAAACACTCCAGCCCCAAAATCCCCTTTTGCCCTTTGGTATCATTGTCTTTACTAAGTGATTTTCCACATCATGATGTTTAAGGAGGAACTGCAGATGCTGGAAAATGCTGGAGAAACTCAGCGGGTGCAGCAGCATCTATGGAGCGAAGGAAATAGGCAACGTTTTGGGTCGAGACCGTTCCACAACATGAAGCTTCTTCAGAACACGATTATCACATTGGAGGAGATTACCTGTAAACGGTTCTGAACACTTTTCCATCAGCACTCCATAGCAGATGCAGCACAGATCAGTACAGAGGAGAGTTTGTGCCATATTATAACATGATAATCTCCTGAAGATGTGAAGTCTTGGTTAAAATAGCGCAAGCTAATTCATCACACACTCCTCTGCTATGAGATTACACAGAAAACTGCGCACACACAGAGGACTCCATAGAACAATATAAAGGAAACCCAGTCTAGGTTTTGGTCTGCAAAAATGTCACGGTTGCAGATTCTCACTTTCTTAGAGCAGGGCCACTCATCCCGACAACAAATACCTGCATTTGTGTAGCTTCTTTTGACAAGAAAACTACCACGATGAGTGTGTAGGAAGTGAGGGGGTGAAAGGAATCAGAATTGGTGGAGCACGGAATAATTGTAGAGCTGCAAATAATTCCAGGGCTAAGAGTGAAGTCATGGAGTGAGAACTCAATGTGCAGATTCCGGTTATTGGAACAGTCACTGATTCTTTGACAGTCTCATTCACTCCCTGCTCTTTCTCATCTTTCCCACTGCTATCCCTCACATACTTTTCCCTTCCTGACTTTCTCCCACACCCAATCTCTATCTCTTCCCTGCTTTCTCTCGCCTCTCTTCCCCTGCTCTCACACTATCCACCCTATTTCTCTCTCATTTCCACTTTCCCCTCTCCTCTCTTCCCTCCCTTTTCATCCTTTCCTAAATCACTTCTCTCTCTGTCTTCATTCTTCCTGTCTCTCTTCTTCTTCCCCTTTCTCCCTCTGTGCTCTGTATTTTTCCCTAATTTTTCTCTCCGTCACCCACTCCCAATCTCTCTGTCAGGTGCTGCTGGGTAGCCAGTGGTGAGATTGCCACCTAACAGTCGTAAGACTGGGAAGATTTAAAAAAACTGTCTTGAATACAGGCAACAGCTAGGTATGGAGAGGTATATGGATCAACAATGTCACCGGTAACAGGAATGGTGAGGGGAGAAACAGAGGTTGTTGTTTGGTTAGTCACTCAAGTCAAGTCAAGTCAAGAGTGTTTTATTGTCATGTGTCCCAGATAGGACAATGAAATTCTTGCTTTGCAGAATATGTAAACATAATACAGAACAGGAGATAAAAGTTCAGTGTGTCTATAGACCATAGACCATATATATACACGATAAATAAACAGATAGCGTGCAATAGGCTGTTATTGTTCACAGCTTGCTTGATGGCGCGTTTAATAGCTGATGGCTGTGGGGAAAAAGCTGTTCCTGAACCTGGATGTTCCATATTTCAAGCTCCTGTACCTTCTTCCCGATGGAAATGGAGAGATGAGTGTGTGGCCAGGATGGTGTGGGTCTTTGATGATGTTGGCAACCTTTTTGAGGCAGCGACTGCAATAGATCCCTTCGGTGGTGGGGAGGTCAGAGACGATGATGGACTGGGCAGTGGTCACAACTTTCTGCATTCTTTTCCGCTCCTGGACGTTCAAGTTACCGAACCAAGCCACGATGCAACCAGTCAGTATGCTCTCTACTGTGCACCTGTAGAAGTTAGAGCGAGTCCTCCTTGACATACCGACTCTCTGTAATCTTCTCAGGAAGTAGAGGCACTGATATGCCTTCTTTATGATTGCATCGGTGTGCTGGGACCAGGAAAGATCTTCGGAAAGGTGCACGCCAGCTGACAGACAGTGATTCCATAAGGAAATGACCAATTGCATTGGGCACAACAGCAAAGCAGGAAGGTTTGCTTTGTGTTGAGAGGCCACTGGTAGGTTTGGATTAATCCTGAGCTTGAATTTAAACCAATGCTCTGAACGTGCCTCAGTTGATGGGAAACGCTGGGATACAAAGGGGGTGGGCTTTATGCTGCTGTTTAATAGACCTCCGGTTAGACCACATCTGGAGCTCTGGATGTGATTCCAGGCAGCACCGCTCAGGAAGGATAGACAATAGGTGCAGGAGTAGGCCATTTGGCCCTTCGAGCCAACACCGCCATTCAATGTGATCATGGCTGATCATCCACAATCAGTACCCCATTCCTGCCTTCGCCCCATATCCCCTGACTCCACTATCTTTAAGAGCCCTATCAAGCTCTGTCTTGAAAGTATCCAGAGAACCGGCCTCCACCGTCCTCTGAGGCACAGAATTCCACACTCACAACTCTCTGTGTGAAAAAGTGTTTCCTCATCTCCGTTCTAAATGCCTTACCCCTTATTCTTAATGATACCCCTTATTCTGGACTCCCCCAACATCAGGAACATGTTTCCTGCCTCTAGCGTGTCCAAACCCTTAATAATCGTATATGTTTCAATTAGATCCCATCTCCTCCTTCTAAATTCCAGTATACAAGCCCAGCCGCTCCATTCTCTCAGGATATGACAGTCCCACCATCTTGGGAATTAACCTCGTGAACCTACGCTGCACTACCTCAATAGCAAGAATGTTCTTCCTCAAATTAGGGGACCAAAACTGCACACAATACTCCAGGTGTGGTCTCAACTCATCTTGTTATGAAGGCCAACATGCCCTTGGCTTTCTTCACTGCCTGCTGTACCTGAATGCTTACTTTCATTGACTGATGAACAAGGACCCCCAGATCCCGTTGTACTTCCCCTTTTCCCAACTTGACACCATTTAGATAATAATCTGCCTTCCTGTTTTTGCCACCAAAGTGGATAACCTCACATTTATCCACATTACACTGCATCTGCCAATCATCTGCCCACTCACCCAACCTGTCCAAGTCACCTTGCATTCTCATAGCAACCTCCTCGCAGCTCACACTGCCTCCCAGCTTTGTGTCATCCGTAAACTTGGTGATGTTACATTTAAATCCCTCGTCTAAATTGATACTATATATTGTAAATAACTGCTGTCCCAGCACCGAGCCTTGCGGTACCCCACTAGTCACTACCTGCCGTTCTGCAAGGGACCCGTTAATCCCTACTCTTTGTTTCCTGTCTGCCAACCAATTTTCTATGGATGTCAGCACTCTATCCCCAATACCATGTGCCCTAATTTTTCCCACTAATCTCCTATGTGATCAAATGCTTTATAATTGACTCCAGCGTCTTCCCCACCACCGATGTCAGGCTAACTGGTCTATAATTCCCTGTTTTCTCTCTCCCGCCTTTCTTAAAAAGTGGGATAACATTAGCTACCCTCCAATCCACAGGAACTGATCCTGAATCTACAGAACATTGGAAAATGAACACCAATGCGTCCACAATTTCAAGAGCCACTTCCGTAAGTACCCTGAGTACCATCAGGCCCTGGGGATTTATCAGCCTTCAGTCCCATCAGTCTACCCAACACCATTTCCTATCTAATGTGGATTTCCTTCAGTTCCTCCATCACCCCAGATCCTCTGGCCACTAGTTCATCAGGAAGATTGTTTGTGTCCTCCTTAGTGAAGACGGATGTGTGTCCTTGGAGGTGGTGCAGCGGGTGCATCCCCTCCAAGGACAGTGGCAGTGGGAGAGAAGTGGTTGGAATATCAATTCTGGTTCTATGCTCCCTGAGGTGTGGAGAATTGAAGGTGTAATTGGGGAGATTAAAATAATCACTGGATGCACTGGAGCAGATGAAGAATCTGCTTCCTCTGCTGTGGATCCAAACAAGGACAAAAAACATAAACATGGCATCCAGGATATTGAGGGCACTGGAAACCCAGAACTGCCCCCTGGAAGCTGTCTGGGGTTCAGTTGAAAGTTTCCACATCGACAGAATGTTAGAAACATAGAAACATAGAAAATAGGCGCAGGAGTAGGCCATTCAGCCCTTCGTGCCAGCATTGCCATTCAATATGATCATGGCTGATCATCCAAAATCAGTACCCTGTTCCTGTTTTTCCCCATATCCCTTGATTCCGTTAGCCCAAAGAACTATATCTAACTCTCTTGAAAACATCCAGCGATTTAGCCTCCTTTGCCTTCTGTGGCAAAGAATTCCTCAGATTCACAACTTAATGAGTGAAAAGGTTTTTCCTCATCTCAGTCCTAAATGGCCTCCCCCTTATTCTGAAACTCTGGTTCTGGACTCCCCGAACATCGGGAACATTTTTCCTGCATCTAGCCTGTCCAATCCCTCAAGAATTTTATATGTTTCTATAAGTTCCCCTTTAATCTTTCTAAATTCCAGTGAATATAAGCCCAGTCGACCTATTCGTTCATCATATGTCAGTCGCACCATCCTGGGAACTAACCTGGTGCACCTATGCTGCACTCCCTCAATAGCAAGAATGTCCTTCCACAAATTAGGAGACCAAAACTGCACACAATAATACTCCAGGTGCAGTCTCATCAGGGCCCTGTACAACTGCAGTAGGACCTCCTTGCTCATTTACTCAAATCCTCTCGGTATGAAGGCCAAAATGCCATTAGCTTTCTTCACTGCCTGCTGTTCCTGGATGCTTACTGTCAGTGATTGATGTACAGGGAAACACAGGTCTCGCTGCACTTCCTCTTTTCCTCATCTGACACCATACAGATAATAATCTGCCTTCCTGTTCTTGCCACCAAAGTAGATAAGCTCACATTCATCCACATTATACTGCATCTGCCATGCATCTGTCCACTCACCCAACCTTTCCAAGTCACCCTGCAGCCTCATAGCATCCTCCTCGCAGCTCACACTGCCACCCAGCTTTGTATCATCCGCAAACGTGGGGATGTTACATTTGATTCCGTTTTCTAAATCGTTAATATATATTGTAAATAATTGGGGTCCCAGCACCAAGATTTTCGACACCCCACTCGTCATTGCCTGCCATTCTGAAAAGGACTCGTTAATTCCTACTCTTTGCTTCCTGTCTGCCAACCAGTTTTCTATCCATGTGAATACCCTACCCCCAATACCGTGTGCTCTCATTTTGCACACAAATCTCTTGTGTGGGACCTTGTCAAAGGCTTTTTGAACATCCAGATACACCACTGGCTCTCCCTTATCCATTCTACTTGTTACATCCTCAAAAAATTCCAGAAGATTAGTCAAGCATGATTTCCCCTTCATAAATCCATGCTGACTGACCGATCCTGTTACTGCTTTCCAAATGCGCTGCTATTACATATTTAATAATCGACTGAAGCATCTTCCCCACTACCAATGTAAGGCTAACTGGTCTATAATTCCCTGTTTTTCTCTCTCCCTCCTTTCTTAAAAAGTGGTGTTACATTAGCTACCCTCCAGTCCACAGGAACTGATCCAGAGCCTATAGAACATTGGAAAATGATCACGAATGCATCCACGATTTCTAGGGCCACCTCCTTGAGTACTCTGGGATGCAGACCATCAGGCCCTGGGGATTTATCGGCCTTCACTCCCAACAGTTTACCCAACACCATTTCATGACTAATATCAATTTCCTTCAGTTCCTCCATCTCGTAGATCGTCGGTCCCCTAGTATTTCTGGAAGATTGTTTGTGTCTTCCTTAGTGAAGACAGAACCAAAGTACTTGTTTAACTGGTCTACCATTTCCTTGTTTCCCATTATAAATTCATCTGTTTCTGACTGTGAGGGACCTACATTTGTCTTCACTAATCTTTTCCTCTTCACATACAGTACAGTATCAAAAAATGTTTTTACGGTCAGTTTTTATATCCCCCGCAAGCTTTCTTTCATACTATTTTTTCCCTCTTAATTAACCCCTTTGTCCTCCTCTGTTGAATTCTAAATTTCCCCCAGTCCTCCGGTTTGCTGCTTCCTCTATCCAATTTATACGCCTCTTCCTTGGATTTAACACTATCCCTAATTTTCCTCGTTAACCACGGTTGAGCCGCCTTCTTTGGTGATTAAAGGACATAGAACCAAGGTGGATAAATGGAGTTCAAACACAGATCAGCAGAGAGTGGGGATGGGCTGGAGGGCTGAAGAACCATTTTACTGATCCTCTATGCATGGGACAAATTTGAACACAATCTCTGCATGCAGCTGTTGATTTACCAGAAACACGTTTCATAATTTGACTGTTGACGGGTGTGTGAAACTGGACAGTGATGTGGGGGCTATTTCCTTCACCTCCGATTCCCTGTAGGAGATGGCAGCTTGTCTTAATCTGAACAGGGGGCCTCCCACAGGGAACAGACTTGCTAAAAAGAACAAGCAAGCTGCTTGACATATGGAAATATGTTCCTGACTTAGGGACCAACACCTACAAACAATTCTTACGTTACTGAAAAGATAACCGACCAATAGGACTGAGTCTGAAGACAGAGGACGATGAAGAGATGAGCTTCATGCAAGCGTGGAGAATTTTTAGAAAAACAATTCAGCATTTGGTCGGATTAAACATAATTTTCCATTTCTCTGCCCATTTCTGAGCTGATCTATACCCTCTATACTTTAGAGTGCATCTGCCCAGTTACCCAACCTATCCTAGTCACCCTGCAGCCCCATAGCAGACTCCTCGCAGATCTATACTTTAACATCCTTGCTCACTGTCCGCAGATCCCTACAGAACTCAGCTGGCCACAGACTACCAGTCTGAATAATGCCCTTCACCATAACCCTCTGTCTTCTATCAGTAAGCCTAAGTTGACCCAGACAACAAAATCACTGTGAATACCGTGCATTTTGACCTTCTTGTTCAACGAAACATGGAGAACTTTCTCAAATGCCTTACTAAGGTCCATATAGACAACATCCACTGCCCTACCTTCATCGATCACCTTTGTCACGGGATACTGAGTTGGATGATCAGCCATGATCGTATTGAATGGCGGTGCAGGCTCGAAGGGCCGAATGGCCTACTCCTGCACCTATTTTCTATGTATCTATGTATCTATGTCACCTCCTGAAAAAACCCATTCAAGTTAGTAAGACATGATCTGAGGCATACAAAGCCATGCTGATGGTCCCTAACTAGCCCATTGTCTTCCAAATGGTAGTAAATCCTATCTCAAAGATTCTTCTCCAATTGCATCCCAACCACTGATGTGAGGCTCAACGGCAAAGCATACTTTGGAATACAAGTGGAACCAAAACATTCATACCCCGGGAGAAAGAAAATACTGAATGTCTAATCTATCTCTGTCTTCTTAGTATGGCCTGTGTATTTGTCTAAATGTCTTTTAATTATTGCTGTCGTATCTGCTTCCTCAACTTCCCCAGGTAATGCATTCCAGACATTAATGTTTTGTACAATCTTCATAGGCCTTATCTACTGTCATACGCCTGAGGACATCGAGCACCTCCATGTCCATAATACGCACTGTCCTCCATTAACTGTCCCAAGTTCGTGTAAAATGACAAATGGCAATGGTAAAAGTGAGGTCGAAAGGGTAACAGGACATCTGTTTAGCTCCCATGGGAGTTGGATTGAGCTGTGTTTGTTGCTCTATGTCTGTTGGAGGTGCATGATTTAGAACTGTTGTGAGACCATTCTAAAGAAGGAACAGATGCTCCACAGAACGTCTCTCCCTGGGATTTCCTGCCATTTACCCGTCCAGCAGCACTTGGCTGCCCCCTTGACTGGGCAGCCTTCCCTTTCTCAGTACAACCGCTTCCCTTAGTGTTGCACTTCCTGTTCTTGAAAACTTGGATCAAAAGACCCATGGCTGACACAGATCAAAGGGTTTTCTAACAGTAGTGATGGCACATCTGTCCAGTACTGAAACTCTGTTTTAATCTCTGGGAGAGAAAAATCCTGATCAGTAAATAATCCTCCTTCCACCCAAGAAATTCTGGTTCACATTGATTCTTCCAAGGTTGTTGGAGGCAAAAGATTCTGCAAATTAGTTTTATCAATTCTGTCCCTTTCCCTCACTGCATGGGTTCTCTCAGTCAATCTCTCTCAGGGGGCTAACTTTACACTGCTCACAGTTTCTATGCAGCTTTCAGTCTCTCTCTCTCTTTCTATCTCTCTCTTTCTCAGAGAGATATCTGTATACTGACCGGTGAACCTCATTCCCTCTCTCTCAGCTTGATATCTGCACACTGAGTTGTGAATCTGTGGAATTCTCTGCCAGACAGCAGTGGAGGCCAATTTACTTGATGTTTTCATGAGAGAGTTAGATATAGCTCTTAGTGCTAAAGGAATCACGGAATATGGGGAAAAAGCAGGAACAGGGTACTGATTTTAGATGATCAGTCATGATCAGAAGGGGCAAATGGCCTACTCCTGCACCTATTCCTGCACCGGTCACTGAAAGTTGGCGTGCAGGTACAGCAGGCAGTGAAGAAAGCTAATGGGATGTTGGCCTTCATTACAAGAGGATTTCAGTATAGGAGTAAAGAGGTTCTTTTGCAGTTGTATAGGGCTCTGGTGAGACCACATCTGGAGTATTGTGTACAGTTTTGGTCTCCTAATTTGAGGAAGGACATCCTTGTGATTGAGGCAGTGCAACGTGATTGGGCGAGTCCAGAACCAAGGGCCACAGTCTTAGAATAAAGGGGAGGTCATTTAAGACTGATGTGAGAAAAAACGTTTTCACCCAGAGAGTTGTGAATATATGGAATTCCCTGCCACAGAGGGCAGTGGAGGCCAAATCACTAGATGGATTTAAGAGAGTTAGATAGAGCCCTAGGGGCTAGTGAGTCAAGGGATATGGGGAGAAGGCAGGCACGGG
>CM075986.1:33039938-33177705 GCA_038087875.1 Malacoraja senta | reverse complement strand
GTATATTCCTAATACCTGAATCAGGAGCACAGTTCTCACCACCTTCTTTGAGTCATGGACATTACTGGAAATATCCCTCAGGATGTCACTTTGGAAGCAGTCTCTAAATATCTGATCCAGTATTAGAAACATAGAAAATAGGTGCAGGAGGAGGCCATTCGGCCCTTCGAGCCAGCACCGCCATTCATTGTGATCATGGCTGATCATCCCCTATCAATAACCCGTGCCTGCCTTCTTCCCATATCCCTTGACTCCACTAGCCCCTAGAGCTCTATCTAACTCTCTCTTAAATCCATCCAGTGACTTGGCCTCCACTGCCCTCTGTGGCAGGGAATTCCACAAATTCACAACTCTCTGGGTGAAAACGTTTTTTCTCACCTCAGTCTTAAACGACCTCCCCTTTATTCTAAGACTGTGGCCCCTGGTTCTGGACTCGCCCAAGATTGGGAACATTTTTCCTGCATCTAGCTTGTCCAGTCCTTTTATAATTTTATATGTTTCTATAAGATCTCCCCCCCTCATCCTTCTAAACTCCAGTGAATACAAGCCTAGTAGTTTCAATCTTTCCTCATATGACAGTCCCGCCATCCCAGGGATCAATCTCCCAAATGACTGAACGAGAGGGGTGTTCCCTCAGAGGTGGGTTCTGGATTCTGATACTGGAGGTTTTCCCAAATAACTGATTTTATTCCATGAATTGATTCGCATGCATGGGAATCGGAACCATCCCTGAGGTCGATCACACATTTCTGAACACCCAGTATGCTTTCCCTCATGCACTAGCTTGAGAATTAAGTGTAACATCAGGTCTTGGCGGTGGGCTATTTCCCATTGTCTGCTCATTTTGGGGCAGCACGGTGGCGCAGCGGTAGACTTACTGCAATACAGCGCAACGGGTGCTGTCTGTACGGAGTTTGCAAGTTCTCCCCGTGATCTGCGTGGGTTTTCTCCGAAATCTTAGGTTTCCTCCCACACCCCAAAGACGTACAGGTTTGAGGTTAATTGGCGTGGTATCATTGTAAATTGTCCATAGTGTGTGTGATGATGTTAATGTACGGGGATTGCTGATCGGTGCAGACTCAGTGGGCCGAAAGGTCTGTTTACGCGCTGTAGCTCAAAACTAAACTCAATTTCCTCAATGTCTTTTCCCCAAGAGTCTGCTCCTCCGATACCTGGCCCCGTGTCTGGCCCTTGGACTTACGCCATTTGGATCAGGTGCTGGTGTTGATCCCTCCGTATCTCTTGTATCCTATTCGGAACCTGTCCATGCACTCCTCTCTTGATGCATTTTAGTCCAGTATCTGGTGTATTTGGTGCACTCGGCTGAAGTCCCCACAGTGAACAAGGGCAGGAGAAATGTCGAACAAGGGCAGGACCTACACAGTAAATGGTCGGCCTTTGTGTAGTGTTGTAGAGCAGAGGGATCTAGGAGTACAGGTGCATGGTTCCATGAAGGTCAAGTTGCAGGTAATAAGGTGGTCAACAAGGCTTTTGGCACATTGGCCTTCATCAATCAGTGTATTGAGTAGAGAAGTTGGGAGGTCATGTTGCAGTTGATTAAGACGTTGGTGAGACCGCATTTAGAATAGTGTGTTCAGTACTGGGCACCATGTTATAGGAAAGATATTGTCAAGGTTCAGAAATGATTACGAGAATGTTGCCAGGACCAGAGGGTGTGAGCTATAGGGAGAGGTTGAGTAGGCTGGGTCTCTATTCCATGGTGTAGGAGGATGGAGGGAGATCTTATAGAGGTGTACACAATCATGAGAGGAATAGATCGGGTAGATGCACAGTCTTTTGCCCAGAGTTGGGGAAACGTGGACCAGAGGACATAGGTTCAAGGTGAAGATTTAATAGGAATCCGAGAGGTAACTTTTTTCACACAGAGGGTGGTGGGTGTATGGAACAAGCTGCCAGAGGAGGTAATTGAGGCTGGGACCATCCCATCATTTAAGAAACAGTTGGACAGGTACATGGATAGGACAGGTTTGGAGGGTTATGGACCAAACGCAGGCAAGTGGGACTAGGGTAGCTGGGACATTGTTGGCCGGTGTGGGCGAGTTGTGCCGAAGGGCCTGTTTCCACACTGTATTAATCTATGACTCTATGACGAGTGAACTGAGATGGGCAGATTGCTGCCCTCATTCTTATCAACTCCAACCATTTCATGTTCTTGTTATTTTCTTTTATTTATGTATCTAACTTCAAATCAAAACATGCAGTTCAGCAGAAAATTAAAAATAAGCTGCAGACAATGAGTTAAACAACATCTGATTTACAATATCTGATTGAGCAAGTCCCCGAGCATTGGCCCCTCCTCCACCACATTGCTTCCTGTTCCTTCTCCCCTCCCCATGCCCCCTTCTTGCTCCACAATATCAGCGCATCCCTCCCCCTCCCACACTCCCCTCTTCTCCTTCACTCATCACATTCCCATCCCCTGCTCCCCTTTCCCAAACATTAATCCTGCCTTCCTCTCCCAATCCTGAATGCCACCCACTCCAGTGTCTCATACCCTAACATTTTCCCGCTGTAATGTCCTATCCTGTTCCTCCCCTCAGTCCCAACCGGTTTCAAGTTCAAGTTTCAATTTAATTGTCACATGTCCCAGTTAAGGTACAGTGATATAGGAGTTACTATACAGCCATACTATGTAAAAAGCAACAAGACACACAGCTACATAAAATAAATGTAACATCAACATCCACCACAGCGCAATCCACATTCCTCACTGTGATGGAAGGTAATAAAGTTCAATCATCTTCCTCGTTTGTTCACCCGTGTGGTTGAACCCTCCGCAGTCGCCGATGCCAACGGCCGATGTCCGAAGCCCTCGCGTCGGTATGATAGAAACTCCGGCGTCAGGACGGATTGGAACACTCTGCAGCATGGCGCTCCGAGTCAGCCTCTCCTTACCGAAGCTTCGCGGTGTTAAAGTCCACAGGCCCCGCGGTTGAAGCTCTTTCACAGGCGATCCTCGGCAAAGGATCACAGGCTCCACGATGTTAAAGTCCGAGCGCCCGCGGCTTGAAGCGCCGGGCTGGACGTCAGGAAAGGCCGCACCACTCCACGTTGTTAGGCCGCAGGGGGGACAGAGATACGACGCGGAGAAAATTCGCATCTCCGTCGAGGTAAGTGACTGAAAAAAAGTTTCCCCCAATTTCCCCCTCCCCACCCCCCACATAAAACAAACCAAGAAACACTAAAATATACTTTTAAAACATACTTAATATCATAAAAACAGTAGAAAGGACAGACAGACTGTTGGCGAGGCAGCCATTGCTGGTGGCGCCACCCAGTGGAAGTAGCATCTTCCCCAGCATCCTCAGTACATTTCCAAGTTTATCTCCTGAAATGAGCGTTTGCAGTGCAGTAGCCTAGGATTGCTGAGTGAGTGAGTGAGTGAGTGAGAGACAGGGAGACCTCATTTGCCAACGTCAGCAGCTGCATGGCGATCTCTTGAGTGAATGTGGCGTGTGCGTCGGCTGGTCATTGCTGCACCTGTAATATACAAAGGTAAGTCAGATATTACTTTCTTCACTGCATGCAGGCAGTGAAGAAAGCTAATGGCATGTTGGCCTTCATAACGTGAGAAGTTGAGTACGGATGTCAGGACTTTCATATGAAGAAAGACTGGATAGACTCGGCTTATACTCGCTAGAATTTAGGAGATTGAGAGGGGATCTTATAGAAACGTACAAAATTCTTATGGGGTTGGACAGGCTAGATGCAGGAAGATTGTTCCCGATGTTGGGGAAGTCCAGGACAAGGGGTCACAGCTTAAGGATAAGGGGGAAATCCTTTAAGACCGAGATGAGGAAAAACGTTTTCACACAGAGAGTGGTGAATCTCTGGAACTCCCTGCCACAGAGGGTAGTTGAGGCCAGTTCATTGGCTATATTTAAGAGGGAGTTAGATGTGGCCCTTGTGGCTAATGGGATCAGGGGGTATGGAGAGAAGGCAGGTACGGGATACTGAGTTGGATGATCAGCCATGATCATATTGAATGGCGGTGCAGGCTCGAAGGGCCGAATGGCCTACTCCTGCACCTATTTTCTATGTATCTATGTATGAGTATAGCAGCAAAGAGGTCCTTCTGCAGTTGTACAGGGCCCTAGTGAGACCACATCTGGAGTATTGTGTGCAGTTTTGGTCTCCAAATTTGAGGAAGGACATTCTTGCATTTGAGGGAGTGCAGCGTAGGTTCACCAGGTTAATTTACACAAACAATCTCCCAGATGTACTGGAGGACAGAGGATCTAAGGGGGTAGAGGAACTGAAATAAATTTTCTTGGCGAGAAATAGTATTGGGTAGGCTAATGGGACTGAAGGATGATAAATCCCCTGGGCCTGATGGTCTGCATCCCAGGGTCCTCAGGGAGGTGGCTCTAGAAATAGTGGACGCATTGGTGATCAGGAGGTTGCAGGGTGACCTGGACACGTTGAGTGAGTGGGCAGATGTGTGGCAGATGCTGTATAATATAGATAAATGTGAGGTTATCCACTTTGGCGGCAAAAACAAGGGAACAGATTATTATCTCAATAGGGTTAGGTTAGTTAAGGGGGAGGTGCAGCGAGACCTGGGTGTCCTTGTACACCAGTCACTGAATGTCTTTTCAATCTTTCCTCGTATGACAGTCACGCCATCCCAGGGATCAATCTCATGAACCTACGCTGCACTGCTTCAATCACAAGGATGTCCTTCCTCAAATTAGGACACCAAAACTGTACGCAATACTCCAGATGTGGTCTTACCAGAGCCCTATACAACTGCAGAAGAACCTCTCTACTCCTATACTGAAATCCTCTTGTTATGAAGGCCAACATTCTATTAGCTTTCTTCACTGCCTGCTGTACCTGCACGGCAACTTTCAGTGACCGGTGTACAAGGACACCCAGGTCTCGCTGCACCTCCCCCTTACCTAACCTAACCCCATTGAGATAATAATCTGCCCCCTTGTTTTTGCCGCCAAAGTGGATAACCTCACATTTATCTATATTATACTGCATCTGCCACGCATCTGCCCACTCACTCAACCTGTCCAGGTCACCCTGCAACCTCCTAACATCCTCTTCACAGTTCACACGGCCGCCCAGCTTTGTGTCATCCGCAAACTTGCTTGTGTTGCTCCTAATTCCCTCTTCCAAATCATTAATATATATGGTAAACAGTTGCGGCCCCAACACCGAGCCTTGCGACACTCGCAACTGCCAGCCATTCTGAAAAGGACCCGTTCACTCCTGCTCTTTGCTTCCTGTCTGCCAACCAATTTTCTATCCACGTCAACACCCGACCCCCAATACCATGTGCTCTAATTTTAGTCTCCAGTCTCCCGTGCGGGACCTTATCAAAGGCTTTCTGAAAGTCTAGATACACTACATCCACTACATAAAATTCCAGAAGATTAGTCAAGCATGATTTCCCTTTCATAAATCCATGTTGACTTGGACTAATCCTTTTACTGCTATCCAAATGCCCCATTATTACCTCTTTAATAATTGACTCCAGCATCTTTCCCACCACCGAAGTCAGGCTAACTGGTCTGTAATTCCCCGTTTTCTCTCTCGCTCCTTTCTTGAAAAGTGGGATAACATTAGCTATCCTCCAATCCACAGGAACTGATCCTGAATCTATTGAACATTGGAAAATGATAACCAGCGCGTCCACTATTTCTAGAGCCACCTCCCTGAGGACCCTGCGATGCAGTCCATCAGGCCCTTGGGATTTATCATAGAAACATAGAAAATAGGTGCAGGAGTAGGCCATTCGGCCCTCCGAGCCTGCACCGCCATTCAATATGATCATGGCTGATCATCCAACTCAGTATCCTGTACCTGCCTTCTCTCCATACCCCCTGATCCCTTTAGCCACAAGGGCCACATCTAACTCCCTCTTAAATATAGCCAATGAACTGGCATCTGTGGCAGAGAGTTCCAGAGATTCACCACTCTCTGTGTGAAAAATGTTTTTCTCATCTCGGTCCTAAAGGATTTCCCCTTTATCCTTAAACTGTGACCCCTTGTCCTGGACTTCCCCAACATCGGGAACAATCTTCCTGCATCTAGCCAGTCCAACCCCTTAAGAATTTTGTAAGTTTCTATAAGATCCCCCCTCAATCTTCTAAATTCTAGCGAGTAGAATTAGAATTAGAATTAGACTTTATTAATCCCCTTATTCAGGGGAAATTCAGATGTCCTTGCAGCACACTAATAAAATACAAGCCGAGTCTATCCAGTCCTTCTTCATATGAAAGTCCTGACATCCCAGGAATCAGTCTGGTGAACCTTCTCTGTACTCCCTCTATGGCAAGAATGTCTTTCCTCAGATTTAGAGACCAAAACTGTACGCAATATTCCAGGTGTGGTCTCACCAAGACGCTGTACAACTGCAGTAGAACCTCCCTGCTCCTATACTCAAATCCTTTTGCTATGAATGCTAACATACCATTCACTTTCTTCACTGCCTGCTGCACCTGCATGCCTACTTTCAATGACTGGTGTACCATGACACCCAGGTCTCGTTGCATCTCCCCTTTTCCTAATCGGCCACCATTTAGATAATAATCTACTTTCCTGTTTTTGCGCCCAAAGTGGATAACCTCACATTCATCCACATTATACCATCTGCCATGCATTTGCCCACTCACCCAGCCTATCCAAGTCACCTTGCAGTCTCCTAGCATCCTCCTCACAGCTAACACTGCCCCCCAGCTTCGTGTCATCCGCAAACTTGGAGATGTTGCATTCAACTCCCTCGTCCAAATCTTTAATATATATTGTAAATAGATGGGGTCCCAGCACTGAGCCTGCCATTGCGGGGTCGGTCCCACTAGTCACTGCCTGCCATTGTGAAAAGGACCCGTTTACTCCTACTCTTTGCATCCTGTTTGCCAGCCAGTTCTATATCCACATCAATACTGAACCCCCAATACCGTGTGCTTTAAGCTTGTATACTAATCTCTTACTAATCATCCTTCAGTCCCATTAGCCTACCCAATACTATTTCTCGCCTAATGAAAATTTCTTTCAGTTCCTCGACCCCCTTAAAGGCCTGTCCCACGGGCAGGCGGTTACTGGCGGTGTAGCAGGAAGTTGGGACCGCCCGTGGACCGCCAGAGACCGCGCATAGCCCGCGGGGTCGGTCCCACGCAGACCGCCGGGACCGTATGTAGTTGGTCCCGACACCGCGCGGTGCTCAGAAAAGCTGACACTGTTCAAAAATCTCGGCCTACCGCCCAGCCGCCACCTCTTCGCTGCGAGCACCGCCTGTACGCCGCGAGCCGTCTCGACATCATCGCGTAGCGCGTTGCGTTGCGCGATGACGTCATCACCCTACGCCGCGCGACGTCCATTCCAGTCGGCCCGTGGGACAGGCCGTGCGGTGACCACCCGGCATACGCGCGGCAACAGCTTCCGGTAAGGTTGAACTTACCGCATGCTCGTGGGACGCATCCGCGCGGCGCTCCCGCGGCATACGCGCAGCGCTCCCACGGTAGCCGCGCGGTCCCCACTTCCAGGGACGCCGCGCTTCACCGCCAGTAACCGCCTGCCCGTGGGACAGAGCCTTTAGATCCTCTGTACTCCAGTACTTCTGGGAGATTGTTTGTGTCTTCCTTAGTGAAGACAGATCCGAATTACCTGTTCAACTCTACTGCCATTTCCTTGTTCGCCATAATAATTTCACCCGTGTCTGCCTTCAAGGGACCCACATTTGACTTTGCTACTCTTTTTCCCTTAACATATCTAAAGAAGCTTTTACTGTCCTTCTTTATATTCCTGGCCAGCTTCCCTTTGTACTTCATCTTTTCAGCCCGTATTGCCCGTTTGTTTCCTTCTGTTGTTCTATGAAGGTTTCCCAATCCTCTGGCTTCCGGGTACTCTTTGCTGTGTTATACATCTTTTCTTTTAGTTTAATTCTATCCCTAACTTCTCGTCAGACACGGTTGCCTCCTACTCCCCTTAGAATCTTTCTTCCTTTATGGAATGAAATGATCCAATGTCTTACGCCCAGAAATTCCTGCCATTGCTGTTCCACCGTCATTCCTGCTAGGATCCCTTTCCAGTCTACCTTGGCCAGCTCCTCTCTCATGCCTTCATAATCCCCTTTGTTCAGCTGCATCACTGCCACTTCCGATTTAACCTTCTCCTTCTCAAATTGCAGATTAAAACTAATCATATTATGATCACTACCTCCAAGCAGTTCCTTTACCTCGAGTTCTCTTATCATATCTGGTTCATTGGACAACACTAAATCCAGAATTGCCTTTCCTCTGGTCGGCTCCATTACAAGCTGCTCTAAGAATCCATCTCGGAGGCATTCTACAAACTCTCTTTCTTGGGGTCCTGAACCAACCTGATTTTCCCAGAATACCTGCATATTGAAATCCCCCATCACCACAGTGGCATTACCTTTGTTACATGCCAGTTTTAACTCCTGCTGCAACTTACACCCTACATCCGGGCTACTATTTGGGGGTCTGTAGATAACACCAATTAGTGTCTTCTTGCCTTTGCAATTCCTCAAATCAATCCACAGTGACTCTACCTCGTCAGTCCCTATGTCTTCCCTCGCAAGGGACGGAATTCCATCCCTCACTAGAAGAGCTACCCCCCCTCCTCTGCCCGCTTGCCTGTCCTTTCTATAGGATGTATAACCCTGAATATTAAGTTCCCAGACCCGATCCTCCTGCAGCCACGTCTTGGTAATCCCCACAATGTCATATCTACCAACCTCTATCTGAGCCTCAAGCTCATCTACTATACTTCTTATACTTCGCGCATTCAAATACAGTACTTTTAATTCCTTACGCATCTCACCATTCACATTGATCCCTACTACACTTGGCTATTCTCTCCTATCCCTTTGTGAGCTTTCTTTCACGTTAACTCTGGGTCGTGACCTCTCCCTCCTCCATCTTACAGAGACTGAGCCACGCCCACACTTCTGGGTTTTATAGCCCCTCCCCCTCCCACCAGAAGGGGCGTGGCCTTCATGATGTGATTGATAGGAGAGAGAATCTTAACATTTTTAAAACACTAATAACTCTTTTATGTTTCATCGATGGGAATAAATACTCGGCACCTGATGAGCGGAGAGCGACTCTGGGTAAGATGGCCAACAAGCACAGCTGTACGTGGTAGCGTTTTTTTCTAAAATCAATATAAAGCGCAAACAGGAAGTGGTCAAGATTAGACTTTTAATTATATAGAAGGCAAGGCAACTTTAATTAGGCAAGCCAACTTTAATTAGGCAAGGCAACTTTAATTAGGCAAGGCAACTTTAATTAGGCAAGGCAACTTTAATTAGGCAACACAGCTTTAGCATTTCCAAACCAAAGGCAACACAGCTTTAGCATTTCCAAACCAAAGACAACACAGCGTTAGCATTTCCAAACCAAAGGCAACACAGCTTTAGCATTTCCAAACTATATTTTCAAACCACATTAAGGGCACTGACAGGTCAGTAAAACCACTCAGTTTAGTAGACATGTGTTCAGTGTTATTCACAGCTCAGACTGAGAGACGTGACCCCCTCGCTCCCCCATCTTGTAGAGACTGACTGAAGCACTCAACATTTGGGTTTTATAGTCCCTCCGGAAGGGGCGTGTCCATCAGGAGAGAGAATCTCAATATTTTTTAAACACTGTTAACTCTTTTATTTTTCATCGATGGAAAAAATCCTCTTGTCCTGCTCAGCAGAGGGGGACTCTGAGTAAGAGGGCCAAAAATCACATCCGTAAGTGGCAGCGTTTTTTCTAAAATCAATATACAGAATAACAGAAAGTGGTCAAGGTCAGATTTTTAGTAACATAGATAAAAGGACTGGACAAGCAAGATGCAGGAAAAATGTTCCCAATGTTGGGCGAGTCCAGAACCAGGGGCCACAGTCTTAGAACTGCTGTAGATTTGGGAGCAACAGCAGCAGGAGATTAGCAAGAGATACGACTGATTGGCTCTAGCCCGAGTGGGAGGAGAGAAGTGAGTCAGAGGGGGGAAAAACAGTTGAAAAGTAGAAGCCAAGCACAGGCAGACTTTATTCAGAACTGCTGTAGATTTAGGGGTGTATCAATATAGTAAACCGGGTAGGGGATTCTTAAATAGGACCAGTTATTTACTTATATAAGATGGGCGGCCAGGAGATGTGCCAATACTGTGAGATGTGGGAATTTGTCGACACCATTGATGTAGATGGTGTGGATGATCCCTACGGCTGCAGTAAGTGTTTGAGGCTAGCGGAACTCGAGCTCCGCATTGAGGAGCTGGAGATCCAACTTCATACGCTGCGGTACATCAGGGAGGGGGAGTATTACCTGGATGTTTTGTGCCAGGGGATGGTCACACCGACCAGTTTAACTAATTCAGTAGTGAGTGAGCAAGGAAAGGAAGGTGTGGCCATAAGCGAGGCAGGTAGGGGGAACCAGGAGGAGATGCGGCAGGAGCCACAGCCCTTGTTCCTGACGAGCATGACCGAGGCTCTTACTCAATGTGAGGACGGGACCAGGGGCTGTGGGAGGGATGAGCAACCTGGCTGCAGCACCGTGGATCAGGGGGACATTCAAGAGGGGGGAGTTAGAAGAAATGCCATTGTGATAGGGGATAGTATTATTCGGGGGGTAGATAAGGTTCTCTGCGGCCAGCAGAACATGTCCCGAAGGCTGTGTTGCCTACCCGGTGCTAGGGTTAAGGATATCTCTGCGATGCTGGAGAGAAATTTGCAGAGGGAAGGGGAGGATCCAGTGGTCGTGGTCCATGTGGGGACCAATGACATAGGAAGGACGAGGAAGGAGGATCTGCTGAAGGAGTTTGAGCAGTTAGGGAATAAATTAAAAAGCAGAACCTCGAGGGTACTGATCTCCGGATTGCTACCTGAGCCACGGGCCAAATCGGCGAGAGTACGTAAAATTAAAAAGCTGAATGCGTGGCTCAAAGACTGGTGTGGGAAAAATGGGTTTGGTTTCTTGGGCCACTGGCACCAGTACTGGGACAGGGGGGATCTGTTCTGTAAGGACGGAGTTCACCTGAACGGTGCTGGGACTGGGGTCCTGGCAAATCATATAACTAGGGCAGTAGAGAGGTCTTTAAACTAAGTAGCGGGGGGGAGATATCAAGGGTGGTAATAACGGCAGGGGTAGAGGAAATAGAGCAGGGTATCAGTGGGGAAACGGAAAATCAAAATGTGACAGGAGGATCCAGAATGTGTGAAGATAAAGCTCTAGATGTAAAAGAGGCAAAAACAGAAAGGAAGGGTAGTAAAAATCATCTGAAAGTGCTGTATCTAAATGCACGGAGTATTCGAAATAAGATAAATGAATTAACGGTGCAATTAAGTATATATAGTTATGATATCGTGGCCATTACGGAGACATGGCTGCAAGGGGATCAGGACTGGGAGTTAAATATAGAGGGGTACTCGACAATTAGAAAAGATAGACAGGAAAGAAAGGGAGGAGGGGTGGCCCTTTTAATAAGGGAGGGAATAACGGCAATAGAGAGGAAGGATATTGCGTTGAAGGATCAGGATAGTGAAACAGCTTGGGTACAGATAGAGAATAACAAGGGGAAAAAAACACTAGTGGGTGTAATTTATAGACCTCCAAATAGCTGTGACGCTGTTAGTCAGAACATAAATCTGCAAATAGTTGACGCATGTAAAAAGGGAACTGCTGTAATCATGGGGGACTTCAATTTTCATATTAATTGGGCAAACCAAACTGGGCAGGGTAGACTAGAGGAAGAGTTTATAGAATGTATTAGAGACGGGTTCCTAGAACAGTATGTCACAGAACCGACAAGGGGGGAGGCAATCTTGGATCTGGTCCTGTGTAATGAAGCAGGATTAATTAAAAATGTCATAGTTAGGGACTCGTTGGGAACAAGTGACCACAATATGGTCGAATTCCATATTCAAATAGAAGGGGAGCAGGTTGAAACTCAGGCTAGGGTACTTAGTCTAAATAAGGGGGATTATGAAGGTATGAGGACTGAGCTGATCAAAGTTGACTGGGATAGCAGACTCAAGAATAAGACGGTACATGAGCAGTGGTGTACGTTTAAGGATCTACTGTATAACCTTCAAGAAAAATTTATTCCTATGAAGAAAAAAAGGGGTAAGGGTAAGAACAGTCAGCCATGGCTCAGTAAAACTATAAAGGATAGTATTCGGCTGAAGGCAAGGGCATATAAGGTAGCCAGAGATAGTGGGAGGGTAGAGGATTGGGAAGCATTTAAAGGTCAGCAAAAAATAACTAAGAGATTAATTAAGACGGGGAAAATAGACTATGAAAGGAATTTAGCGAACAACATAAAAACTAATAGTAAGAGTTTTTATAGCTATATAAAAAGAAAAAGGGTGGCTAAGGTGAATGTTGGTCCATTGGAGGGTGAGACTGGAGAGTTGTTGGTGGGGAACATGGAAATGGCAAAGGCATTAAACGAGTATTTTGTATCAGTCTTCACCATAGAAGACACAAAAAATATTCCAACGCTGGATAAACAGGGGGCGGTAGGAATGGAAGAGCTAAATAATATTAAGATCACCAAGGAGGTGGTATTAGGGAAATTAATGAGACTAAAGGAGGATAAATCCCCTGGGCCTGATGGATTACATCCAAGGGTCTTGAGGGAGATAGCAGTGGGGATTGTGGATGCATTGGTGATAATTTTCCAAAACTCCCTGGAGGCAGGAACGGTCCCAGTGGATTGGAAAATGGCCAATGTAACACCTATATTTAAAAAAGGAAGTAAACAGAAGGCGGGTAACTATAGACCGGTTAGTCTAACATCGGTGGTGGGTAAAATGTTAGAGACAATTATTAAAGAAACACTAACGGGGCACTTGGATGGACATGACTTCATCGGACAGAACCAGCATGGTTTTGTGAAGGGGAAGTCCTGTTTAACGAATCTGCTCGAATTCTTTGAGGAAGTAACAACCCGGGTGGATAAAGGGGAACCGGTGGATGTGGTATACTTGGACTTCCAAAAGGCTTTTGACAAGGTGCCACATAAGAGACTATTGCTAAAAATAAAAAATTATGGGATTGGGGGTAATATATTAGCATGGGTAGAGGATTGGCTAACAAATAGGAAGCAGAGAGTGGGGATAAATGGTTCATATTCGGGATGGCAACCGGTAACTAGCGGGGTTCCGCAAGGGTCGGTGCTGGGACCCCAGTTGTTTACAATTTATATAAATGATTTGGAGGAGGGAACCAAGTGTAATATATCAAAATTTGCGGACGATACAAAAATGGGAAGAAAAGTAGGGGATGAGGAGGATAGGAAGAGTCTGCAAAAGGATATAGATAAGCTAGGTGAGTGGGCAACAACTTGGCAGATGAAATTTAATACTAATAAATGTGAAGTCATTCACTTTGGGAAAAAAAATGATAGGGCAAGTTATTTTCTAAATGAGGAGGAGCTGCGTTGTAATGCAACGCAAAGGGATCTAGGGGTAGTAGTACATGAATCACTAAAAGTTAGTATGCAGGTGCAGCAAGCTATCAGGAAGGCCAATGGAGTTTTGGCCTTTATTGCTAGGGGGATTGAGTATAAAAACACGGAGGTCTTGCTGCAGCTGTACACAGTATTAGTGAGACCACATTTGGAATACTGTGTACAGTTCTGGGGTCCATACTTAAGGAAGGATGTACTGGCCCTGGAGGCAGTGCAGCGAAGGTTTACAAGATTAATTCCTGCAATGAGGGGATTGACATATGAGGAAAGGTTAAGTAGGCTGGAACTCTACTCTTTGGAGTTTAGAAGAATGAGAGGCGATCTCATTGAAACATATAAGATCGTGAGGGGCCTTGATCGGGTGGATGCACCGAGGATGTTCCCAATGATCGGGGAAACTAGAACTAGGGGACATAGTTGCAGAATAAGGGGGGGCTCTTTTAAAACTGAGATGAGGAAGAACTTCTTCACCCAGAGGGTGGTTAATTTATGGAATTCACTGCCCCAGGGAGCAGTGGAAGCAGAAACATTAAATATATTTAAGTCTAAAATAGATGTTTTTTTAGCTGCCAAGGGGATAAGGGGCTACGGGGAGAGGGCAGGGATATGGACCTAGGTAGGGTTAGTATAGTAAGACCTGAGTGATCTCCTGGACAAGTGTCGATCGCCTGGATTGGGGTCGGAGAGGAATTTCCCGGATTTTTTTCCCGAATTGGACCTGGGTTTTTATCCGTTTTTTTGCCTCCCCCAGGAGATCACGCGGTTGTTGGGGTGGAGAGGGGTGATAGCGGTATAAAGGGGAGGGTAGCGTCTTGTGTTCTGTGTCTTGTGTCTACTGTTTGTGGGTAGGGGTGTCTGTTTGGTGTTCAGCCATGAGCGAATGGCGGTGCGGGCTCGATGGACCTGGTGGTCTACTCTCGCACCTACTTTCTATGTTTCTATGTTTCTATGTTTCTAAAGAGGAGGCCATTTAGGTGAGGTGAGGTGAGACTGAGGTGAGAAAAAACTTTTTCACCCAGAGAGTTGTGAATTTGTGGATTTCCCTGCCACAGAGGGCAGTGGAGGCCAAATCACTGGATGGATTTAAGAGAGTTAGATAGAGCTCTAGGGGCTAGTGGAGTCAAGGAAATGGGGAGAAGGCAGGCACGGGTTAATTGCGGAGGATCAGCCATGATCACAATGAATGGCGGTGCTGGCTCGAAGGGCTGAATGGCCTCCTCCTGCACCTATTTTCTATGTTTCTATGTTTCTAATTCCTGGGATGGCGGGACTGTCATATGCTGAGAGAATGGAGGGGCTGGGCTTGTATACTCTGGAATTTAGAAGGATGAGAGGGTATCTTATTGGAACATATAAGATTATTAAGGGATTGGACACGCTAGAGGCAGGAAACATGTTCCCGATGTTGGGGGAGTCCAGAACCAGGGCCCACAGTTTAAGAATAAGGGGTAGGCTATTTAGAACTGAGATGAGGAAAAACAATTTCACCCAGAGAGTTGTGAATCTGTGGAATTCTCTGCCTCAGAAGGCAGTGGAGGTGCACTGGATGCTTTCAAGAGAGAGTTAGATAGAGCTCTTAAAGATAGCGGAGTCAAGGGAAATGGGAAGAAGGCAGGAACGGCGTACTGATTGTGGATGATCAGCCATAATCACATTGAATGGCGGTGTAACTCGAAGGGCTGAATGGCCTACTCCTGCACTAATTGTCTATTGGAGCCTTATCGACAGGTGGTCTTTCATTAGTGGCCCAGGTCAACTCTAAGGGATACACAGTCTGAATACCAGTTGTGGGCTGAAGAGAGGTTCCGTACTTGGGCTCAGGTTTCAGATACTGAGTACCCTGTTAGTTGTAGTTTAGTAATAGAGCATGGAAACAGGCCCTTCAGCCCACCGAGACTGTGCCAACCAGCGATCCCCGCACATTAACACTACCCTACCCTCACTAGGGACAATTTTTTACATTTACATCAAGCCAATTAACCTGCAAACCTGTACATTTTTGGAGTTTGGGAGGAAACTGAAGATGTCGGAGAAAACTCACGCAGGTCACGGGGAGAACGTACAAACTCCGTACAGACAGCACCCGTAGTCAGCATAGAACCCGGGTCTCTGCCGGTGTAAGGCAGCAGCTCTATCGCTGCGCCACCGTGCCGCCCAACATTTGACATGAATGCAACGTTTGTTTGATTTCCTTGTTTGAGCCCAGGGTCATTGCCCCAAATACCCAGCGTTCTATGAATGTTTGCTGTATCAAGGCCCAGAGGACAGGAGTAAAGAGGAAAGGTTCAAAGACTAGGGGGATGTGCAGGGTCCCAGACTGCATCATCTGTGGGCCGTGGTGTGGTGAGGATTGGACAGTCAGAGAACACAGTGTAGTGAGGAATGGACGGTCATAGTGTGGAGGGTCACAAAGTATCTCTGTCATTGGTCATCGTTACCTTGACAACGGTGACGAAGGTACTGTAGAGGAAACTGATAATGAACAGGGTGGCGAAGGCAGCAACTGCGAACACATTTTCATCTCCATCCAATTCCCCCGGTTCCTCCTTCCCTTCCTCTCCTGTCAAGTCTGTGTCGGCTTCAGGACAAATGAGAAGGTGAGACAGTTAGTTTACCGCAGATGTTTTGTGAAGATCAACTTCGTGTGAAGAAAATGAAGACAACAGGAGGACAGGAACACAGGAGGCTTGGGTCAGTTCCACCGTTCAATGATATTGTGGAGATCTACCACCAGCTCCACTGAGCTGACTTTCCCCCCACATCCATTAACATCTCGTATAGTCAAACTCTGCAATCTCAGATTTAAAATCACCTTCAGACCTGGAACCAAACGCCAACTGTGGAAGGCAATTCCAAACTTCCATGAGCCTCTGATAGACACGGAAAGCTGGAGTAACTCAGCGGGACAGGCAGCATCTCTGGAGAGAAGGAATGGGTGAGGTTTTGGGTCGAGACCCTTCTTCAGACGCCATGAACCTCTTCCGTGCAGCATGGCTGCCTCTAACTTTTAGACCCTGTTCTTTGTATGAAGTTGGATTTCCATAAATCAGGGAGATCATTTGTAACCCAGGGAGCACTGTACACAAGTAAAAAATAATTCCTCCTATCTAGTTAATTCAGTTTATTGTCACGTGTACCGAGGTACAGTGAAAAGCTTTTGTTGCATGCTAACCAGTCAGCGGAAAGACAACACACGATTACAAATGAGTCATTTACAGTGTATACATTGCATAGTTCACCTGATTCCGACCTACAGGCAGAAACTAAAAGCTGCTAAGCCTGTGGTCAGAACAACAAAAAGGTGGACAAGCGAGGGCATTGAGAACATGCAATCCTGCTTTGACTGCACGGGTTGGAATGTGTTCAGGGAAGCAACCACAAGCCTCGATGAGTATACGGACACTGCATCATCATAGAAACTCGCCCGCGCCCGTTTAACATCTGCTTACCTCGCCCAGCGCTCTGAGGACGGACCTGGTCGGCCCTACCGCTCCATCCACCGGCGGCCCCTCGAGCCCAGGTATGTTTCTCTCCGGTCGATCCTCCCGGTCCCCGGTCTGTCGGCACGCGAGCTCCCAGCCAGGCCCTGTGTGAAGCACAGCGGCATGGTCTCCCTGAACCCCCGACCGCTGGCGTGGGAGCCGCTACCGGCCCTCAACTCACCTGCAGTCCCTGCAAAAGTGGCCCTGATCAATGCGAGATCAGTGCTGAATAAAACCTTCGTCCTCAATGACTTCTTCACCGCACGTGGATTGGACTTCCTACTTATCACTGAAACCTGGCTTAATCCTGGTGAGCTTGCTCCACTCGTGGAACTCTGCCCTGATACCTGTCACTTTTTCAGCTCGCCCAGGTTCTCAGGTCACGGTGGGGGCCTAGCCACTGTGTTTAAGAAGGATTTCAACTGCCGCCTTCTGAACACTGATCACGTCTCCAGTTTTGAACATCAACTAATCATAGTTGGTCTAATCTGTCCGCTTTTAATTGTTCTTGTGTATCGCCCACCAAAGATGCATAAGGACTTTATCTCACAATTTGGTGATCTTATTGCTAGCTTGTTGCCCAAATTTGACCAGGTCCTGATTCTTGGTGACTTTAACATTCATGTTTGCTGTCCCACGAAGCCTCTTGTGATTGAATTTATGAACCTGATTGAGTCCTTCAATCTGTCTCTACTCACCACTGGACCCACGCACAAGCTTGGCCATACACTAGACCTAGTGCTTTCGTCTGGTCTCCCAACTCGTAACACAGATATTATTGATGCCTGCCTGTCTGATCATGGTGCTATTATATTTGATATATCTCTGCCTTTCTCTCCCTCAAAATCCCATCTCCCTGCACGCTACTCCCGCTACGTTAACTCCACGACGGCCAGTAAGTTCTTTGAGGCTCTCACAGCCGCCCCCGACATCTGCACTATTGAGGCGTCCACCCCCCATCTCAGTACCGACGACCTAATTTCTTTATTCAATAATACCTGCTCTTCCGTCCTGGATTCTGTTGCTCCTCTTAAAATGAAAAAGCCTAAGCCTAAAGGCTGGCCGTGGCTCAATGATACCACCAGAGCCCTAAGAAGAGAATGCAGAAAATCAGAACGGAAGTACAAATCTGATAAGCTTCAAATTTCCTTTGAACTCCTGAAAAATAATCTTCACAAATACCAGGAAGCAGTAAAATCTGCAAGAACTAAATATTTTTCCAACCGTATCTCCAAAAAACGCGCAAAATTCCAAGGTCCTCTTTAGCACCATCACCTCCATCATCTGTCCTGCCACCAGCACCAGCCTAACTGGGTCCCCTGCTAAGTGCCAGGAATTTACCACATTCTTCACCAGCAAGGTAAAGAACATAAGAATGAATATTTCCCCTCCCACCCGTGACCTGGCCGTCTCATTGGTGTGCTCTTCAAAATTAGACTGTTTACAACCCGTTACTCTACCCTCCCTTGTAAAACTGATCACCACCATGAAACCTACTACCTGCCCCCTCGACACTGTCCCCTCTGCCCTCCTAAAGGACGTCATTACAACAGCTGGTCCCAGCATCTCTCGTCATCTTCAACAGCTCTCTGGCCACTGGCACTGTACCTACCTGCTTCAAGCATGCGGTGGCATTCAACCACTCCTGAAAAAAAATAACCTCGACCCCACCTTGCCGAGCAACTACAGACCCATTTCTAAACTGCCTTTGCTCTCAAAAGCCCTTGAAAAGGTAATTTTAAGTCAACTTATACCTTACCTTCACCAAAACACTATCTTGGAAACTTTCCAATCAGGTTTCAGGGCTCACCGTGGCACAGAGTCTGCCTTGTTGAAGGTACACAATGACCTACTGCTCACCGTTGACTCCGGCGACTGTGCAATTCTGCTCCTTCTTGACCTCAGCGCAGCATTTGATACTCTCGACCACACCATCCTAATTGACCGTCTCCAGTACGGGGTTGGTATTGATGGCACTGCCCTGAGCTGGTTCATCTCCTAACTCAAAGGTAGGAGTTTCTCGACTAACATAGGCAACTCTTTCTCGTCCCCAGCTAATCTCTGCTGTGGGGTTCCACAAGGTTCCATCCTTGGCCCCATTCTCTTCTCCGTGTATATGCTCCGCTTAGGCCAAGTCAATGAAAGGCACGGCATTTCCTTCCATTGCTACGCAGACGATACACAACTCTATCTCCCTCTGAAGCCCAAAAACCAATCAATTTAACCTTACCCACTGCCTCGAGGATATAAAGTGTTGGATGGCCCAGAACTTCCTCCAACTAAACGAGAGTAAGTCTGAGGTCATCCTTCTAGGCCCCTCGGACTCAATCAAAATGATAGCAGGCAGCCTTGGAAGCCTTACCCCACTACTCAAACTTCACGTTAAAAATCTTGGCATGATATTTGACTCAGCACTGAAATTTGACAAACAAGTCAATGCCGTGGTAAAAGCTAGCTTCTTTCAGCTTCGGACGATAACTGAAATAAAACAATTCCTCCAGTTTGATGACCTCGAAAAGATCATCCACACATTCATCTCCTCCCGCCTAGATTACTGCAACTCCCTTTACACTGGCATCAGCCAATCTTCCCTGTTCAGCCTGCAACTGGTCCAAAACGCCGCAGCGAGACTCCTGACGGGCACCCGAAAAAGGGACCACATCACCCCGATCCTGGCCTCTCTCCACTGGCTCCCTGTGCGGTTCCGTATAAACTTCAAGATCCTCCTCCATGTGTACAAAGCCCTCAATTGGCTTGCCCCCACCTACATAAAAAGTCTTCTCACCCACCACTCCACCTCCAGGCCCCTCAGATCGGCCAACTTGTGGTTGCTGAATATCCCACGGTCTAGGCATAAGCTCAGGGGCGACCGCGCCTTTGCCCTGGACTGTGGAACAGCATCCCCTTTCCCATCAGAACTGCCCCCTCCATCGACTCTTTTAAGTCAAGACTAAAGACTTATCTATACTCCCAAGCCTTTCCTGATGTCCTCTGAGTGAGGGCTACATGTATATATGTATGTAGTTTGTTTTGTTTGTGCTATTCTTATAACAAATGTAAAGCACTTTGGCCAACGAGAGTTGTTTTTTAAATGTGCTATATAAATAAATGTGACTTGACTTGACGATATGTCATCTTTTGCGAGGACAGTTGCATTCTAACTAAGACCCGGACATGGTTCAACAACAACAAGCCCTGGTTCACTGCTGAACTCAGACAGCTCCGACGGTCTAAAGAGGAGGCCTACAGGAGCGGGGATGCAGACCACTTCAGGCAGGCCAAGTACAAGCTGAGAAGAGGAATCAGAGCTGCCAAGGAAAGGTACTCGCTTGCAAGAAATTACCAGCTACAAGAGGAAAGCCCCCTGCTCTTCGGACAATCGTCAGCTGACCAACGACCTGAATGAGTTTTACTGCAGGTTTGAAAATCAGAAACGTACCCCTGGAACCACTCCCCCCCCCCTCCTCAACCAACACAGCCAGACCCCAGTCTACAAAGAATGGACCCTGCACCCTCTCCTTCCCTTTCACCACATCACACCTACTTAAGGCAAGACTCCAGTATGAAAAGACTGGACCATTTCCCACCACAACCAACACTTCACACCCACTCACAGCCTGACCTCAGTCTGCAAGGACTGTGCCTTTCTACACGCCCCTCCCTCCAATCACCACTTCACACCCAATCATCCACACCCTCTGTGCTGCACAACATAACTTATCCAATATCAACAATAAAAATAGAGGAGGTGGAGAGGCTTTTCAGAGAACAAAAGAGCCGGAAATCTCCAGGACCTGACAATGTTTCCCCCTCTACTCTTAAGCTCTGGCACCGGTCTATACAGACATTTTTAACCAGTCCCTGCAAATATGTACTGTCCCTGCCTGCTTCAAAGTCTCCGCTATTGTCCCTGTGCCCAAAAAGGCAAGGATTACTTGTCTTAATGACTACAGGCCTGTCGCACTGACCTCTGTAGTCATGAAGACACTTGAAAGGCTTGTGCTGGCCAAGCTGAAAAATATCACAAACTCCCTGCTGGACCCTCTGCAGTTTGCATATCGGGCCAATAGATCTGTGGATGATGCAGTCAACCTGGGACTGCACTTCATCCTACAGCACCTGGACCGCCAGGGGACCTATGCGAGGATCCTGTTTGTTGATTTTAGCTCTGCATTCAACACCATTGTGCCAGAGCTACTACACTCCAAACTTTCCGAGTTGACTGTGCCTGAACCCCTTTGTCAGTGGATCACCAACTTCCTGACAGACAGGAAGCAGCATGTGAGGCTGGGAAAGCACATCTCGGATCCGCAAACACTCAGCATAGGAGCACCGCAAGGCTGCGTACTCTCTCCTCTCTCTACACCAAAGACTGCACCTCCACAGACACCTCTGTAAAGCTTCTCAAGTTTGCGGATGACACAACCCTGATTGGACTGATCCAGGATGGGGAGGAATCTGCCTACAGACAGGAAGTGTCACAGCTGGCATCCTGGTGCCGTAGCAACAACCTAGAGCTCAATGCTCTTAAGACAGTGGAATTGATTGTAGACTTTAGGAGAGCTGCCCCTCCCCTCACCCCACTCACCATCAACAACACCACAGTCACATTTGTGGAGTCTTTTAAGTTCCTGGGAACCATCATATCCAAGGACCTTAAGTGGGGGGCTACCACCGACTCCACAGTCAAAAAGGCACAACAGAGGATGTACTTCCTGCGGCAGCTGAGTAAGCACAATCTACCACAGGCAATGATGGTCCAATTCTACACGGCCATCGTAGAGTCTGTTCTCACCTTCTCCATCATGGTCTGGTTTGGCTCAGCCACCACGCATGACACCTGGAGGCTGCAGCGAATCGTCCGATCAGCAGAGAAGATTATTGGCTGCAACCTTCCCTCCATTGATGAACTGTACACTGCAAGGGCCAGGAAGCGAGCGGGCAAGATCATCTCTGACCCCTCTCACCCTGGCCACAAACTCTTTGAATCACTTCCCTCTGGAAGGCGACTCCGGACTGTCAAAGCTGCCACATCCAGACATAAAAACAGTTTTTATCCACGAGTAGTTGCGAAACAGCCAAAAATCTGTAGCCTCCCTTTGATCTGGTATTTTGTTGGTTCACATGCTTGATCAATGGTGTTTTATCATTAATTGATTGATTGATTAGATTTTATTGTCATTTGAACCTCAAAGAGGCTCAAACGAAATTCCATTTCCACAGCCATACAAACAAAACAATTCCTAAAAGACACACAAACAATTCAATCTACAGAAAAACATCCATCACAGTGAATCTCCTCCTCACTGTGATGGAAGGCAAAGTCTTTTCTCTCCCCTGCACGATTTTTCTCCCGATGTTGAAGTCCCAGGCGGGCAATGTCAAGTCCCACGGCCGTTGAGGCCGCGCCGGGCGGTATACGGTCTCGCTCCGGGCCCAAACGTCACCAAGTTGGAGCCCCCGGCGGGCGCTGGAATGTCCCGCGGTCATTAAGCCGCGCCGGGCGATTTACGGCCCCGCTCCGAGTCGTTCCAACCCCGTGACACGGGTGGGAGAAGTTGCGTTGCGGGAGCTCCGGAAAGCGGTCTCCCACCCGGACCCGCGAGCTCCCGATGTCACAGTCCATGGGTCTGCAGCTGCAGCTGGAGCTCTGTAGTCGGGCCGCAGCAGCGAGCCACCCCCGCTCCTCATGCTCCGAGGACGGCCAGCACCACGATAGTAAGTCCGCAGCTCCACAGGCTCCGCGACTGGAGGCCCCAGGTCGTTCCGGTCGGAGGCCGCTCCACGGAGCTAGGCCCCAACGACAACGGAGACCCGACAGGGAAAAGGTCGGGTCTCCCGTGCAGGGAAGAGATTTTTTTAAGTTCCCACCCCCCACATATACACAATTAAAAACAATATAAAAAACACAAACAACTACATTTAACTAGACAAAAACAAAAAAGACAGCCAGACTGCAGTCGAGCCGCTGCCGTTAGGCGCCGCCACTTCCTGATGTTTTATTATTATTAATGTTTAGTGTTTTCTGAGTCATTCGTAATTGTCACTGTATGTCATGTTGTTACTTGTGGGTGGAGCACCAAGGCAAATTCCTTGTATGTGAATACTTGGCCAATAAACTTACTTACTTACTTATACATACATAATAAGGGAATAACGTTTAGTGCAAGGTAAAGCCAGTAAAGTCTGATCAAAGATAGTCCGAGGGTCACCAATGAGGTAGATAGTAGTTCAGGACTGCTCTCTGGTTGTGGTAGGATGATTCAGTTGCCTGATAACAGCTGGGAAGAAACTGTCCCTGAATATGGAGATGTGTAAATAGATCATCCCAGGATAATCCATTCTGTTAGCTCCCATTTGTGAAAACATCGAACAAATCTTCCATTAGCCTCTTAAATGACAACTTATTCAGCATCATGAAAGTAAGCATGCAGGTAGGTACAGCAGGCAGTGAAGAAAGCGAATGGCATGTTGGCCTTCCTAGCAAGAGGAGTTGAGCAAAGGAGCAAAGAGGTCCTTCTGCAGTTGTACAGGGCCCTAGTGAGACCACACTTGGAGTATTGTGTGCAGTTTTGGTCCCCTAATTTGAGGAAGGACATTCTTGCTATTGAGGGAGTGCAGCGTAGGTTTACAAGGTTAATTCCCGGGATGTCGGGACTGTCGTATGGTGAGAATGGAGCGACTGGGCTTGTATACTCGATAACAATCAGCACGGGAGCATCTCAAGGCTGCTTGCTCAGCCCCTGCTGTACTCACTCTATACTCATGACTGTGTAGACGGTCATGGTGCGAACTCCATCATCAAGTTCGCTGACGACGCCACTGTTGTGGGACGTATCACTGATGGGGATGAATCAGAGTATAGAAGAGAGATCGAGCGACTGTGCATATGGTGCCAGCACAATATCCTGGCCCACAGCACCAGCAAAACCAAGGCACTGATTGTGGAAGCAGTAGGATGGGGAACCACATTCCCGTTTATATCAACTGGTCGATGGTTGAAAGGGTCAAGAGCTTCAAATTGCTGGGCGTACATATCTCTGAAGACCTTTCCTGGTCCGAGAACACTGATCCAATTATTAAGAAAGCACATCAGCGCCTCTACTTCCTGAGAAGTTGACGGAAGTGTGTTTTAATGTATGTTTCTAATGTTTCTTTGTGTGTCTTGTGTGGGGGGGGTAAGGGGGAAACCGTTTTGGTCGCCTCCTCCACGAAGAGGCGACTTTTTCCAGGTCGCCTCCCCCGTGGCCTAACATCGGGGATCGGGCGGCATTTCCCGGAGAAGCACCCGGGGCTTCAACGGCGGGCGCAGCGCGGACTCTCGGCGTGGAGCGGGAGGAGAAGAGCTCCGACTGCCGGCCTGCGGCCTACTTCTACCACGGGCCCGGCGTGGACTTACCATCAGGAGCGGGGTCCCTCGCCGCGGACCCCTGGAGGGGAGCTTCGACCGCCGGCCCTGTGGTCTGCTGTGCTTCTGGCTGTGGCGGGGACTTTAACTCTTCGACCGCCGGCCTGCGGCCTACACTAACCTGAAGCCGCGGTCTCCGGTGGGGAAGAGCCAATTCTGGACTTACCTGGACTTTTACCTGTCTGCACATCTGGACGACCGCAGCAGTGGCTGCGGTGGGTTGAGGTCCCGACCCCGGGGGAAAATGGAGGAGGACTGGCCAATTTTTGTGCCTTCCACCACAGTGATGAAGGCTGTGGTGGATGATTGTGTTAGATTTTTTATTGTGTTTTTGTGTGTTCTTTTTTCATTGTACCGCTGCTGGCAAATTCATTTGTTTGATGTGTTCTATGGACCTGTACTGAAATAAAGCTTTTATTATTATTATTTATTAGTTCACTTGCACTTTATTCGTCACTTTATGTGCAAGTGACGAATAAAACTGATATTGATTGATATTGATGGAGAGTTGGTTTGTCAAGGAGGACTCTCTCTAACTTCTACAGGTGCACAGTAGAGAGCATGCTGACCTGTTGCATCGTGGCTTGGTTTAGCAACTTGAGCGCCCTGGAGCGGAAAAGACTACAAAAAGTAGTAAACACTGCCCAGTCCATCATGGGCTCTGACCTCCCTTCCATCGAGGGGATCTATCGCAGTTGCTGCCTCAAAAAGGCTGGCAGCATCATCAAGGACCCACACCATCCTGGCCACACACTCATCTCCCCGCTACCTTCAGGTAGAAGGTACAGGAGGCTGAAGACTGCAAAGACCAGGTTCAGGAATAGCTACTTCCCCACAGCCATCAGGCTATTAAACTCGGCTCGGACAAAACTCTTA
This sequence comes from Malacoraja senta, assembly GCA_038087875.1. Lineage (NCBI taxonomy): Eukaryota > Metazoa > Chordata > Chondrichthyes > Rajiformes > Rajidae > Malacoraja > Malacoraja senta. Next base: position 33,152,484 of record CM075986.1, on the reverse strand, counting down.
ACATTAATAGCTCATTATCTGTTTATTTGCACTTTATCAGTTTATTTATTCATGTGTGTATATATTTATACACACATGAATATGGACACACTGATCTGTTCTGCAGTCATGCCTACTATGTTCTGTTGTGCTGAAGCAAAGCAAGAATTTCATTGTCCCATCAAGGACACATGACAATAAACTCTCTTGAATCTTGAATGAGAGGGGATCTTATTGAAACATATATGATTATTAAGGGTTTGGACACGCTAGAGGCAGGAAACATGTTCCCAATGTTGGGGGAGTCCAGAACCAGGGGACACAATTTAAGAATAAGGGGTAAGCCATTTAGAACGGAGACAAGGAAACACTTTTTCACACAGAGTTGTGAATCTGTGGAATTCTCTGCCTCAGAGAGCGGTGGAGGCCGGTTCTCTGGATACTTTCAAGAGAGAGCTAGATAGGGCTCTTAAAGATAGCGGAGTCAGGGGATATGGGGAGAAGGCAGGAATGGGGTACTGATTGGGGATGATCAGCCATGATCACATTGAATGGCGGTGCTGGCTTGAAGGGCCGAATGGCCTACTCCTGCATCTATTGTCTATTGTGTATTTGGATGTGGTCCACACACATTGAGCAGGTCCTTGCCACAGATTTGCCCATTCACTTCATGTATACTTATCTCAGCAATGACACCATCCAGATGCTCTGTTGACACTTCTGCTTGCCTTGTGTGAGCAGCAAACTTGGTCGTGTGGCTTTCTAGCCGACATCTCAACTATCAATAAATAGCTTCAGCCCTGAACACATTGTCACAGGCAAAGCTCATCACTGGCCCTTCCTTCTGTATCTTTCCACTTTCTGAATGAGTTTATCAAATGCATTCACAAAGATGATCAAAACTCCTTTCCCTCTTCATTAGCTTTGAATATTTTAAAGACCAGAAAGGTTCATCAGGAATGTGTGGGAAGGAACTGCAGATGCTGGTTACACTGAAGATAGACACAAAATGCTGGAGTAACTCTGTAGAACATGCAGTATCTCTGGATAAAGGAATGGGTGACGTTTCGGGTTGAGACCCTCCTTCAGAATGTTGTATTCTTTGGACGGAGGAGACTAATACATGTATATTTACATAATCTGTAGAAATGTATAGAGTGAAAGACAATGTGCAATCTTAGATCCAGGTCACCTGTTCCCCACCAACTTGGCAACACCTACCAAAAACGCACCAACACCAAAGGGACAAAGGGACAAAGGAAGGACATTTATTCGTCACGTACACTAATTGGTGTAGTGAAATTTGTCTTGCCATGCAGCACACAGATAAAGGTAAGACACAACATTAAAGAATTTAACAATAAACATAAAAAAACATCCCCCACAATGGTTCCCATTATGAGGGAAGGCACAGAGTCCAGTCCCCATCCCCATGTCCACCCATAGTCGGGCCTATTGTGGCCTCCGCAGTCGCCGCTACGGGGCCTGATTTTTCAGGCCCTTCTTCGCCGGGTGATGGTGCTCCGGCGTCGGGTGAACACCAACACTACATGTATATTGTTTATTTAACATTGATAAGTTACATTGACACAAACACACATGTAGCCTCTCGTGGGGTCTCTGCAGGTTTCATGCAGGATCAGACCTGACACAAAGATGTTATCATAGTAACTGCAAGTTCTCTGAAACTTTGGTAATTGATGTTTCAAGAGTCAAGAGAGTTTTATTGTCATGTGTCCCAGATAGGGCAATGAAATTCTTGCTTGCTGCTGCACAACAGAACATGTAAACATAATACAGAACAGGAGATAAATGTTCAGTGTGTCTATAGACCATAGACCATATGACCATATATATATATACTAGACTAAGTGGGACCCGTTGGGTCCCAGCATCACATGGGAGGGCTGGTCCCCCAACGCAATATTCCACCTCTCCACCAAACCCAATATTGGTGGCCAGTGGGGGGAGGGGGGGAGGCTTTCTGTAGCGCTAGTATGGATGTTTTGGGCCAAAGGGACTGGTTTCCAGAGAACTAGTATGGACATTGTGTGCCGAATGGATTCTTGGGCTGGCGGCTCAGTCACTCAAGCCTGTTGTGCTGGCAGCTCACTCACTCACGGCTGGTGGGCTGGCAGTTGACTCACAGCTATTCCTTGAAATTCCATTTCAAGCAGGGTGCAAGGCCACCAAATTGAACTGCAGTTTCAATAGACAATAGACAATAGGTGCAGGAGTAGACCATTCGGCCCTTCGAGTCAGCACCGCCATTCAATGTGATCATGGCTGATCATCCCCAATCAGTACCCCGTTCCTGCCTTCTCCCCATATCCCCTGACTCCGCTATTTTGAAGAGCCCTATCTAGCTCTCTCTTGAAAGCATCCAGAAAATTCCACAGACTCACCACTCTCTGTGAGAAAAAGTGTTTCCTTGTCTCCGTTCTAAATGGCTTACTCCTTATTCTTAAACTGTGGCCCCTGGTTCTGGACTCCCCCAACATCGGGAACATGTTTCCTGCCTCTAGCGTGTCCAAGCCCTTAACAATCTTATATGTTTCAATGAGATACCCTCTCATCCTTCTAAACTCCAGAGTGTACAAGCTCAGCTGCTCCATTCTCTCAGCATATGACAGTCCCGCCATCCCGGGAATTAACCTTGTAAACCTACGCTGCACTCCCTCAATAGCAAGAATGTCCTTCCTCAAATTAGGGGACCAAATTCTTACCACTTCAAGCAGGTTGCAAGGCCACCAAATTCAAGTGCAGTTTCATATCATTTCATGCAGGGTGCAAGGCCACTAAAGACAGCGAGTCGTGACCTCACCCTCCTCCACCTTGCAGAGACTGAGCCACGCCCACACTTCTGGGTTTTATAGTCCCTCCCCCCTCCCACCAGAAGGGGCATGGCCTTCATGGCGTGATTGACAGGAGAGAGAATCTCAAAAGAATTTCAACACTAATAAATGGGAAAAATCCTCGGCATCTGATGACCGGAGGGGGACTCTGAGTAAGATGGCCAAAAATCACAGCCATACATGGTAGAGTGTTTTCTAAAATCAATATAAAACGCAAACAGGAAGTGGTCAAGATTAGACTTTTAATTATATCGAAGGCAAGGCAACTTTAATTAGGCAAGGCAACTTTAATTAGGCAAGGCAACTTTAATTAGGCAAGGCAACTTTAATTAGGCAAGGCAACTTTAATTAGGCACACAGCTTTAGCATTTCCAAGCCAAAGGCAACACAGCTTGAGCATTTCCAAACTATATTTTCAAACCACATTAAGGGCACTGACAGGTCAGTAAAACCACTCACAGTTTAGTAGACATGTATTCAGTATTATTCACAGCTCAGACTGAGAGACGTGACCCCCTCGCTCCCCCATCTTGCAGAGACTGACTGAGGCACTGAACACATCCGGGTTTTATAGTCCCTCCGGAAGGGGCGTGGCCTTCAGGAGGGAGTATCTCATCATTTTTTAAACACTTAACTTTTTTTTAAAAAATTATCGATGGGAAAAATCCTCTTGTCCTGCACAGCGGAAGGGGACTCTGAGTAAGATCGCCAAAAATCACAGCGGTTAAGTGGCAATGTTTTTTTCTAAGATCAATATACAGAACAACAGGAAGTGGTCAAGATCAGACTTTTAGTAATATAGATACACAATAAATAAACAGATAAAGTGCGATAGGCTGTTATAGTTCTGAGTTTGTTTGATGGCCTGATGGCTGTGGGGAAGTAGCTGTTCCTGATCCTGGATGTTCCAGATTTCAAGCTCCTGTATCTTCTTCCCGATGGCAACGGAGAGATGAGTGTGTGTCCAGGATGGTGCGGGTCTTTGATGATGTTGGCAGCCTTTTTGAGGCAGCGACTGCAATAGATCCCTTCGATGGTGGGGAGGTCAGAGCCGATGATGGACTGGGCAGTGGTCACAACTTTCTGCATTCTTTTCCGCTCCTGGACGTTCAAGTTGCCGAACCAAGCCACGATGCAACTAGTTATGTTTAACCAAAAAGTGATGTTTGATATGGATTTGGTCTGGAATCCATTTTCATTCTCAGTTGACGTACTCTCCCTGGCTGAGTAATGTTCACCGATGTGAACCCTGGAACAACAGTCTGCACAAGACACTGAATAGTAGTGACTTTCTGGAGAGACATTCCCTTTCCTCAAGAGTACCAACTGCTCAACTAACCACAACATCGGCACAATATCACAAGAGGAGATAACCATATTTGACAGAGTGCAGGAGATTGTTAGACACACAGATGTACAACCAGGCTCCTTCACCCAGAGTAGGGGAATCAAGAACCAGAGGACATGGGGTTAAGGTGAGGGGGGACAGATTTAATGGGAATCTGAGGGGCAACGTTTTCAAACAGAGGGCACTGGGGACATGGAATGTGCTGCGGGAGGAGGTAGTTGAGGCAGAAACTATAACAATGTTTAAAAGTTATTTGGACAGGTACATGGATAGGACCAATAGTGAAAAGCCTGGATAGAGTGGATGTAGAGAGGATGATTCCACTGGTGGCAGAGTCTAGGACCATAGCCTCAGAATTAAAGGATGTTCCTCTAGGAAGATGAGGAGGAATTTCTTTAGTCACAGGGTAGTGAATCTGAGGTATTCATTGCCACAGAAGGCTGTGGAGGCCCACTCAATGGGTATTTTTATAGCAGAGATAGATAGATTCTTGATTAGTATTGGTGTCAAGGGGAGAATGGGGTTAGGAAGGAGAGATAAATCAGCCATGATTCAATGGCGGAGTAGACTTGATGGGCCAAATGGCCTAATTCTGCATCTCTCACTTATGAATGTGAGATGATTAGTGATTTGGGCCAAACAAGGGGAGCCGTGACTAGTGTAGATCGGGCAGCTTGGTTGGCAAAGGCAAGCTGAGCCGAAGGGCCTGTTACCGTACTCTATAAATCTATGACTCCATGATCACTCCAATGCCAACAGGCTAGTACCCAGCTCCATCCACACAATGGACTTTCTGATGGACCTCTTTTCCAGTGTTGACAAACAATTGTACAAATACAAATACTCGACCCCACTCTTCAAATTAGCAGCAAGACAACTATTCTGAGATGCCACACACAGAGGGCCGACAACAATGAGTGGGCTGACCCTGTGACACTAATTTTGAAGAACAGCAGGCTTGGTCTTCTCAGTGTCCTGGCCACTGAGGTGTTTTGGAAGAAACTGAAGTTGTGAAAGCACAGAAATATATAGCATTGTGTCCTAGTCCTGGTTGCATCGTGGCCTGGTTCGGCAACTTGAACGTCCAGGAGCGAAAAAGACTACAAAAAGTTGTGACCATTGCCCAGTTCATCGCCGGCTTTGACCTCCCCACCATCGGAGGGATCTATCGTAGTCGTTGCCTCAAAAAGGCAGCCAACATCATCAAGGACCCACACCATCCTGGCCACACACTCATTTCACCATAGCCATCAGGAAGAAGGTACAGGAGCCTGAAAACTGTAACTTCCAGGTACAGGAACAGCTACTTCCCCACAGCCATCAGGCTATTAAACACAACAATGAATAAGCTCTGAGCACTGAACTGCAAAAGACTATATTATTGTTTGTTATTTGCACTATTTGTTATTTATTGAACTTTTTCTTTTTTTCTCTTCCCCCGTTATGTACTATGTTTACATATTCACATATTCTGTTGTGCTGCAGCAAGTAAGAATTTCATTGTCCCGTCCGGGACATATGACAATAAAACACTCTTGACTCTTCTTGACCCTAGTCCAGGCCTCTTGGTTATCACTCACTCCCTCACACACTACAACACCTGTCCTTCAGTGCTAAACTTGCCTGGCCCTATTTTGTGACGGGGCAAAAGATGTGATCATTAGAGTGAATCCCAGCACCGTACCTTGAAAGCTTTTCACTTCCCGGCTGATACTGGTGTTGGAGGGGGGATGAGACACTGTACAGCCGAAGACTGAGCCTTGCTTCCAATCCTCTGAACTCACAGTCAGGAAGTGGCTGGCACTGAAAGTCCCCCCCTGCTCCAGAGCAGTCGGTGTAGCGCTGGTGGTGGAGGAGATCAGGGCTCCGTCTTTCTCCCAAGTGACATTAATGAGGTCCGGGTAGAAACCAGAGAGCACACACTCGAGGGTGGCTGTGTGGCTACGCTTGGTTCTCTTGGTGAGCTGGAGGCAGCAGTCTGACCTTGGCTCTTTTTGTTTCAACTGGAACAGAGGAGCAAAGTAGATGTGAGACCCTCTTCCTCAAGGGCCTGTCCCACTTACGCAACTTTTTCGGCGACTGCCGGCACTTGTCATCGGTCGTTACAGGTCACCGAAAAATTTCAACATGTTGAAAATCCAGTGGCGACCAGAACAAGGTACGACTCTTTGGGCGACTACTCACGACCATATAGGCTTCACCCCGTGACATGTCGTCAGGGTGTCGACTGTATGGTCGTGAGTAGTCTCCTCAGTCGCACAAAGATTCATAGCGTCTCTCTGGTCACCGCTGAATTTTCAACATGTTGAAAATTTCCGCCGACCTGCAATGGCCAATGACGGGTGCCGGCAGTCGCCGAAAAAGTTGCGTAAGTGGGACAGGCCATTCATGGTAACTAATGTTGGCCATATCATTGCCGATTTCTCGCCCACCTTTGGCACTTTCTGTCCGTGCTGACACTGGTGAGGATGATGGAGATCGTTGGGCAGAGCACACAACCTCCACCCCACTGGTCCACTCCTCCACACTGCTCCGGAGTTTACTGCTCACTCTGTCTTGGGTCCTTTCCCCTCTTGGTTGGCCGGTCACAGCCCCTGTAGTTCTCTCCCTTCCGCTCACTTGCCAGTAGATTTGGACCTGGCTCAGATCAGCACCCATTACCACGCACACCACAGTAGCGGTCTTGTTGATCCAAATCTCTTCAGTGGAGGGGTTTTGGAGAAAGACAGACAATTCTGCAGATGAGAAATAGGAAGCTTACAAACCGGACTAGGCCTGGTGTTGTCGTCACCGATCAACTGGACTCTGACGACTTGCATTCATTTTCCAGACTCACTTATTGACTTGTGCACAAGGAGAGCAGCACAGTCCCAGTTACCTGCTGCTCTGAAATTCCACTCAGCATCTATACAGAGTTTGACCCTTGAAATTATGCGCACATTCTAATTTCTTATAATCAAACACAATACATTCTCCACAACACTTATACAAATACAATAACACTAACACAAATAAAACTACATGCTGTTCAATTCTTTATTGTTATTCAATAAATTATTCAATGTATTGCACCATAGCAATCATTTTATCAGGATGCATCACAGCATGGTTTGGGAAGAGCTCCATCCAAGAAATGGCAGCGAATTGTGGTTGCAGCCCAGATCATCACACAAACTAACCTCCCTTCCACTGACTCCATTTACATCTCACGCTGCCTCAGCAAGGCCAGCAGCATAATCAAGGACCAGTCGCACCCTGGACACTCCCTCTTCTCCCCTCTCCCATCAGGCAAAAGGTATAGAAGTGTGAAAATGCACACCTCCAGATTCAGGGACAGTTTCTTCCCAGCTGTTATCAAGCAACTGAACCATTCCCTCATCAACTAGAGCGCAGTCCTGAGCTATCATCTACCTCACTGGAGACCCTCGGACTATGTTTAAGTGGACATAAACCTTGCACAAAACGTTATTCCCTTTATCCTGTATCTGTATACTGTGGATGGCTTGATTGTAATTATATAGTCTTTCCGCTGACTAGTTAGCATGCAACAAAAAGTATTTTCACTGTGCCTCGGTCTACGTGACAATAAACTAAACTAAACTGAACAACTCTCGGCCCACACAATGGGCATTGCATCCCCCACCATAGATCATTATTCCTTCCACCATCAACACTTCATGCTGCCTCAGGAAAAGCAGCCAACATCATCGAGGAACCCTCACATCCCAGTCATTGTCTCTTCTCCCCTCTCCAGAAGATACAAGAAGCTTGAAAGCGCGTAGTAGCAGATTCAAGAACAGATTTACTTTAAGCACCGACAGGCAGATGTTTAATTGTAACATTGGAATAGAAGAGTTACCAATGATGAGTTGTCTCTTTTATTCAACATCATCAGTGCACACCCACTGAGGACAGAGACTCCTCAAACAACCATCCCCCTTGTTAGACACAGATGTCATGTGTGGCTCAGTGGTGAGCAATGTCACCTCATGAAAGCTGCTGTCTTTGGGATGAGACTTTAAGGGGGTGCTTCTCAGGTAGATGTCAGCAATGCCACGACATGACCACGAAAGTTCTGCTCAGAGCCCTGAGCTAATATTTATCCTGAAACCAAACAGCTAAACACAGGAGGTCTGGCCAGATTTGGTTTGCCGTGTGGGAGCTTGCATCAGGTACATTGTCACAGCTGGGCTGGGAAAGACCATGGTCCCATCAGTTCACCTTGTGTCACCCTGACGGTCGCATGGCACAGTGATAATGGAGTTAACGACCAACGACCACAATCAATCTCTGTCTTCAACTGGTCCAGGCGTGGGTGTGAGAACACCCAATGGTGGAAGGTTATGGACACATCGATCCAACAACACCTATTTCTCCCAGAATGTGCTTCTCCTAGAATGTGCACACCTCACATCCCAAGCTACCCAAAACACACCAGTCAAGGACACGCACACAAAACCTTTTCACATCACATTTATTGAACTTTATTGGTACATTGACACATACATAGATTTAATACCTCGTGTGATCCCATACAGGGTTGAAATCTGATCAAGCATGGCAGAAATAGTTCTGTAAATGTATCCAGAACCTCAGACATTTGTGGTGAATCATGGCTGTGGCTTAATTTGTATCTCGTGTGGAATTATGTTTTTAATGATTTACAAAGGTTCACATTTTTATGATGTATTAGGGAACTAACCCATCATCCTCTGGGTCAGTTAATAAATCCAGAAATGAACAAAACAAGTGTTTGAGAAATGAATCATGTTATACACAAGATTTAAAGCTATCAGTCAGAACAAGTGAGACATTGACCAGGGTGGGTTTGTTGTGAGATTTATTGATGCTTCTGAATAGGCTGGTTGTGATGGAGCTGTGTCCCACAACACAGGAGAAGGTGGTGCCACTGTTCCACTCCTCTGGAGAAACCTTCAACTGACTGGTCATGGTGTTCCACCCATTCCTCGTGTCCTTGGTCACGGGCTGGTTCACGATCCCGGTCTTCAGAAGGGTGTCGTTGGCCATCCAGGCCACATAGATGTCTGCAGGATAGAATCTGGTGACCAGGCACGTCAAGGTGGCCGTCTCATCTGTCTCCACCTCATCCAATGAAGGGGGGAGGAGGTAGACTTGAGGATGTCTCTCAACTCCATCTGGGAACAGAGAGAACCTGAGTTAGACTGAATCTGTCGGTAATTCTGTACTTACCCAATACATTCCAATCTTATACTGACATGGACACCGTTTACATCCTGAGTGACCTCAGTTCACCTGAAACTGAAGGCTTTTCCTTTCTGCTCATTGTAGGGATGTATGGAATAGAAATCATGCCTCTGGTGCATTTTACAGGGCGGCATGATGGCGCAGCGGTAGAATTGCTGCCTACAATGCCAGAGACATGAGTTTGATCCCGACTATGGGTGGTGCCTGTATGGAGTGTGGTTTTCTCCGGGTGCTCAGGTTTCCTCCCACACTCCAAAAATGTACATGTTCTGTACAGGACTGTCATATGCTGAGAGAAGGGAGCGGCTGGGCTTGTATACTCTGGAATTTAGAAGGATGAGAGGGCATCTGATCGAAACATAAGATTACATGGAAACATAGACAATAGGTGCAGGAGAAGGCCATTCGGTCCTTCGAGCCTGATATGATCATGGCTCATCATCCAACTCAGTATCCTGTACCTGCCTTCTCTCCATACCTCCTGATCCCTTTAGCCACAAGGGCCACATCCAACTCCCTCTTAAATATAGCCAATGAACTGGCCTCAACTACATTCTGTGGCAGAGAATTCCAGAGATTCACCACTCTCTGTGTAAAAAATGTTTTTCTCATCTCAGTCCTAAAAGACTTCCCCTTTATCCTTAAACTGTGACCCCTTGTTCTGGACTTCCCCAACATCGGGAACAATCTTCCTGCATCTAGCCTGTCCAACCCCTTAAGAATTTTGTAAGTTTCTATAAGATCCCCCCTCAATCTTCTAAATTCTAGCGAGTACAAGCCGAGTCTATCCAGTCTTTCTTCAAATGAAAGTTCTGACATCCCAGAAATCAGTCTGGTGAACCTTCTCTGTACTCCCTCTATGGCAAGAATGTCCTTCCTCAGATTAGGAGACCAAAACTGTACGCAATACTCCAGGTGTGGTCTCACCAAGACCCTGTACAACTGCAGTAGAACCTCCCTGCTCCTATACTCAAATCCTTTTGCTATGAATGCTAACATACCATTCGCTTTCTTCTCTGCCTGCTGCACCTGCATGCCTACTTTCAACGACTGGTGTACCATGACACCCAGGTCTCGCTGCATCTCCCCTTTTCCTAATCGGCCACCATTCAGGTAATAGTCTACTTTCCTGTTTTTGCCACCAAAGTGGATAACCTCACATTTATCCACAAATTATTAAGGGTGTGGACACGTTAGAGGCAGGAAACATGTTCCCGATGTTGGGGGAGTCCAGAACCAGGGGTCACAGTTTAAGAATAAGTGGTAAGCCATTTTGAACAGAGATGAGGAAACACTTTTTCACACAGAGAGTTGTGAGTCTCTGTGTGAGTCAGAGGGCGGTGGAGGCCGATTGTCTGTATACTTTCAAGAGAGAGCTAGATAGGGCTCTTAACGATAGCGGAGTCAGGGGATATGGGGAGAAGGCAGGATCGGGGTACTGATTGGGGATGATCAGCCACGATCACATTGAATGCCGGTGCTGGCCTACTCCTGAACCTATTGTCTATTGTCTATTGTTTGTAGGCTAATTGGCTTGGTTTAATTGTACATTGTCCTTGGTGTGTGCTGGATAGTGTTAGTGTACTGGGATCGCTGGTCGGCGCGGACTTGGTGGGCCGAAGGGCCTGTTACTGCGCTGTATCTCTAAACTAAACTATAGCTTCTAGTGAGTTTCAATTGGTTAGTTAATCAACAGGAACCACTGAATGCAGAGACTCTACAGAAAGTGGAACTCAGTCCTTGGACCTGCCTTGTCCTGTGCTGTCTGTTCCATCTCCCCTTCTGCTTAAATGATCGGCTGGTCTTTGCCTCAAGCTCCCTGCCCTTCCAGTCCTGACTCAGTCTGTATCTCTGCTTGTGAAAGCTGCAAATCCCTCTCCCTCAACTCTGTCTAAGCAGCTCACGCCGTGGGAACAAGTGTGGTTTTGGGCGAGGCTGTCGTGGTGATTGGGATTTTAATGATGTGGTTAATTAGCTGAGTTTAATCTTCTTTTGGTCCCTCACACTCTCTGATCACCTGTAAGTCCACCCAATATCCATTAATATCCACTGGAGTTCAGAAAAATCCAAAGGAATCTGAAATAAACTATTAAATTCTTAACCGGATTGATGAAGGGGAGCCAGTGGATGTAGTGTATCTAGACTTTCAGAAAGCCTTTGATAAGGGCCCACAAGGGAGACTGGTGACTAAAATTAGAGCACATTGTATTGGGGCTAGGGTGTTGACGTGGATAGAAAATTGGTTGGCAGACAGGAAGCAAAGAGTAGGAGTGAACGGGTCCTTTTCAGAATGGCAGGCAGTGGCGAGTGGAGTGCAGCAAGGCTCGGTGTTGGGGCCGCAACTGTTTACCATATATATTAATGATTTGGAAGAGGGAGTTAGGAGCAACACAAGCAAGTTTGCGGATGACACAAAGCTGGGTGGCAGTGTGAACTGTGAAGAGGATGTTAGGAGGTTGCAAGGTGACCTGGACTGGTTGAGTGGGCAGATGCGTGGCAGATGCAGTATAATATAGATAAATGTGAGGTTATCCACTTTGTTGGCAAAAACAAGGGGGAAGATTATTATCTCAATGGGGTTAGGTTAGGTTAGGTAAGGGGGAAGTACAGCGAGACCTGGGTGTCCTTGTACACCAGTCACTGAAAGTTGGCATGCAGGTACAGCAGGCAGTGAAGAAAGCTAACGTAATGTTGACCTTCATAACAAGAGGATTTCAGTATAGGAGTAGAGAGGTTCTTCTGCAGTTGTATAGGGCTCTGGTAAGACCACATCTGGAGTATTGCATACAGTTTTGGTCTCCTAATTTGTGGAAGGACATCCTTGTGATTGAGGCAGTGCAGCGTAGGTTCACGAGATTGATCCCTGGGATGGCGGGACTGTCATATGAGGAAAGATTGAAAAGACTAGGCTTGTATTCACTGCAGTTTAGAAGGATGAGGGGGGATCTTATAGAAACATATAAAATTATAAAAGGACTGGACAAGATAGATGCAGGAAAAATGTTCCCAATGTTGGGCGAGTCCAGAACCAGGGGTCACAGTCTTAGAAATAAAGGGGAGGCCATTTAAGACTGAGGTGAGAAAAAACTTTTTCCCCCAGAAAGTTGTGAACTTGTGGAATTCCCTGCCACAGAGGGCAGTGGAGGCCAAATCACTGGATGGATTTAAGAGAGAGTTAGATAGAGCTCTAGGGGCTAGTGGAATCAAGTGATATGGGGAGAAGGCAGGCACGGGTTATTGATTGTGGACAATCAGCCATGATCACAATGAATGGTGGTGCTGGCTCGAAGAGCCGAATGGCCTCCTCCTGCACCTATTTTCTATGTGTCTATGTTTCTATGAACACTGAGGCAGAGGAAGGATGTTTCAGATATTGGGGAATCCAGACCAGGAGATGACAGTCTGAGGTGAAGGTGTGTAGGTGTGAGAGGGGGAGAAATGTCTTGACCCAGACAGTGTGAACCTGGGCATTCTCTGCCACAGACAGCACTGAAGCCCAATTATTAAATATATGCAAGAATGAGTTGGATCCAGTTCTTAGGGTAAAGGGATCAAGGGATATGGAGAGAATGCAGGAAGCGAGTACTGAATATGGATGATCAGCCGTGCTCATATTGAATGTCCGTGCAGGATTGATGGACTGATTGGCCTGGTCCTGCAATTATTTTCTATGCTGGATGTGATAAGTCTGTCCATTTGCTCAGATCAGACTCGCACCAACCTCTGTCCACACGTACCTGTCGGCTTCTCCAAGGATCTCCTCTCCGGTGTTGGCAAACTCTTGTCCTCCACCACACAGGTGTACAGAGCCCCACTCTCCCACTCTGCAGCGGGGACCGTCAGTCCGCTGGTGATGGTGTCTGCACCTCCGATCCTCTCTGGACCACGAGTTGTCACCCCGTCTTCTCTCTTCATTCTATTCACTTGCCAGGTTACCCTGAATCCCTCTAAATCACCGTGCACCACCTTACACAGAATGGTGGCTGTCTTGTTGATCCAGATCTCTTCGAAGGAAGGTTTGCTTAAAGTGACCGAGGGGCGGGTATCTGAACATTCATCTGGGAGAAATCACAATTATTATGTCATCGTTCCCTGATGGAGCAGCTTGTCACTCAAACATTTTGTGCTCATCTCCACCGAATGATATGTCGGTCCCATCAACATCAGTGAGATTTATCTACATTGGTGTAGGAATGAAGCTTCCTATTGATCCCACAAAGAAACCCTGCTAAACAATGTGGATCAACACGATGACTTTTACATTATTTGACAGTTTTGTGATCACTGAACCTGTTACCAGCTATTTACTGAATCAAATGTATAAAATTCCCTCTGGAGAGGCAAATCGAGCTAATGTTCAAGGTCAAAATGTTCAGTTCAGTTTAGTGTAACGTGTACCGAGATACAGTGAATAGCTTTTGTTGTGTGCTAACCAGTCAGCGGAAAGTTCTTCACTTTATATTATAAAATAGAAGCAGCGGCAATATTTTATTTAGTCCCAAGTGGTCCGGAGTGGGATGAAGAAGGGTCTCGACCCGAACCCTCACCTCCCCATGTCCTCCCGGGATGCTGCCTGACCTGCTGAGTTACTCCAGCACTTTGTGTCCTTTCATTTACTCACAACTGTTTAAATGCAGTTTGTATCCATGAGGTGTAACTAAACTCTCCTGCTGCTTTGTCAGAATGTTGGGTGTTGCAGCCGGCCTGCTCCAGAGGATGCTACACATTGCCCAGGCTGACTGTTGCCACGCTGGGGCGGGGAGAGAGCTGCTCTGCTGGACACTCTGTCACAGCTGAGGCACCCACTTGCATTAAGTACAAAGGCAGAGGGAAAGACCGTTTTGAAGAAGAGTATCGTGGATCTCCACCGTGTCTGGCCTGTCGACTGGCTTGGATTGCCCTCAAGTTACTAAAGCAATGTTAAAGATACAATTATTTCTGTGGCCAGACTCACTTACAAGCCCACAACAGGACTGCACCATGTTACAGTGCTGCCCATGTGTGGCACAGTTTACAATGTGGAGAGTGGAGTGAATCCCAGGAGCCTACCTTGGATGTTCTTCACATCCTTCGTGATGATGGTGTTGGAGGCGCCATGATACACTGTACAATTGAAGCGTGAGCCTGACTTCCAATCCTCTGTACTCGTGGTCAGGAAGTGGCTGACACTGAAAGTGCCCCCCTGCTCCAGAGCAGTTGGTGCAGCACTGGTGTTGTTGGAGATCAGGGCACCGTCTTTACTCCAAGTGACGTTGATGAGGTCTGGGTAGAATCCAGAGACCACACACTCGATTCTTGGTCTCTTCGTGTGCTGGAAGCAGCAGTCTGACTTCAGGCTTTTTTGGCTCAACTGGAACAGAGGAAAATAAATGTTAAACTCTATGATAGAGTCATAGAGTGATACAGTGTGGAAACAGGCCCTTCAGCCCAACTTGCCCACCCCGGCCAACATGTCCCAGCTACACTAGTCTCACCTGCCTTGTTTGGTCCATATCCCTCCAAACCTGTCCTATCCATGTACCTGTCTGTTTTTTTAATGTTAGGATAGTCCCTGCCTCAACTGCCTCCTATGGCAGCTTGTTTCATACACCCACCACCCTTTGCATGAAAATGTTACCCCTCAGATTCCTATTCAATCTTTTCCCCTTCACCTTAAACCTATGTCCTCTGGTACTCAATTCACCTACTCTGGGCAAGAAACTCTGTGCATCTATCCAATCTATTTCTCTCATGATTTTATACACCTCAATAAGATATTCCCTCATCCTCCTACGCTCCAAGGAATAGAGTCCCAGCCCACTCAACCTCTCCCTATAGCTCTCTAGCCCTGGCAACATCCTTGTAAATCCTCTCTGTACCCTCTCTCTCTCTCTCTGTCACGGCCATTTAATCACTGATCTGTTGCCCACCTTTGTTATGGTTGGTCCGCGCTGACACTGGTGAGGATGATGAAGATTGTTGGGCGGAGCACACAAACTCCACCCCGCTGGTCCACTCCTCCACGCTGGTCCGGAGTTCACTGATCACTGCGTTTCGGGTGCCTTCATGGCTCACAACTCCTTCACTTCTCTCCTTTCCTCCCACCTTCCAGGTGAGATGGACCTGGCTCGGATCACTACAGATCACTAAACACACCAGCGTAGCGGTCTTGTTGATCCAAATCTCTTTCATGCCAGGATTTTGAATGAAGACGGACAATTCTGTGGATCAGAAATGGAAAAGTTCTGAATTTTAGTTGAGACTCATCTGTTACTAAAGGGCCTGTCCCAATTACGCGACTTTTTCGGCAACTACCGGCACCGACCGGAAGGTCGTTGCAGGTCGCCGAAAATTTTCAACATGTTGAAAATCCAGCGGCGACCAGAACAAGGTACAACTCATTGGGCGACTACTCATGACCATATAGGCTTCACCCCGCCGTGACATGTCGTCAGGCTGTTGCCTGTATGGTCGTGAGCAGTCTCCTCAGTCGCCCAGAGAGTCGTAGCGTCTTTCTGGTCGCCGCTGAATTTTCAACATGTTGACATTTTTCGGTGACCTGCTGCGACTATGACGGGTGCTGGCAGTCGCCAAATAAAATTGCGTAAGTGGCTCAGGCTCTTTATGGAAAGCCAGGGCAGAAATCCAAACAGGTGTCTTATAAAATAACTTTAAGATGTTTATGTCATCACATAAAAGACTGATCAATGGCAGATCAAAGTATACACTGGCTAGATTTATTGCAAACAGAATTGCAGAAAAACTCGTGTTAAATAGCAGGTTGGGTGTTTTGACAGAAAAAACAGAACAAAGGAGCTGTCAACTGGGATTTGACCCTCTTTCCCATCACCATGATCAGCTGGTACATTACAGGGGCACAATTAGATATGTGCTTTGCTTGGAACCCCTGCAGCATCGATTAGTAATACTGAGCAACATGAATGAGAAAAGCAACTTTTCTCCTTGTGGGGCCAAGCCTGGGATTCCCTCAGTTTAAAAATGTCACATGGTGATATCGCAGTCTTACTCTGACCATGTGTCTCACCATCTCCGAAACCTTCACCACAAACACAACCTTCAGTAAAGATGGCATTCTTCCAACTCTGGGCACTTGTAAGCCTGCACTCCTTTCACCTTTGTACCACTTGCTGTGTCACGTTGCAGTTTTGCCCACAAGCACCAAAGCTGACTCAGCAGATCCCCCCCCCCCATCTCCCCTCCTTGAAATGAAGAGTGACGGTAAATGTCAATCCAGAAGTTGTCGATCTGGTGACATGAGCTCAAAATTCCAACCCGTGAGCTGGGAATTTCAATTCTATTAATAAATGCATTCTGACGTAAAACGCTTCCGTTGGTGGTGAAGCATGTCGATAGTTCACTGCTGCACTTCATGGAAGGGAATGTGTCATCATATCTGTTCTGGCCAGTACACAACTCCACACCTGTAGCAAAATGGCTACAGACTAGTGTCAGTTTAGTGTGACTACTCCATTGAAGACTTTGAGGCGTTTCAGTAATTGATAGAAACTATCTGAAATAAATTAGTGGCTGACTCTCCAGTGACAGCAGAGCAAATCATAAATGGTTCAAAGTATCAAGGTCCCCCTCCTGCTGCAGATTGGGATGAAATTCTGCATTAGATGTATTTTCCCGTTTCACTTCAGAATCATTGGGCGAGGAAGAGAATGATTTATTCATTCATTGCCCCTGACTGACCTGCACTGCCACTTGTCTTCTGAAGCAGCATCATGAGCAGCATCCACTCAGCTCACTCTCATGTGTGCACTGTTTACACACTCAGTCACTTGGGCCACATGAGCTGTTTTTGCTCTCAAACACTTATTGTGGAGGGTGTCAGAATTGAAACTTTCAGTGAGCCTGGAGATCAAAGCCTTCAGCTGCGTAGAAAGCAAGGTCATAAGAAGGGTCTCAACCCAAAACGTCGCCTATTTACTTCGCTCCAAAGATGCTGCCTCACCCGCTGAGTTTCTCCAGCATTTTTGCCTATCTATGATTTTCCAGCATCTACAGTTCCTTCTTAAACAAGAGTCATATACACTGTGTCTGTCTGACAGAGGACATAACATTTGTCAATGTACATAGAAACATAGAAAATAGGTGCAGGAGGAGGCCATTCGGCCATTCGAGCCAGCACCGCCATTCATTGTGATCATGGCTGATCGTCCCCTATCAATAACCTGTGCCTGCCTTCTCCCCTTGACTCCATCTAACTCCATCTGTGCTCTATCTAACACGCTCTTAAATCCATCCAGTGATTTGGCCTCCACTGCCCTCTGTGGCAGGGAATTCCATAAATTCTCAACTCTCTGGGAGAAAAAGTTTTTTCTCTCCTTAGTCTTAAATTACCTCCCCTTTATTCTAAGACTGTGGCCTCTGGTTCTGGACTCGCCCAACATTGGGAACATTTTTCCTGCATCTAGCTTGTCCAGTCCTTTTATAATTTTATATGTTTCTGTAAGATCCCCCTCATCCTTCTAAACTCCAGTGAATACAAGCCTAGTCTTTTCAATCTTTCCTCATATGACAGTCCCGCCATCCCAGGGATCAATCTCGTGAACCTACGCTGCACTGCCTCAATCACAAGGATGTCCTTCCTCAAATTAGGAGACCAAAACTGTACACAATACTCCAGATGTGGTCTCACCAGAGCCCTATACAACTGCAGAAGAACCTCTTTACTCCTATACTAAAATCCTCTTGTTATGAAGGCCAACATTCCATTAGCTTTCTTCACTGCCTGCTGTACCTGCACGCCAACTTTCAGTGACCGGTGTACAAGGACACCCAGGTCTCGCTGTACCTCCCTTACCTAACCTAGCCCCATTGAGATAATAATCTGCCCCCTTGTTTTTGCCACCAAAGTGGATAACCTCACATTTATCTATATTATACTGCATCTGCCAATCATCTGCCCACTCACTCAACCTGTGCAGGTCACCATGCAACCTCCTAACATCCTCTTCACAGTTCACACTGCCACCCAGCTTTGTGTCATCTGCAAACTTGCTAGTGTTGCACCTAATCCCCTCTTCCAAATCATTAAGATATATGGTAAACAGTTGCGGCCCCAACACCGAGCCTTTCGGCACTCCACTCGCCACTGCCTGCCATCCTGAAAAGGACCCGTTCACTCCTACTCTTTGCTTCCAGTCTGCCAACCAATTTTCAATCCATGTCAACACCCTACCCCCAATACAATGCACTCTAATTTTAGTCACCAGTCTCCCGTGCGGGACCTTATCAAAGGCTTTCTGAAAGTCTAGATACACTACATCCACTGGCTCCCCTTCATCCATTTTACTTGTCACATCCTCAAAAAATTCCAGAAGATTAGTCAAGCATGATTTCCCTTTCATAAATCCATGTCGACTTGGACTAATCCTTTTACTGCTATCCAAATGCCCCATTATTACCTCTTTAATAATTGACTCCAGCATCTTTCCCACCACCGAAGTCAGTCTGTAATTCCCCGTTTTCTCTCTCGCTCCTTTCTTGAAAAGTGGGATAACATTAGCTATCCTCCAATCCACAGGATCTGATCCTGAATCTATTGAACATTGGAAAATGATCACCAATGCGTCCACTATTTCTAGAGCCACCTCCCTGAGGGCCCTGGGATGCAGACCATCAGGCCCAGAGGATTTATCATCCTTCAGTCCCATTAGTCTACCCAATACTATTTCAAGCCTAGTGAAAATTTCTTTCAGTTCCTCTACCCACTTAGATCCTCTGTCCTCCAGTACATCTGAGAGATTGTTTGTGTCTTCCTTAGTGAAGACAGATCCGAAGTACCTATTCAACTCTTCTGTCATTTCTTTGTTGCCCATAATAATTTCACCCGTGTCTGCCTTCAAGGGACCCACATTTGACTTTGCTACTCTTTTTCCCTTAACATATCTAAAGAAGCTTTTACTGTCCTTCTTTATATTCCTGGCCAGGACTTCATCTTATATTCCCCTCTTACTTCATCTTTTCAGCCCGTATTCCCCGTTTTGTTTCCTTCTGTTGTCCTATGAAAGTTTCCCAATCCTCTGGCTTCCGGCTACTCTTTGCTGTGTTATACATCTTTTCTTTTAGTTTTATTCAATCCCTAACTTCTCTTGTCAGCCACGGTTGCCTCCTACTCCCCTTAGAATCTTCCTTCCTTTTTGGAATGAAATGATCCTGCGTCTTCCGGATTATGCCCAGAAATTCCTGCCATTGCTGTTCCACCGTTATTCCTGCTAGGATCCCTTTCCAATTTACTTTGGCCAGCTCCCCTCTCATGCCTTCATAGTCCCCTTTGTTCAACTGCATCACTGCCACTTCCGATTTAACCTTCTCCTTCTCAAATTGCAAATTAAAACTAATCATATTATGATCACTACCTCCAAGCGGTTCCTTTACCTCGATTTCTCTTATCATATCTGGTTCATTGGACAACACTAAATCCAGAATTGCCTTTTCTCTGGTCGGCTCCATTACAAGCTGCTCTAAGATCCATCTCGGAGGCATTCTACAAACTCTCTTTCTTGGGGTACGATGTTGTCTATTTCACAACCCCTCCTACTTTAAGCAAAATGGCGAGCAAATTATTTTCACAAATAGTTATGTGCGTGATATTAGTGTGGATGACAGTTGTTGTAGTGTCTTCAGAAATTTGTAAGCCTAGTTTAACAGTGTACAATGTTCTTGCTTTGTGAATCTTGTTTTAATCAGCAATGTGATATTGTTAAACATGTGGTTTTGCAAGATGCTCAATCCCGTCCCATATCAGTGACAGTCATGTGGTTCCACCATCGCGGTGTCGGGGGGAAATTGCCTCATATGAAACCTGGCAGAGTATGGATACTCTCCAAATATTGGTATCTTCCACAAGAGACATTGTGTCTTGCTTATCCTTGGATGATTATAACCAAACACATCCATTCCTTGCAACATTTAGGACGACAGATGGCGCAATGGGCTAAGTGTTCGGCTGGCAACCGGAAGGTAGCCGGTTCGAATCCCGCTTGGAGTGCATACTGTCGTTGTGTCCTTGGGCAAGACACTTCACCCACCTTTGCCTGCGTGTGAATGTGTGTGAATGTGTGTGAGTGATTGGTGGTGGTCGGAGGGGCCGTAGGCGCAGATTAGCAGCCACGCTTCCGTCAGTCTGCCCCAGGGCAGCTGTGGCTACAGAAGTAGCTCACCACCACCGAGTGTGACTGAGGAGTGAATGAATAATGCGATGTAAAGCGCCTTGGGTATTAGAAAGGCGCTATATAAATCCAATCCATTATTATTATTATTAACATTCCTTTCATTCCCTGAGTTTCTCCTTTGGACTGAGGTCTGTGTCCAGGAGGTGGGTTAATAAATCTGTGGCAATTTGTGCTAACCACAGTTTTCACCCAAAGTCAGTATAGGACAGGAGACCGGTTAGAGCCCTGGATCTTGCCTCACCAGTTTGTCTTTATTAAAGGGTCACCCAATTTTTTACTGAGCCACTTTGACATTTCACACCGTTCACTTTAAACATCTCCTACCTTGCGATCTCTGGGTGGTCCTTGCTGACTAGAGTCTGAGCATGAAGAAATCTGGCCAGTGGCACTGGGATGTGTAATGAATGAGTATACAGGCAACGAGTGGAGGGGAGAGGGAGGCAGCTTGAATTGGGTATTTTCCCCACTCTGGTACACTTTGATCCCAATGGATACCAGGGGTTGGATTTGAATCTTATAAATGGGTTGTAATAATAGAATGACAAATTCCATACGCAGCCAATTACTTTATTTCACACTTTCCTGCCCAACAATGATACTGCCGGGTAGAACCATCTGAGAATGTCAC
The DNA here is from genome assembly GCA_038087875.1 of Malacoraja senta. NCBI lineage: Eukaryota > Metazoa > Chordata > Chondrichthyes > Rajiformes > Rajidae > Malacoraja > Malacoraja senta. The sequence goes on along the minus strand of CM075986.1, from coordinate 33,131,265 downwards.
ATAGACATTACTCTGGTAGAAGAACTTCGGCAGACACTTCGAACAGCCGGGACATTCTCCACCTGGAAATGGAAGATTCATTGGTTTAAATGTTAAGAGATTTCACCTCCTGTGTTGAGGAAACAGGAGATCCACATATTCCCAGTCTGTGTCCTCAGTATTTATCAGCATGAGATTATGCCGACCACGATAAACTGCTTCACTTTGTCCAGGATCAGACAACACTTTAAAGAGGGTGGAGATGAGTTCAAAAATAATCCATGGCACCGACATTTGGGTGAAAGGGAAATCTACAGGACAGACTCTCAGGAAAGGGTGTAAAGAGATGGATTTGGAGAAACTAACACAATGAAGACAGTGAGAAGGGAAGAGAGATATTCTCCAGATATCGGATGGGACCTGTGGTTTATTCACTGTCCCATTTTCTTACCACTGGACACAAAGACAACTAGACTAGAGGAGTGAGAGTAAACACACTGGTGACCTTCCTCTCTACATGTCCTGTAGAATGAGTTAGAATTACTGGTGGAAAGCATTGGCTTAAATTGCAATTGAATTGATTGAGAACCTCCGGGGATGGAACAAGGGGGATGAGCTGTGGAGCTGTAACATATTTAATATCTGTTATTACATGATTCCTTCAGCCACAGTGTAGGACTCCACTCTCCCAGCATCTGGGACAAGTGTCCCAGTACCAGCCCTCCCCACAATGCTGGTGATATGCCGGTGATGTGTTGATAAGGAGGGTCCCACAGTCAGATGCTGGTCAGAGCTGCGATTGGGAGGCTGGGTTAGAACCCAGGCCTCCCCAGCAGTGTAGACCACTCTGCAGTGGTAAGGGTGGAGGTGGGTAAGTGGCGTACAGACCATCCGTGATCTCAGTGTGTGCTGGAGCAGACACAGGAACAGCATGGCCATCACCAGTTCCAGTGAGCAGGAACAGATGAGACAACTGTTTCTACTGGCAGGAGGTTTGGGAATCACAACTTTAAGTTGTCATCACCTCTACTTTGTCTGTAACTCGTTTTCACCTAGCCCACAGCTAACAATGGCCTGTTTCCTTTATTAGCATTACTTTTTTGCATATCTTTCATTCATTAGTTCTATATCTCTCTATATCACCGTCTATATCTCTCTTTTCCCTTTCACTGACTCATGGTCTGAAGAAGGGTCTCATCCCAAAACGTCACCTACCCCTTTTCTCAGAGATGCTGTCTGATCCGCTGAGTTACTCCAGCTTTTACCCTCTATCTTCGCTTTAAACCAGCATCTGCAGTTCCTTCTGACACAACTTTAAGTTTAATGAGAAAGGAGGTCAGATGGACAAGAGGAAAGTGCAGGAAGAGTGAGGAAGGTTTAAATCTCCACACTGTGCACGGGCACAATAGATGTGGCTCTGTGCACAGCAGCTGATCTGGAGGGAGGTGTTTGGGGTGGTAGAGAGCTGCAGGAATTAGACAAAGCAGTGGATAGAATGGAGGCAGATCAAGACGAGATGCTTCCTCCGTGAACCCCCCCCCCCGCACCCCCACCATTATCTCCTTCCACATAATTCTCACTGTCTTTTTCCTTGAACAGCAGCACTCTGGCTGATAGGAGGAGAATGAATGAGCAAAATAATTAATTTGCTTCCTCCTAACATTGTTCGACAAAGTCTTCCACTTCAGTTTTATTGTCAGCTTTAAATAGACAACAAAATCTCATACTAACCTTGAGGCTTCTGGATCTCCGTTATCACCATGTTGTCCGGCTTGTATCCTGCCTTGCAGTAGTAGACGTTTTTCCTGTTCCAATCTGCCACAGGGACTCGCAGCAAGCTGCTCATTGTGTACTTGTTGTTTTGTCCCAACACTGGTGGGTACTTTGTGATTCCAGTGGTGATGTCCCCACTGCTGGTGGACCATGTCTGACTGATGATCTTAGGCTGGTAGTCCTTGACCAGACAGAGGACGCTGATCTCTTGGTCAGATTCTGTGTTGCAGGAAGAGGTGATGTGGACTGAAGGCAAGGTCTCAACCTCTGAAATGTTTTTTTATTTTTTTTTTTTTTATTTTTTTTATTTTTTAGAAGTACGGTAGATTACAGTAATGTACAACACGTATATATTAATACATTTTTTGTACCGCTTCACTTTTTTAAACTTTAAGAAAGAAAAAGAAAGAAGTAAGAAAAGTGAAGAAAGTGCGCAAAGGTTGTGAAGTGCAAAAGAGTGTTGGGAAAAGAAAGCCCCTTAGAAAAGAGGTTAGAGAAGGAAGTAAAGTTAGAAAATAGACCCTAGAAAAAAAAGAGAAAGAAAGAAGGAACAATCGCTCTATTATGACTCTTATACCATACTTCATAGAGAAGGAACTACCAACCAAGTCTATTTTTATTTTACCTCCCATTACCAGGTCCAGATACCTTTTATTTATTTATTTGTTTTTCTAAATTACTATTGCACCTCATGCTTGTAATAGGTCCAAAAACGTAGACCACGTCTTTTGAAATTGATCTACTTTGCCTACTAGGAGGAATCTCATCTCTTCCAGATGTAATGTTTCCAACATATTTGATGTCCACATTTTTATTGTTGGTGTGGGCGCATTTTTCCAGAATTTAAGTATAAGCTTTTTTCCCATTATTAGCCCATAATTGAGTAAATTCTTCTGATACACGTTTAATTCAGGAATACCTTCCGATATTCCAAAAATAATCCATTCTGGTTTTGGTACCAGTTTTATTTTGATTAATTTTGAAAAAATATCAAATATTTCAAACCAGAATTTTTGGATTTTTGTACAAAAAACAAAAGAATGTGCTATGGTAGCTTCTTGACATATACATTTATCACAGATTGGTGAGACGTTAGGAAAGATTTTATTTAGTTTGGTTTTTGAATAATATAACCTATGTAATGTTTTAAATTGGATAAGCGTATGTCGTACGTTGATCGAGCATTTATGCACCTGTAATAAATGATTATCCCAACTCTCTTTTGAAATTTTTATACCTAGATCTTGTTCCCAATCTCTTCTAATTCCATCTGTTGTGGGTATTTCTATATTTAAGATGATATTATATAAGTATGATATTAAATTAACTGATTCCGCCTTTGTCTTCATTGCTTCATCTAGTAAGTCGGAAGGCATATTATAATAATCTTTTGTGTGTGTTTTCAAATAGTCACAGATTTGTATATATTTAAAATATTGATTATTTTTCAAATTATATTTCAGTTGTAGTTGTTGGAATGATAGTAATTTTTCTAATTCATACAGATCTTCGAGCGTTTTAATTCCCATTCTTTCCCATTGTATAAATGCTTTATCTATGATTGAAGGTTTAAACGATGGGTTATTGACTATTGGTATTAAGAGAGATAGGTTTCTTAATTTTAGATTCTGTTTTATTTGCTTCCATGTTCTAATAGTGCTATATATAATTGGATTTTTATTATAATTTTTATTATTCAAGTTTATTGGAGAGAGAATAATCGCTCCTATATTATTCGGGGAGCAATCCCCTTTTTCCATTATAATCCAGTCCACCTGCTGGGCAGAATTGTCCAGCAGGTGAATCATATTTTTAATATTTACTGCCCAGTTATAATACATAAAGTTAGGGAGCGCTAGACCCCCCAACTCTTTTCGTTTGTTAAGGTGTGTTCTTTGTATTCTGTGGGATTTGTAATCCCATATAAAATTTGTAATGTCTGAGTCCAGTTTTTTGAAAAACTTTTTTGGGAGATATATAGGTATTGATTGAAATAGGTAAAGGATTTGTGGTAAGAAAATCATTTTTATAGCATTTATCCTACCTATTAAGGACATCGGAAGTGTTTTCCAAAATTTAATCAGATTATTTAATTTCTTAAGTAGGGGATTATAATTAGCTTTAAACATATCATGGTAATTTCTAGTAATCTCAATTCCTAAATATTTGAATTTTTCCATAGCTATTTTAAAAGGGAATTTCCTGAGATGTGTTGAATCTTTTGGTTTAATCGACATAATTTCACTTTTGTTCCAATTTATTCTATATCCTGAAAAGGATCCAAAGTCCTCAATTAAGTTTAATATATTTGGTATACTAATTTGTGGTTTTGTGATGTACAGTAGTACATCATCAGCATATAGGGATAGTTTGTTGTTTGAATATTTTGTGTTATAACCGTGAATATTCGAGTGTGTTCTTATTTTTTCAGCAAGGGGTTCAATTACCAAAGCAAATAACAGCGGTGATAGTGAACATCCTTGTCTGTTGCCCCTAGATAATTCGAATTTTGAAGATAATATATTATTAGTTAGTATTCTAGCCGTAGGTTTGTTATATAGTAGTTTTATCCATGCAATAAAGTTTTCTCCCAATTGGAATTTTTGCAATACTTTGATCATATAGTCCCATTCTACTTGATCAAACGCTTTTTCTGCGTCCAGTGAGATGATAGCTAACTCTTGGTCATAAGATTTATGTGAATGCATTATGTTAAGCAAACGTCTCAAATTATTAAATGAGTGTCTCTTAGGTATAAATCCTGTTTGATCCTCATGTATTAGTCTGCTAACATACTTGCTTAATCTATTGGCTAATGTTTTTGCTATTATTTTCTGATCCGTATTTAACAAAGCAATAGCTCTATATGATCCTGGTTCTTCTATATTTTTATCTTTTTTAAGTATTAATATGATCGTTGATTCCGCTAGTGTTTCAGGTAGGTTTTGCTCTTTATAAGCATATGTATACATTTTTTGTAATCGTGGAGTAACTATATCATAAAAAGATTTATAAAATTCATTACTGAATCCGTCTGGTCCTGGTGTTTTTCCATTTTTTAGTGTTTTTATTGTGTCTTCTATCTCCTTAGAAGTAATTTGTGCTCCCAGTTCCTCTTGTTCCCTGCGTTCTAATTGTGGTAGATTACAATTATCTAAAAATTCTGAGATTTTATTATTGTCTATTGACGTTTTAGATGTGTATAGATTCTGGTAAAATTGAGCAAATCTTTTATTAATATCCTTGGGTAGTGTTAATACTTCCCCTCTATCTGATTTAATCTTTAATATTGCATTCTCTTTTTCCCGTTTTTTAAGTTGTCGTGCTAGAAGTTTGTGGGGTTTGTCCCCGAATTCGAAGTGTTCTTGTTTTGTGATTTGAAATAATGTTATAACTTTCTCTGACAGTAATTTATTTAACTGAAATTTCAGTAGTAGTATTTTATTATGTTTATCCATAGTTGGGTCTTTAGCATTATCTATATCTAACTGTTTTATTTGATCTTCTAAGTGTCTTTGTTCATTCTTATTCTTTTTATTTTGATAAGCTTGAAATGAAATAATGACTCCTCTTATAAATGCTTTGAAGGATTCCCATAATAACGTGGGGGATATCTCTGGTGTATCATTTAACTCAAAAAATAGATCCATCTGTTTTTTTAGATAGATACTCCCTTGAGGGTCTTTTAAAATTTGTGAGTTAAACCTCCAGAACGGTTTATTCATAGACATTCCTTCTAGTTTTAGAACAAAAGTTAACGGAGAATGATCTGAGATCGCATTAATATGATATTTAGGATTCAAAGATTGCGAAATTAATTTTGTATCCACTAGAAAATAGTCTATCCGTGAATATGTTTTATGCACCATTGAATAAAACGAGTAATCCCTTCCCGTCGGGTTTGCAATCCTCCATACATCTGTTATATTTGTGTTTTCCATATATGTGTGTAAGAGTTCACTGGTTTTAGATTTCGTCTGACCTTTTTGTTTTTGCATCGATTTATCTAAATAAGGATCTAAAACACAATTAAAATCTCCTCCGATTATAACATTTTGATAATTAGATTCTGCAATTATATTCAGAATTTTATTAAAAAATTGAGGGTTATCAAAGTTGGGCGCATATATGTTTACCAGCGTAATTGAAATGTAAATAAATTAACAGTTGGTTCTGTAGTAAATGGATTATTACCAGCGCGTGCAACAGGTTCATGCTGATTGCTGAGTAAATGCAGGTGATTCAGGCTGTGAGAAGGCCAGGTAGAGCAGAGAAATGGTTCCTTTCCCAATCCCTTTCACACGATGCATGACCAAGCAGTTAAATGCTGATCTCACACCGGCCACTGGGGAGGCAACTTCTGCCAACCAGAGGGACAAACCGGCCTATGCTGCTATGCTGTCAGGACGCACATGGTACGGTGCCAGATGGACCATATCCACAACCACCGGGCCAAATGGTGATGGATCTGACCTGTTGTGGACCTTCCTCATGGTGGGCCCCGGGGAGTGTTGTACAACTAAGGGATCTTGGAGTACAGGTACACAGATCCCAGGAAGCGTTGTCACAGGTAAATAGGTTGGTAAAAAAAGCTCTTCATGAGTCAGGGAATTGATACAGTAACCCCTCGTTTTTTTTAATTTTTTTTTATTTTTTTTTATTGGAGGTAGATACATATCATATTAAAATCGATACCAGTCTTACATTTTTAAATTACTAATATCGTCCATTATTATTACAATGTCTCCAATACTTTTTTCTTTAAAAAAAACCTAAATAGAACTAAAAAGATAGATGAAATAAGGAAAGAAAGAGAAAAAAGAGAAGAAACAAAAAAACAAAAACAAAAAACAAAAACAAAAACAAAAAAAACAACAACAAAAAATAAACAAAAAGATAATAAAGAAGAATGGAATAATTTACTACGATAAAAACTTCATTCGAGATATATTCGTTCATTTCAGAGTATAACATTTCATTGGCACGGGTGTTAGTCAGGTTCTCGTGCTGAACCATTCTGACCCTTTAAATAGTCAATAAAGGGAGACCATGTTCCGACGAATAGTTCCTGTTTGTCCAACAGGACAAGTCTAATTCTTTCCAAGTGTAAGGTCTCCGTCATTTCTATAATCCACATTTTAATTGTGGGGGTTATAGGGCCTTTCCAAAATTTTAGAATTAATTTTTTCCCAGTTATTATACTATAATCAATAAAGTTTCTTTGAGTTGATGTAAATGTTTGATTTAGTTCTAATGTTCCAAGTATTATTAATTTTGGATCCGGGTCCAATTGAATGCTAGTCACTTTAGATATTATTGTGAAAATAGTTACCCAGAAATTTTTAATTTTTATGCAATTTGCAAACATATGAGATAAGTTAGCTTCTAAATGTTGACATTTATCACATATTGGTGAGATATGTGGGAAGATTTTATTTAATTTTGTTTTAGAATAATGTAACCTATGTATTACTTTGAATTGTATTAGAGAATATCTGGCATTTAATGAACATTGATGTATGTGTTGTAAACTTTCTTCCCAAGTATCTTTCGTTATTATTTGATTTTGTTCTTTTTCCCAAGTTTGTCTGTGTAAGTCCGTCAATGGAATATCACTGTCTAATAAAATATTATATATATAAGATATTAGTTTTTCTGTATTAGGATGTTTATTCCAACAGTCGTCAAATATTTCTGAATTTCTAATTCTAAAATTTCGAGTATTTGCTTTTACGTAATCTCTAAGTTGAAGATATCTGAAAAAATCATTTACTTGAAGTCCATAAATCTGTTGCAACTCCTGAAATGAAAGAAAAGTGCCTTCCTTATAAAGTTGTCCCATCTTTTTAATTCCATAGTTTTTCCATTGTGTGAAACCTTTGTCCAACCATGAGGGCTTAAACAAAGGGTTATTCGCAATTGGAAGAAAAAGTGATAAATTATCTAGTTTTAATGTCTTTTTTAATTGTTTCCAAATTCGCATAGTACTATATATTATAGGATTTTCCCTATAATTTTTTTAATTTAATTTAGAAGTAGCAAATAGTATCGAGCCGATTTCAAAAGGTGAGCAATCTTCCTTTTCCATTTTTAACCAATCTGGTTGTTGATCTATTTCTTCCAACCAAAAATTCATATTTTTAATGTTAACTGCCCAAAAATAAAACAAAAAGTAACCCCTCGTTTTAACGGACCCCTTTATAACAGATCCAGGATATAGCGGACGGACCTGCTGATACCACCCTGCCACACATGGCTCCTGACCGCTTAGAGCCCCGGCTTCCAACTCCACCCCCGACTTACAAGTGAGCCCTTCTTAACTCACCATATGGTCCGTGATGCTGCTGTTGTTGCAGCTCACGGAGCCCCCGAGATGAGCACTTTCTTCAAGCTGCCGTCCTCGACAGGACGTGCGTGGTCACGATGAGGCTCCCTCCCCTCCCACCTGCTGCTGCTTCAACCTGTCGGCTCTTCACTTTGTCCACTCCCTGCTCGACCTCCATCTCCCCCTCGTCCTCCCCTCGCTCTGTCCACTCTGTCTCTACCCCCCCCTCATCCCTCCACCGCCATCTCCTCCTCCTTCTCCCTGGAGTCACCAACATACTGCACCTTGGAAGCAGCAGCTGGTGAGAGGAGAGGGTGCCCCATGGTGACCATGCACCCTGTCAGTGGCAGCGGCCTGAAGAAAGCACTGCCAGCCAGAGGCTACAATGTGAGCCACAACCACAGCCGTGTCACCGGACCGTGCGGTGGATGAAGAAGGACTCGCTGGTGCAGAGCAGAGGCAATGGCGCCTGATTTTAAGGTGATACGACACAAAGTGCTTGAGTAACCCAGCAGACTGAATCCATCTGAAGAAGAGTCCCCACCTCACCTATCGATCTTCTTCAGAGATGCTCCCTGACCAGTTGAGTTACTCCCGCACTTTGTGTCTTTTTGTGTATTAACCAGCATCTGCATTCTTTGTTTCAACTACATACATGGCTAAAACCTTACTCGTTTAAAGCGGACATTCGGCAATAACGGATACTATCCCCCCCCACACCATGGTCCGTTAAAATGAGGGTTTACTGTTCAGAAGTTGGATGTTATACTAGAGTGTTACAAGAAATCGGTGAGGCTGAATTTGGAATACAATGTTGAGTTTTCATCAAGCTACTCTAGGAAAGATATCATTAGGCTAGAAGAGTGCTGAGAAGATTTACAAGAATGTTGCCAGGACTCGAGGGCCTGAGCTGGAGGGAAAAGTAGGGCAGGCTCGGACTTTACTCCTTTATACCTCAAGGCAGAAGAGTGATCCTATAAAGGTGTATAAAATCACGAGGGGAATAGATAGGGTGAATGCACAGTCTTTTACACAGGATAGGGGAATCAAGACATAGGTGTAGATGAGAGGAACAAGACTTAATGGGAATGTGGGGAACTTTCTCACTCACAGGGTGGTGGGTATATGGAACAGGCTGCCAGAGGAAACAGTTGAGGCAGGTACGATAACAGCATTTAAAAGACACTTGGACAGATACATGGATAGGAAAGGATTAGAAGACATGAGGTAAACATGGGCAAGTGGGACTAGCATACATGGGGCATCAGGCTGCCTTGCATGAGCTGAGCTGAAGGGCCTGTTCCCGTGCTGTATAACTCTATGTCTCTGTTATTAATGGGCTGGGAAATGCTTTGAGATGTCCTAAGGTTGTGGAAACCTTCAACAAAATAAAAAAACCATCAAATAAAAGTGGAAATAGCGTGGTTGTCAGAAACTGTACTGAAAGAGTTTGATGAAAGAGCACTGAAGTGAAAGGGTGAATCTGCTTCTCTCCCCACAGATGCTGCCTGAGCTGCCGAGTGTTTCGTGCAGGAGGCTCAATAATGTCAGGCGGCGAGATTTGCAGCTCATGGTGTTTTCCATCCCGGGATCAGCAGGTGGTGAGTGCAGTTTAATTTGGATCAATGGTCCAGTGTGGTCAGGAGGTGGGTCAGGGACTGGAAAACACATCATACTGGCAGCAGGGTGCTGGGGTGAGGAGCTGGGTGGAGCAGCAGGGTGCTGGTGTGAGGTGCTGGGTGCTGGGGTGCGGAGCTGGGTGGAGCAGCAGGGTGCTGGGGTGAGGAGCTGGGTCTAGTAGGGTGCTGGGGTGAGGAGCAGGGTGGAGCAGCAGGGTGCTGGGGTGGAGCAGCTGGGTGCTGGGGTGAGGAGCTGAGTGGAGCAGCTTGGTGCTGGGGTGAGCAGCTGGGTGGAGCAGCAGGGTGCTGGGGTGAGGAGCTGGGTGGAGCAGCAGGGTGCTGGGGTGGAGCAGCTGGGTGCTGGGGTGAGCAGCTGGGTGCAGCAGCAGGGTGCTGGTGTGAGGCGCTGGGTGCTGGGGTGCGGAGCTGGGTGCTGGGGTGCGGAACACGGTGCTGGGGTGGAGGAGCTGGGTGCTGGGGTGGAGGAGTTGGATGCTGGGGTGGAGGAGCTGGGTGCTGGGGTGGAGGAGTTGGGTGCTGGGGTGGAGGAGTTGGATGCTGGGGTGGAGGAGCTGGGTGCTGGGGTGCGGAACAGGGTGCTGGGGTGGAGGAGCTGGGTGCTGGGGTGGAGGAGCTGGGTGCTGGGGTGGAGGAGCTGGGTGCTGGGGTGGAGGAGTTGGGTGCTGGGGTGGAGGAGCTGGGTGCTGGGGTGAGGAGCTGGGTGCTGGGGTGGAGCAGCAGGGTGCTGGGGTGGAGCAGCAGGGTGCTGGGATGAGGAGCTGGGTGCTGGGGTGAGCAGCAGGGTGCTGGGGGTGAGGAACAGGGTGCTGGGGTGAGCAGCAGGGTGCTGGGGTGAGGAGCTGGGTGCTGGGGTGAGGAGCAGGGTGGAGCAGCAGGGTGCTGGGGTGAGGAGCTGGGTCTAGTAGGGTGCTGGGGTGAGGAGCAGGGTGCTGGGCTGAGGAGCTGGGTGCTGGGCTGAGGAGCTGGGTGCTGGGCTGAGGAGCTGGGTGCTGGGGTGAGTAGCTGGGTGCTGGGGTGAGGAGATGCAGGGGCAATAAACTGCCCGTCTGGGTTGCCATCCAGGGGGCATTTAGTGCCAATTGCGTTGCTGGGTCAGGGGTTAGAAATAGGCTTGACTGGGTAAGGACAACAGATCTCCTCCACTGAGGGACAGCAGGGAAACTGAGAGGTCATCATTACTGTGGATTAGTGCACAAAATCCAGGTTATTAACAAAAGGAAATCTGACACAGGTCCAATCTGTCCCAGATTATGAACAGAGTTTAAATTCCACAGTTGTTGCGGAATTAAACTGGGGTCTGATTGCAGCCTGATGCCCGTCCATTGGATCAGTGTATCTGTGGAGTCTCGGACAACATTTCCCCCTCACCAGCGGTTTGCCGATTCTGCTGTGAGCAGAGTGGATCCACAGTCCCTCCTTTACAACACGGCTCTACTGTGAACATGCCTCACTGCCTGTGAAGGGCTCGGGGACACCATGAACGGTGCGCTGTGAATGACCACTGAGATTCACTGAGACACCAGCAGCCCTGGTTAATGGAGCAAAGCACTTGTTGGACAAACCCAGTCGGCTGACGGAGGAGGGCAGGAAATTAGAGCCGTTCCTCCATCTGTGAACTGGGAAAAAGCAGTTCTTTTGTGCAGCAAAACTCACATCAAAAACACCAAGCAACTCGACTCAGAATCTAAACTACGAGCATCAGTGAATTCACAATGAAGAATAAAAGGTATTGACTTACTAAAGATCTCTAAATGTTGAAATTCAATACAAGATGTAAAGAAAACCTGGTGTGCTAAAACCCACATCTAGAACCATGTACAACATTCTCTCATTATGTTCAAATCATTCATTATTGTGAACCTTTGTTTTTGAACCAAACAGCATCAATTTGTTTTACAATCTAGAGAACGTTCTGTGTTCTGAAGCATTTACACAAGGAGTGTTTGACAGAGCAATGTAGAGGGAGCTTGACTCTGTGTCAAACACTCTGTCCCTGCACTGGGAGTATGTAACAGTGTAGAGGGAACTTCACTCAGTGTCTAACCCGTACCCTGGGTGTGTGTGGGGACAGGTTGGAGGGAGCCTCACTCCTTGTCTAACCTGTGCTGTCCCTTTTCTGGGAGCGTTGGGACAGGACAGATGGAACTTTGTATCTAATCTGTACCTGACAGCACAGTGACACGGGGAGATTTATTCGGCATTTGACTCGTGCTCTGTCTGCCCTGGATGTGTTTGATGGGATCACTTTGTGGGAGCAGGTACTGGAGTCATAGAGTCATAGATTAATACAGTGTGGAAACAGGCAGATTAATCACCAAAAGACTGGCTGATACTGAAGCGTAATTGAAGAAGGACATTAGGGCCAAGCCAGGGATCTACACCAGTGAGCCTGACGACGTCATTGGTGGGAATGTCCTTAGGGACAGGAACTACCAGTATTTGGATAGGCACGGACTGATTAGGGATAGTCCTAAGTTTACAAGATTTAGATCACTTGGCAGGGTGGGCCAAGGATTAGGGACAGCATGGCTTGTGTTTGGGAAATTGTGCCTCATGAACCTGATAGGGTTGAACAAGGTCTGGCATGGTGGGCTGGTGTGGAAGGTTAGATCACATGGAACCCAACATGAGCTAAATTAGCTTGGAGGAAGTGCACTGCTGCAGGGGTCAGTGCTGAGACCACTGTTGTTGGTTATCTACATTAACAGTTTGCCATACAATATAGTGGACATTGATAGTAAGTTTGCAGATGACACCAAAATCAGTGCATGAGTGGACAGTGAGAAGGATAAGTTTACAAGAAGATCTAGATCAGTTGGGAAGGGGAGCCAAGGAATGCCAAATGGAATTTAACTCTGACAAGTGAGGGGGTGTTGAACTTTGGTAGATCAAACCAGGGCTGAACTTACACAGTAAATGGTAGAGTCTGGAGAGTCTTGTAGAACAGACAGATGGGGAAATACAGGGGCATGGTTCGGTCAGAGTGGCGAGTTAGGTGGACAGGGAGCCGAGGTGGCTTTTGGCAGACTGCCTTCAAAGGGAAGGGTACTGAGTATAAAGGTTGGGACATGATAATGCAGCGGTACAAGTCATTGGTGAGACCACGCTTGGAGTAAGTACTGTGTGCAGTTCTGGTCACCCAGCTACAGGATGTCATTATATTGGAAAGGACTTGGAAAAGATTCACCAAGATATTGTCTGGACATGTGGGGTTCTGTTTTAGGGAGAGGGAGGATAAGGTAGGCTTTTTTCTTTGGAGCAAAGGGCACTAAGCGGCAACCTTATTGAGGTGAACAAGATCATGAGGGGTATGGATGAGGTGCAAGCTCACAGGCTTTTTCCCAAGATAGAGGTTTCTAAAACAGTAAGGTGAGTGGGGAGAGATTTTAAAGGGGACTTCAGGGGCATTTTTTATTCACATTGGGTAGGGCAGTATCTGGAATGAGTTGCCAGAGGAAACTATAAAAGCAGATAGAATTCCGATTATCAAACAAATCCGGTATATGGATGAGAAGGATATGTGGCCAATGGGACGAGCCAGAAAGCCAGCTTGGTCGGCATGCACAAGATGGACTGAAGGCAGATGATGGCGAGACTCAGGGTAAGAACAGCCTGTGGGGCAGTTCAACGTGGTGGGAAATGTACTGTTGCTGGGTAGATTCTAACGCTGGAGAAACCCATCTGTCTCCGGGAAATCCGTGCAATTGTTCCAAATATCTCACCGAGTTCAGGTCAATTACAGAATTCGCAAAGACCATAAATTAATAAAACACAACTGGGTAAAATGGAATTGAGGAATTGGTCTTACCTGAAGTCACTGTCAGCGAGGTTCCTGCACCCCAGTACCCAAGCACAGTGCTCCATCTTCCCACTCAGTCAGTACAATAACTCCACTCGCCCTCCACATCCAATAATCTCAGCAAAGTGTCAACGTGAACACTGGCCGGACCAGGAGCAGCCGCTTCCTGCATTTCCATCCCAATCTCCGTCCTTGTTCAACCTCTGGTGTGAATAAAAGAGGCATTTTTGCCATCTGCTGCCACCGGCTCTGGCCGTCCCTCACAAACACAATCACCTCCTTTCGGGCTTTTAACCGGCCAGAAATGGACATTTCTTCCCTGCAGTGCGAGTCAGGATTCAGGGGTTTGACTCTGGGAAGCAGCAATACACAATGGGTGGAGACAGACTGCGCTGCGGACGCTCATTTGTCGGGGGCAGTTTTTGTTCAGCTCTCCGCCACCGTGGGCGTGTTGCACGCACAACAGTAATAGGTGGCCGTGTCGACCAGTCTCAGGCTGTTCATTTGGAGATAGACATTGCTGCTCTCCTTGGAAACCTCGAATCGTCCGCTGAAGGCAGGCGCGTATTTTTTGTCACCATTATACTTTATCTTCCCCACCCACTCCAGCCCTCTCCCGGAGACCTGTTTCACCCAGTTGAAGTCGCAGTTGCTGAGGTTGAACCCGCTGGTTGCACAGGTCAGTTTGAGGGACCCTCCGGACTTTGCCACCACGGTCGGGATCTGATCCACCACGACCGCGGATCGAACGCCTGCCAATAAAAGAGAAAACAAGTTGAATAAACAGTTGGAGAGGCAGAAGGTCAAAGAGTGTCCGAGAAGCAGCCCGGCCCCGAGTGGGGGTGACACCCACCTGGCAGACAGGACAGAAGGAGACAGAGATAAGCAGCGACCCCCATCACTCTGAGCACTGACACACACTTGGACACTGGATAAGCAGCGACCCCCATCACTCTGAGCACTGACACACACTTGGACACTCCAGGAATGGGCGGCTTCAGCTCAGGCCGGCTTTGTCGGGAGCCGCAGTCAGCGCTGTTTAAATAGGGAAGTGAGCTGTGAGTGTGTGAGTGAGAGAGAGAGAGAGGGAGGGAGGGGGCCGCGGCTTGAACACGTTCCCACCCACTGACACCAGAGGCGCGGCTTCCTGTCACTGCCCCCAGCACCCAGTTCAATTCCCCAAAAGATGTTTGTCTCCACAACAGGCGGCGGGTGGAGGGGCAATGATGAGATCCGGATTAAAGATTGATCACACTCTGCTCCATCCACTCATTACAACGCTGAACACTTTGTGGAGCAAGAGGACACTCAGATACCCCAGTGAGGGGCTGTTAAAAGTCGGTGTACAGATATCCCCCTGAGAGAGAGGGACACCTGTCAATGTAGATATCCCCTTGGGAGAGAGGGGCTAAGGTTCACCGGTCAGTGTACAGATATCTCCCTGAGAGAGTGGGACAGACAGACACCAGTTAGTGCAGATATCCACATCAATGAGAGGACTGAGAGACACCGGTTAGTTTGAGTTGAGGTTATTGTCACATGTACCGAGGTACAGTGAAAAGCTTTAGTTACGAGTTAACCAGACAACAGACATACAATACATGATTACAATCGAGCCATCCACAGTGAGCAGAAACATGATGAAGGGAATAACGTGAATAAAGTTCAGTGCAAGATAAAACCAGTAAATTCCGATCAAAGATAGTGCGAGGGTCTCCAATGAGGTAGATAGAGCACAGAAGTCAAGCTACAACAGCCAGTCGTGATGTTATGAATGAAGTCCATCTACACCTATATCGGCGACAATCTATGACAATGTATGACCATACCGGCGACATGTTATGATAATACCAGCGACAACCTACGACAGCTGGCGACCATCGGCAACAGTTGACGCGACTAGCTACACCAGGCTACGACAGTGGCTCCTCCGTGGGTCTCCTTTTTCTCCAGGAGAGGGCCCACCCAGTGTCTTCAGCTCCTGAAACAGCTCAGTGGGGGGCCTTGTGAAGTTTCTGAAGGCAGCCTCATCTTCTTGCTGGAGCTCAGTCATCAGGTTGTCATACTGGCCCAACCTGGGTCTCTACAGGGACAAGGGCTTCAACCACGCACAGCTCTTCTTGGGCTTCCTCTTCCCCATCCTTCTTGTCCTTCTGTCTTGCTGATCTTTAAGCATGAGGGCTGCTGCAAGCAACAGGGCTTCTTCTTGTGAGAGCAATGCCCTCAGATGTTGGAAACAATACATCCCCTTTTATAACTGGGTGATTCCATTGTTTTGAAGGCCAAAATGACGTGGATTGTCTTCAGTTGTCTCCGACAGTCGTAACTTGTCGTAGCCTGTCGCGGGTGGACGTAGGTTGACCGGTTGTCGCCTGTGTAGTCGTAGATTGTCGTATGTGGCGGTGTAGGTTGTCGTAGGTGAACGTCCTAAGTGGCGACGATTGGGTCGCCGGTTGTCGGTAGCTTGACTTAGCTTGACGTCGACTAGGTGGTAGGTTGTTGTAGCTTGTCGTAGACATTGTTGTAGGGGGGTCCAGTCGCCGGTTTTTCAGCGACCTGCTACGACTATGATAGTCGCAGGCAGTCGCCTAAGTGGGACAGGCCCTTAAATGGCTTGATTGTAATCATGCATTGTCCTTCTGCTGACAGATTAACACACAACAAACGCTTTTCACTGTGCCTCGGTACACATGAGAATA
This sequence comes from Malacoraja senta, assembly GCA_038087875.1. NCBI lineage: Eukaryota > Metazoa > Chordata > Chondrichthyes > Rajiformes > Rajidae > Malacoraja > Malacoraja senta. Next base: position 33,115,050 of record CM075986.1, on the reverse strand, counting down.
AACTAAACTGAACTGAACTGAAGTCAATGATGCAGTTGCAGAGGTGAGTACTGACTCCAAGTCCCTCGAGTTTGGTGATGATCTTGGCTGGTATAATGGTGTCAGGCTGTAAATATCCCATGAAAGAGTGTACAGATATACCCCTGACAGTGGGACACTGGTCAGTGTAGATGTCCCAAGAGAGAGGGAATGAGGGAGACTGATCCGTTTACAGAAGGGAGAGGGGGAGAGAGGGAGAGAGAGAGCTAGCTAGCTAGCTAGCTGTCAGTGTACAAATATCCCAAGAGAGACTGAGAGACACTGGTCACTGCAGAACACAGAAACATAGAAAAATAGAAACATAGAAAATAGGTGCAGGTGGAGGCCATTCGGCCCTTCGAGCCAGCACCGCCATTCATTGTGATCATGGCTGATCGTCCCCTATCAATAACCCGTGCCTGCCTTCTCCCCATATCCCTTGACTCACTAGCCCCTAGGGCTCTATCTAACTCTCTTAAATCCATCTAGTGATTTGGCCTCCACTGCCCTCTGTGGCAGGGAATTCCATATATTCACAACTCTCTGGGTGAAAACGTTTTTTCTCACATCAGTCTTAAATGACCTCCCCTTTATTCTAAGACTGTGGCCCTTGGTTCTGGACTCGCCCAATCACGTTGCACTGCCTCAATCACAAGGATGTCCTTCCTCAAATTAGGAGACCAAAACTGTACACAATACTCCAGATGTGGTCTCACCAGAGCCCTATACAACTGCAAAAGAACCTCTTTACTCCTATACTGAAATCCTCTTGTAATGAAGGCCAACATCCCATTAGCTTTCTTCACTGCCTGCTGTACCTGCACGCCAACTTTCAGTGACCGGTGCAGGAATAGGTGCAGGAGTAGGCCATTTGCCCCTTCTGATCATGACTGATCATCTAAAATCAGTACCCTGTTCCTGCTTTTTCCCCATATTCCGTGATTCCTTTAGCACTAAGAGCTATATCTAACTCTCTCATGAAAACATCAAGTAAATTGGCCTCCACTGCTGTCTGGCAGAGAATTCCACAGATTCACAACTCAGTGTGCAGATATCAAGCTGAGAGAGAGGGAATGAGGTTCACCGGTCAGTATACAGATATCTCTCTGAGAAAGAGAGAGATAGAAAGAGAGAGAGAGACTGAAAGCTGCATAGAAACTGTGAGCAGTGTAAAGTTAGCCCCCTGAGAGAGATTGACTGAGAGAACCCATGCAGTGAGGGAAAGGGACAGAATTGATAAAACTAATTTGCAGAATCTTTTGCCTCCAACAACCTTGGAAGAATCAATGTGAACCAGAATTTCTTGGGTGGAAGGAGGATTATTTACTGATCAGGATTTTTCTCTCCCAGAGATTAAAACAGAGTTTCAGTACTGGACAGATGTGCCATCACTACTGTTAGAAAACCCTTTGATCTGTGTCAGCCATGGGTCTTTTGATCCAAGTTTTCAAGAACAGGAAGTGCAACACTAAGGGAAGCGGTTGTACTGAGAAAGGGAAGGCTGCCCAGTCAAGGGGGCAGCCAAGTGCTGCTGGACGGGTAAATGGCAGGAAATCCCAGGGAGAGACGTTCTGTGGAGCATCTGTTCCTTCTTTAGAATGGTCTCACAACAGTTCTAAATCATGCACCTCCAACAGACATAGAGCAACAAACACAGCTCAATCCAACTCCCATGGGAGCTAAACAGATGTCCTGTTACCCTTTCGACCTCACTTTTACCATTGCCATTTGTCATTTTACACGAACTTGGGACAGTTAATGGAGGACAGTGCGTATTATGGACATGGAGGTGCTCGATGTCCTCAGGCGTATGACAGTAGATAAGGCCTATGAAGATTGTACAAAACATTAATGTCTGGAATGCATTACCTGGGGAAGTTGAGGAAGCAGATACGACAGCAATAATTAAAAGACATTTAGACAAATACACAGGCCATACTAAGAAGACAGAGATAGATTAGACATTCAGTATTTTCTTTCTCCCGGGGTATGAATGTTTTGGTTCCACTTGTATTCCAAAGTATGCTTTGCCGTTGAGCCTCACATCAGTGGTTGGGATGCAATTGGAGAAGAATCTTTGAGATAGGATTTACTACCATTTGGAAGACAATGGGCTAGTTAGGGACCATCAGCATGGCTTTGTATGCCTCAGATCATGTCTTACTAACTTGAATGGGTTTTTTCAGGAGGTGACATAGATACATAGATACATAGAAAATAGGTGCAGGAGTAGGCCATTCGGCCCTTCGAGCCTGCACCGCCATTCAATACGATCATGGCTGATCATCCAACTCAGTATCCCGTGACAAAGGTGATCGATGAAGGTAGGGCAGTGGATGTTGTCTATATGGACCTTAGTAAGGCATTTGAGAAAGTTCTCCATGTTTCGTTGAACAAGAAGGTCAAAATGCACGGTATTCACAGTGATTTTGTTGTCTGGGTCAACTTAGGCTTACTGATAGAAGACAGAGGGTTATGGTGAAGGGCATTATTCAGACTGGTAGTCTGTGGCCAGCTGAGTTCTGTAGGGATCTGCGGACAGTGAGCAAGGATGTTAAAGTATAGATCTGCGAGGAGTCTGCTATGGGGCTGCAGGGTGACTAGGATAGGTTGGGTAACTGGGCAGATGCACTCTAAAGTATAGAGGGTATAGATCAGCTCAGAAATGGGCAGAGAAATGGAAAATTATGTTTAATCCGACCAAATGCTGAATTGTTTTTCTAAAAATTCTCCACGCTTGCATGAAGCTCATCTCTTCATCGTCCTCTGTCTTCAGACTCAGTCCTATTGGTCGGTTATCTTTTCAGTAACGTAAGAATTGTTTGTAGGTGTTGGTCCCTAAGTCAGGAACATATTTCCATATGTCAAGCAGCTTGCTTGTTCTTTTTAGCAAGTCTGTTCCCTGTGGGAGGCCCCCTGTTCAGATTAAGACAAGCTGCCATCTCCTACAGGGAATCGGAGGTGAAGGAAATAGCCCCCACATCACTGTCCAGTTTCACACACCCGTCAACAGTCAAATTATGAAACGTGTTTCTGGTAAATCAACAGCTGCATGCAGAGATTGTGTTCAAATTTGTCCCATGCATAGAGGATCAGTAAAATGGTTCTTCAGCCCTCCAGCCCATCCCCACTCTCTGCTGATCTGTGTTTGAACTCCATTTATCCACCTTGGTTCTATGTCCTTTAATCACCAAAGAAGGCGGCTCAACCGTGGTTAACGAGGAAAATTAGGGATAGTGTTAAATCCAAGGAAGAGGCGTATAAATTGGATAGAGGAAGCAGCAAACCGGAGGACTGGGGGAAATTTAGAATTCAACAGAGGAGGACAAAGGGGTTAATTAAGAGGGAAAAAATAGTATGAAAGAAAGCTTGCGGGGGATATAAAAACTGACCGTAAAAACATTTTTTGATACTGTACTGTATGTGAAGAGGAAAAGATTAGTGAAGACAAATGTAGGTCCCTCACAGTCAGAAACAGATGAATTTATAATGGGAAACAAGGAAATGGTAGACCAGTTAAACAAGTACTTTGGTTCTGTCTTCACTAAGGAAGACACAAACAATCTTCCAGAAATACTAGGGGACCGACGATCTACGAGATGGAGGAACTGAAGGAAATTGATATTAGTCATGAAATGGTGTTGGGTAAACTGTTGGGAGTGAAGGCCGATAAATCCCCAGGGCCTGATGGTCTGCATCCCAGAGTACTCAAGGAGGTGGCCCTAGAAATCGTGGATGCATTCGTGATCATTTCCCAATGTTCTATAGGCTCTGGATCAGTTCCTGTGGACTGGAGGGTAGCTAATGTAACACCACTTTTTAAGAAAGGAGGGAGAGAGAAAAACAGGGAATTATAGACCAGTTAGCCTTACATTGGTAGTGGGGAAGATGCTTCAGTCGATTATTAAATATGTAATAGCAGCGCATTTGGAAAGCAGTAACAGGATCGGTCAGTCAGCATGGATTTATGAAGGGGAAATCATGCTTGACTAATCTTCTGGAATTTTTTGAGGATGTAACAAGTAGAATGGATAAGGGAGAGCCAGTGGTGTATCTGGATGTTCAAAAAGCCTTTGACAAGGTCCCACACAAGAGATTTGTGTGCAAAATGAGAGCACACGGTATTGGGGGTAGGGTATTCACATGGATAGAAAACTGGTTGGCAGACAGGAAGCAAAGAGTAGGAATTAACGAGTCCTTTTCAGAATGGCAGGCAATGACGAGTGGGGTGTCGAAAATCTTGGTGCTGGGACCCCAATTATTTACAATATATATTAACGATTTAGAAAACGGAATCAAATGTAACATCCCCACGTTTGCGGATGATACAAAGCTGGGTGGCAGTGTGAGCTGCGAGGAGGATGCTATGAGGCTGCAGGGTGACTTGGAAAGGTTGGGTGAGTGGACAGATGCATGGCAGATGCAGTATAATGTGGATGAATGTGAGCTTATCTACTTTGGTGGCAAGAACAGGAAGGCAGATTATTATCTGTATGGTGTCAGATGAGGAAAAGAGGAAGTGCAGCGAGACCTGTGTTTCCCTGTACATCAATCACTGACAGTAAGCATCCAGGAACAGCAGGCAGTGAAGAAAGCTAATGGCATTTTGGCCTTCATACCGAGAGGATTTGAGTAAATGAGCAAGGAGGTCCTACTGCAGTTGTACAGGGCCCTGATGAGACTGCACCTGGAGTATTATTGTGTGCAGTTTTGGTCTCCTAATTTGTGGAAGGACATTCTTGCTATTGAGGGAGTGCAGCATAGGTGCACCAGGTTAGTTCCCAGGATGGTGCGACTGACATATGATGAACGAATAGGTCGACTGGGCTTATATTCACTGGAATTTAGAAAGATTAAAGGGGAACTTATAGAAACATATAAAATTCTTGAGGGATTGGACAGGCTAGATGCAGGAAAAATGTTCCCGATGTTCGGGGAGTCCAGAACCAGAGTTTCAGAATAAGGGGGAGGCCATTTAGGACTGAGATGAGGAAAAACCTTTTCACTCATTAAGTTGTGAATCTGAGGAATTCTTTGCCACAGAAGGCAAAGGAGGCTAAATCGCTGGATGTTTTCAAGAGAGTTAGATATAGTTCTTTGGGCTAACGGAATCAAGGGATATGGGGAAAAACAGGAACAGGGTACTGATTTTGGATGATCAGCCATGATCATATTGAATGGCAATGCTGGCACGAAGGGCTGAATGGCCTACTCCTGCGCCTATTTTCTATGTTTCTATGTTTCTAACATTCTGTCGATGTGGAAACTTTCAACTGAACCCCAGACAGCTTCCAGGGGGCAGTTCTGGGTTTCCAGTGCCCTCAATATCCTGGATGCCATGTTTATGTTTTTTGTCCTTGTTTGGATCCACAGCAGAGGAAGCAGATTCTTCATCTGCTCCAGTGCATCCAGTGATTATTTTAATCTCCCCAATTACACCTTCAATTCTCCACACCTCAGGGAGCATAGAACCAGAATTGATATTCCAACCACTTCTCTCCCACTGCCACTGTCCTTGGAGGGGATGCACCCGCTGCACCACCTCCAAGGACACACATCCGTCTTCACTAAGGAGGACACAAACAATCTTCCTGATGAACTAGTGGCCAGAGGATCTGGGGTGATGGAGGAACTGAAGGAAATCCACATTAGATAGGAAATGGTGTTGGGTAGACTGATGGGACTGAAGGCTGATAAATCCCCAGGGCCTGATGGTACTCAGGGTACTTACGGAAGTGGCTCTTGAAATTGTGGACGCATTGGTGTTCATTTTCCAATGTTCTGTAGATTCAGGATCAGTTCCTGTGGATTGGAGGGTAGCTAATGTTATCCCACTTTTTAAGAAAGGCGGGAGAGAGAAAACAGGGAATTATAGACCAGTTAGCCTGACATCGGTGGTGGGGAAGACGCTGGAGTCAATTATAAAGCATTTGATCACATAGGAGATTAGTGGGAAAAATTAGGGCACATGGTATTGGGGATAGAGTGCTGACATCCATAGAAAATTGGTTGGCAGACAGGAAACAAAGAGTAGGGATTAACGGGTCCCTTGCAGAACGGCAGGTAGTGACTAGTGGGGTACCGCAAGGCTCGGTGCTGGGACAGCAGTTATTTACAATATATAGTATCAATTTAGACGAGGGATTTAAATGTAACATCACCAAGTTTACGGATGACACAAAGCTGGGAGGCAGTGTGAGCTGCGAGGAGGTTGCTATGAGAATGCAAGGTGACTTGGACAGGTTGGGTGAGTGGGCAGATGATTGGCAGATGCAGTGTAATGTGGATAAATGTGAGGTTATCCACTTTGGTGGCAAAAACAGGAAGGCAGATTATTATCTAAATGGTGTCAAGTTGGGAAAAGGGGAAGTACAACGGGATCTGGGGGTCCTTGTTCATCAGTCAATGAAAGTAAGCATTCAGGTACAGCAGGCAGTGAAGAAAGCCAAGGGCATGTTGGCCTTCATAACAAGATGAGTTGAGACCACACCTGGAGTATTGTGTGCAGTTTTGGTCCCCTAATTTGAGGAAGAACATTCTTGCTATTGAGGTAGTGCAGCGTAGGTTCACGAGGTTAATTCCCAAGATGGTGGGACTGTCATATCCTGAGAGAATGGAGCGGCTGGGCTTGTATACTGGAATTTAGAAGGAGGAGATGGGATCTAATTGAAACATATACGATTATTAAGGGTTTGGACACGCTAGAGGCAGGAAACATGTTCCTGATGTTGGGGGAGTCCAGAATAAGGGGTATCATTAAGAATAAGGGGTAAGGCATTTAGAACGGAGATGAGGAAACACTTTTTCACACAGAGAGTTGTGAGTGTGGAATTCTGTGCCTCAGAGGACGGTGGAGGCCGGTTCTCTGGATACTTTCAAGACAGAGCTTGATAGGGCTCTTAAAGATAGTGGAGTCAGGGGATATGGGGCGAAGGCAGGAATGGGGTACTGATTGTGGATGATCAGCCATGATCACATTGAATGGCGGTGTTGGCTCGAAGGGCCAAATGGCCTACTCCTGCACCTATTGTCTATCCTTCCTGAGCGGTGCTGCCTGGAATCACATCCAGAGCTCCAGATGTGGTCTAACCGGAGGTCTATTAAACAGCAGCATAAAGCCCACCCCCTTTGTATCCCAGCGTTTCCCATCAACTGAGGCACGTTCAGAGCATTGGTTTAAATTCAAGCTCAGGATTAATCCAAACCTACCAGTGGCCTCTCAACACAAAGCAAACCTTCCTGCTTTGCTGTTGTGCCCAATGCAATTGGTCATTTCCTTATGGAATCACTGTCTGTCAGCTGGCGTGCACCTTTCCGAAGATCTTTCCTGGTCCCAGCACACCGATGCAATCATAAAGAAGGCATATCAGTGCCTCTACTTCCTGAGAAGATTACAGAGAGTCGGTATGTCAAGGAGGACTCGCTCTAACTTCTACAGGTGCACAGTAGAGAGCATACTGACTGGTTGCATCGTGGCTTGGTTCGGTAACTTGAACGTCCAGGAGCGGAAAAGAATGCAGAAAGTTGTGACCACTGCCCAGTCCATCATCGTCTCTGACCTCCCCACCACCGAAGGGATCTATTGCAGTCGCTGCCTCAAAAAGGTTGCCAACATCATCAAAGACCCACACCATCCTGGCCACACACTCATCTCTCCATTTCCATCGGGAAGAAGGTACAGGAGCTTGAAATATGGAACATCCAGGTTCAGGAACAGCTTTTTCCCCACAGCCATCAGCTATTAAACGCGCCATCAAGCAAGCTGTGAACAATAACAGCCTATTGCACGCTATCTGTTTATTTATCGTGTATATATATGGTCTATGGTCTATAGACACACTGAACTTTTATCTCCTGTTCTGTATTATGTTTACATATTCTGCAAAGCAAGAATTTCATTGTCCTATCTGGGACACATGACAATAAAACACTCTTGACTTGACTTGACTTGAGTGACTAACCAAACAACAACCTCTGTTTCTCCCCTCACCATTCCTGTTACCGGTGACATTGTTGATCCATATACCTCTCCATACCTAGCTGTTGCCTGTATTCAAGACAGTTTTTTTAAATCTTCCCAGTCTTACGACTGTTAGGTGGCAATCTCACCACTGGCTACCCAGCAGCACCTGACAGAGAGATTGGGAGTGGGTGACGGAGAGAAAAATTAGGGAAAAATACAGAGCACAGAGGGAGAAAGGGGAAGAAGAAGAGAGACAGGAAGAATGAAGACAGAGAGAGAAGTGATTTAGGAAAGGATGAAAAGGGAGGGAAGAGAGGAGAGGGGAAAGTGGAAATGAGAGAGAAATAGGGTGGATAGTGTGAGAGCAGGGGAAGAGAGGCGAGAGAAAGCAGGGAAGAGATAGAGATTGGGTGTGGGAGAAAGTCAGGAAGGGAAAAGTATGTGAGGGATAGCAGTGGGAAAGATGAGAAAGAGCAGGGAGTGAATGAGACTGTCAAAGAATCAGTGACTGTTCCAATAACCGGAATCTGCACATTGAGTTCTCACTCCATGACTTCACTCTTAGCCCTGGAATTATTTGCAGCTCTACAATTATTCCGTGCTCCACCAATTCTGATTCCTTTCACCCCCTCACTTCCTACACACTCATCGTGGTAGTTTTCTTGTCAAAAGAAGCTACACAAATGCAGGTATTTGTTGTCGGGATGAGTGGCCCTGCTCTAAGAAAGTGAGAATCTGCAACCGTGACATTTTTGCAGACCAAAACCTAGACTGGGTTTCCTTTATATTGTTCTATGGAGTCCTCTGTGTGTGCGCAGTTTTCTGTGTAATCTCATAGCAGAGGAGTGTGTGATGAATTAGCTTGCGCTATTTTAACCAAGACTTCACATCTTCAGGAGATTATCATGTTATAATATGGCACAAACTCTCCTCTGTACTGATCTGTGCTGCATCTGCTATGGAGTGCTGATGGAAAAGTGTTCAGAACCGTTTACAGGTAATCTCCTCCAATGTGATAATCGTGTTCTGAAGAAGCTTCATGTTGTGGAACGGTCTCGACCCAAAACGTTGCCTATTTCCTTCGCTCCATAGATGCTGCTGCACCCGCTGAGTTTCTCCAGCATTTTTGTCTACCTTCGATTTTCCAGCATCTGCAGTTCCTCCTTAAACATCATGATGTGGAAAATCACTTAGTAAAGACAATGATACCAAAGGGCAAAAGGGGATTTTGGGGCTGGAGTGTTTCAGACTCGCAATAAGAAAGTTACTTTTCCGACAGGATTTTTAAAAATAAAGCTATTTTCAATACCAATAACTTTTCATTTGTTACTTCAAACTAAAAATACTAAAGGCTGTGCTAAAAAATAAAGTGCTGGAGGAACAATAAGTCAGGCAGCATCTCTGGAGAACATGGTCGTGATGTTTCAGGTTGGTTGTGGTGGTAAGGGGGGGGGGGGGGTTTTGGACAAAGTCTGGCAAGTGATAGGTGGATGGAGGTGAGGGGGAGTATTGATAGGAATTGCAGATGCTAGTTCACACCGAAATAGGCACAAAATGCTGGTGTAACACAGCGGGTCAAATAGCATCTCTGGAGTAAAGGAATAGATGACATTTCGGGTCGAGACCCTTCTTCAGACTGAGTCAGGGGACAGGGAAACTAGAGGTATGAAAAGGTACAGAACAAGTGAGAGCCAGCATTGATGATTCAGGAAAGGTAGAGCCCACAATGGTCCATTGTTGGCTGTTGATGAAGTGATAACAAAGGGATACAAACAGTGAAACTAGCAAGTTGACTAGGGTGGTGGAGGGATGGAGAGAGAGGGAGTGCAAGGGACCCCGACAGTCCTCTTAGGTGAGGCAGAGGTTCACTTGCAACTCCTCCAACCTTATCTACTGTATCTGTTGTTCTATGTGTGGACTCCAATGTATCGGCGAGACTAAGCACAGACTGGGCGATCATTTAGCTGATACACCAATGCTCAGTCCGCCTTGGCCTTCGAGACCTACCAGTTGTCAAAGATGTTAACTCCCCTTCCCATTCCCACACTGACCTTTGTGTCCTGGGCCTCCTCCTCTGTCAGACTGAGGTCACATGCAAATTGCAGACCTAGCACCTCATATTTTGCTTGGCAATATGAATATTGATTTCTCCAACTTCAAGTAACCCTTGCATGCCCTCTCTCGCCTCTCTCCTCAGACTGAAGAAGGGTCCCGAGCAGAAACGTCCACTACCCATTTTCTCCAGAGATGCTGCCTGACCTGCTGAGTTACTCCAGCATTTTGTGTCGGCTTTTGGTACAAACCAGCATCTGCAGATCATTTTTATTATATTCTATAATACAATAGGGGGGGGAGGGTGAACAGCCAGCTGTCGTGGTGCACATTGGCACCAACGATATAGGTAAAAAACGGGATGAAGTCCTACAAGGCGAATTTAGGGGGCCAGGAGATAATCTTAAAAGTAGGACCTCAAAGGTAATAATCTCTGGATTATTGCCAGTGCCACGTGCTAGTCAGAGTAGAAATAGGAGGATATTGCAGATGAATACGTGGCATGAAAAATGGTGCAAGGGGGAGGGTTTTAAATTTCTAGGGCATTGGAACCAGTTCTGGGGGAGGTGGGACCAGTACAAACAGGACGGTCTGCACCTGGGCTGGAATGGAACCAATGTCCTTGTAAAATGCGGGGGGAAGCAATAGGTAGCAAGGTGAAAAGTAAAAGTGGCAGGCAGACAAATCCAGGGCAAAAATCAAAAAGGGCCACTTTTCAACATAATTGTATAAGGGGTAAGAGTGTTGTAAAAACAAGCCTGAAGGCTTTGTGTCTCAATGCAAGGAGCATTCGTAATAAGGTGGAGAGTTGAATGTGCAGATAGTTATTAATGAATATGATATAGTTGGGATCAGGGAGACATGGCTCCAGGGTGACCAAGGCTGGGAGCTGAACATCCAGGGATATTCAATATTCAGGAGGGATAGACAGAAAGGAAAAGGAGGTGGCGTAGCGTTGCTGGTTAGAGAGGAGATTAACGCAATAGAAAGGAAGGACATTAGCTTGGAGGATGTGGAATCAATATGGGTAGAGCTGCGAAACACTAAGGGGCAGAAAACGCTAGTGGGAGTTGTGTACAGGCCACCTAACAGTAGTAGTGGAGTTGGGGAAGGCATCAAACAGAAAATTTGAAAAGCATGCAACAAAGGTAAAACAGTTATAATGGGTGACTTCAATCTACATATAGATTGGGTGAATAAAATTGGCAGGGGTGCTGAGGAAGAGGATTTCTTGGAATGTATGCAGGATAGTTTTCTAAACCAACATGTAGAGGAACCAACGAGAGAACAGGCTATTCTAGATTGGGTATTGAGTAATGAGGAAGGGTTGGTTACCAGTCTTGTTGTGCTTGGCCCCTTGGGCAAGAGTGATCATAATATGGTTCTTCATTAGGATGGAGAGTGACATTGTTAATTCATAAACAAGGGTTCTGAACTTAAAGAAGGGTAACTTTGAGGGTATGAGACGTGAATTGGCCAAGATAGACTGGCAAGTGACTCTTAAAGCATTGACGGTGGATATGCAATGGAAGGCATTTAAAGACTGCATGGATGAACTACAACAATTGTTCATCCCAATTTGGCAAAAGAATAAATCAGGGAAGGTAGCGCATCCGTGGATAACAAGGGAAATCACAGATAGTATCAAAACAAAAGATGAAGCATACAAATTAGCCAGAAAAAGCAGCCTACCAGAGGACTGGGAGAAATTCAGAGTCCAGCAGAGGAGGACAATGGGCTTAATTAGGAAAGGGAAAATAGATTATGAAAAAAAACTGGCAGGGAACATAAAAACTGACTGCAAAAGTTTTTATAGATATATGAAGAGAAAAAGATTAGTTAAAACAAAAGTAGGTCCCTTGCAGTCAGAAACAGGTGAATTGATCATGGGGAACAAGGATATGGCAGACCAATTGAATAACTACTTTGGATCTGTCTTCATTAAGGAAGACATAAATAATCTGCCGGAAATAGCAGGGGACCGGGGGTCAAATGAGACGGAGGAACTGAGTGAAATCCCGGTTAGCTTGGAAGTGGTGTTAGGTAAATTGAATGGATTAAAGGCCGATAAATCTCCAGGGCCAGACAGGCTGCATCCCAGAGTACTTAAGGAAGTAGCCCCAGAAATAGTGGATGCATTAGTGATAATTTTTCAAAACTCCTTAGATTCTGGAGTAGTTCCTGAGGATTGGAGGGTAGCTAATGTAACCCCACTTTTTAAAAAGGGAGGGAGAGAGAAAACAGGGAATTGCAGACCAGTTAGTCTAACATCGGTAGTGGGGAAAATGCTAGAGTCAGTTATTAAAGATGGGATAGCAGCACATTTGGAAAGTGGTGAAATCATTGGACAAAGTCAGCATGGATTTATGAAAGGTAAATCATGTCTGACGAATCTTCTAGAATTTTTCGAGGATGTAACTGGTAGAGTGGACAAGGGAGAACCAGTGGATGTGTTATATCTGGACTTTCAGAAGGCTTTCGACAAGGTCCCACGTAAGAGATTAGTATGCAAACTTAAAGCACACGGTATTGGGGGTTCAGTATGAATGTGGATAGAGAACTGGCTGGCAGACAGGAAGCAAAGAGTAGGAGTAAATGGGTCCTTTTCAGAATGGCAGGCAGTGACTAGTGGGGTACCGCAAGACTCAGTGCTGGGACCCCAGCTATTTACAATATATATTAATGAACTGGATGAGGGAATTGAATGCAACATCTCCACGTTTGCGGATGACACGAAGCTGGGGGGCAGTGTTAGCTGTGAGGAGGATGCTAGGAGGCTGCAAGGTGACTTGGATAGGTTGGGTGAGTAGGCAAATGAATGGCAGATGCAGTATAATGATGCAACGAGATCTGGGTGTCATGGTACACCAGTCATTGAAAGTAGGCATGCAGGTGCAGCAGGCAGTGAAGAAGGCGAATGGTATGTTAGCATTCATAGCAAAAGGATTTGAGTATAGGAGCAGGGAGGTTCTACTGCAGTTGTACAGGGTCTTGGTGAGGCCACACCTGGAGTATTGCGTACAGTTTTGGTCACCAAATCTGAGGAAAGACATTCTTGCCATAGAGGGAGTACAGAGAAGGTTCACCAGACTGATTCCTGGGATGGCAGGACTTTCATATGAAGAAAGACTGCATAGACTCGGCTTGTACTCGCTAGAATTTAGAAGATTGAGGGGGGATCTTATAGAAACTTACAAGATTCTTAAGGGGTTGGACAGGCTAGATGCAGGAAGATTGTTCCCGATGTTGGGGAAGTCCAGAACAAGGGGTCACAGTTTAAGGATAAGGGGGAAGTCTTTTAGGACCGAGATGAGAAAATATTTTTTCACACAGAGAGTGGTGAATCTGTGGAATTCTCTGCCACAGGAGGTAGTTGAGGCCAGTTCTTTGGCTATATTTAAGAGGGAGTTAAATGTGGCCCTTGTGGCTAAAGGGATCAGGGGGTATGGAGAGAAGGCAGGTACAGGATACTGAGTTGAATGATCAGCCATCGAAGGGCCAAATGGCCTACTCCTGCATCTATTTTCTATGTTACTATGTTTCCAATATCATGACTGCTAATGGCAGACAAATTGAACCTGCAGAAACCAAATAAACCATTGAACAAATGAACAGCTCACAATACCACCCATGGGCCACAGACTGCCACATGTTTCTCTGGGTTTTAAGAGGAGGGAGATCCACTTCATTACATTAACCTGCATTACATTTCATAACATTAACATTTGCATTAACTTGGATGAAAACTTCATGAGGTATCAAAGACAGCCATTGATTTACTTGAATCGCTGCAACCATTTGTTATTAATAACTGCCAGATGTCTGAAACTCTGATAACATTTAGACCCAGTCCTTCTCCTTACACTTCCTCTCAGGTTGCACAGGCAGATGTAATTTGAGCAGGGGCCCTCCCAGCAGAGCCGTGTTACTAAAAAGAATAAACAAGCTGCTTTACATATGGAAATAAAGTTCTGATGCTGTGTTTTGCACCAACAGGTTCATGTTTACCACACAAAATGGGCAGGGCCGGATTTAGATGAAGAGAGGCCCTAGGCTGTTCCACTTGTTAAGCCCCTCCCAATCCCCCACCCCCATGACTAGAGGAAGATGGTCCACCAGATTGACACCGATTTGCACCCTAGCATGGCCAATGAGATAAGGGGCTGGAAAGCTGCGCTTTTTATTTATTGCCAGTGCTAGTGCTGAGTTATCGGCGTAAAACACTATTATTCTGAAATGGAGGGCAAGGAAAATTACTGAAGGGTTGTTTAGAGACTACAGTGCGTTGTGACAGCATTTGTAAGACAGTGTCAACAATATTATACATTTTGCAAGGCTCTCACTTCATTTTTTTCTCTGTTATCAGCCGGGCAACCTTGGCAGCTTTTTAAGTTGCCAAATGACAGGTTGCCAAATGACAGTTTAGGTGGTCTTTTAAGACAGCTTGCATGACCCGTGCTCGGACGAAGTGTCTAGTTACCAGTCGGAATTATGCTCAATGAAGCATTCACATATTATTTCTGCTTCAAATAAAGTCACAAACTAAACATATTCACCAATCAGGACATGATATATACCACAATGACATGCAGCAAAATTATAATACAGTATCTCAACTCTTTTTACACGTTGCAATGAATGCAATTTCTATTATTTCTTTCCACTTCCAAACAAAAATGTGGTTGGATTATTCAGTATATGATCAACCTCGGTGAGACCGGGCGCAGACTTGGCAATCGCTTGGCACAATACCTCCAATCAGTTCGTAAAATAACCAACCTGATCTCCTGGTGGCTTAACACTTCAACTCCCCCTCCCATTCCGAATCCGACCTTTCTTTCCTGGGCCTCCTCCATGGCCAGAGTGAGGCCCGCCGCATATTGGAGGAGCAGCACCTCATATTTGCTTGGGCAGTTTACACCCCAGCGGTATGAACATTGACTTCTTCTATTTCAGGTAGTCCCTGCTTTCTCCTCTCCTTCCCAGCTCTCCCTCTGCCCACTATCTCCGCCTCTTCCTTTCTTCTTCCCGTCCCCCCCACCCTCACATCAGTCTGAAGAATGGTCTCGACCCAAAATGTCGCCTATTTCCTTAGCTCCATTGATGCTGCCTCACCCTCTGAGTTTCTCCAGCATTTTTGTCTACCCATTCACACAAGTTCTGTTATCCCACTTTCCTCACCCACTCCCTACACATTAGGGGTAATTTTACAGAGACAAGTTAACCTATAAAGCCAATGTGTCTTTGGGATGTGGGCGGAAACCGACACGCTTGCAAATTCATCACAGACAGCGCCCGAGGACAGGATCGAACACAGATCTCTGGCGTGTGAGGCAACAAGTCTACCAGCTGTGCCACTATATTTTGTTGTCCAACACACACAAAATTAGACGTTGATAACTTTGGTTACTAAAAAAATGAAAATAGCCATTTTCAGTCTTAAATCACCAAGTGTCATTATGTCCCCCTTTACAGCTCCTGTATGTTTTAATTAAGTTCAAGACTATGGGGCAGTACATTGGCCATAAAGTTGCTGCCTAAAAGTGTCAGAGACCCGGAATTGATCCTGAATACAGATCGTGCTGTCTGTATGGAGTTTGCTCCTTTTCCCTTTGATCGCATGGGTTTTCTCTGGGTGCTCTTGTTTCCTTCCACATTCCAAAGGTGTGCAGGAACCTATTTCAGACCCAGCCCAAAACGTAGTATTTTCCTTTTGTCCAGAGATTGTCTGACCTGTTGAGTTACTCCAGCTTTTTGTGTCTATCTTCAGTTTAAACCAGCATCTGCAGTTCCTTCCTACACACACGATAGAACTTTATTAATCCCAGGAGGGAAATTGTGTGTGTGTGGGAATATCTATATTACTATAAGTCTGATCTTGACCACTTCCTGTTCTGTATATTGATTTTAGAAAAAACACAGCCACTTATAGCTGTGATTTTTGGCCATCTAACTCAGTATCCCCCTCCGCTGCGCAGGACAAGAGGATTTTTCCCATCGATGAAAAATAAAAGAGTTATTAGTGTTTAGAAAATGTTGAGATTCTCTCTCCTGAAGGCCTCGCCCCTTCCGGAGGGACTATAAAACCCGGAAGTGTTGAGTGCCTCAGTCAGTCTCTGCAAGATGGGGGAGCGAGAGGGTCACATCTCTCAGTCTGAGCTGTGAATAACACTGAACACATGTCTACTAAACTGTGAGTGGTTTTACTGACCTGTCAGTGCCCTTAATGTGGTTTGAAAATATAGTTTGGAAATGCTAAAGCTGTGTTGCCTTTGGTTTGGAAATGCTAAAGCTGTGTTGCCTTTGGTTTGGAAATACTAAAGCTGTGTTGCCTTTGGTTTGGAAATGCTAAAGCTGTGTTGCCTAATTAAAGTTGCCTTGCCTAATTAAAGTTGCCTTGCCTTCTATATAATTAAAAGTCTAATCTTGACCACTTCCTGTTTGCGCTTTATATTGATTTAGAAAAAACGCTACCACATACGGCTGTGATTTTTGGCATCTTACTCAGTCCCCCTCCGCTCATCAGGTGCCGAGGATTTTTCCCATCGATGAAAAATAAAAGAGTTATTAGTGTTTTAAAAATGTTGAGATTCTCTCTCCTGTCAATCACGCCATGAAGGCCACGCCCCTTCTGGTGGGAGGGGGGAGGGACTATAAAACGCAGAAGTGTGGGTGTGGCTCAGTCTCTGCAAGATGGAGGAGGGAGAGGTCACAACTCGCTGTCTTTACACCCTGCTTGAAATGGTAAGAAACTGCACTTGAATTTGGTGGCCTTGCACCCTGCTTGAAATGGAATTTCAAGGAATAGCCGTGTCAACTGCCAGCCCACCAGCCATGAGTTAGTGAGCTGCCAGCACAACAGGCTTGAGTGACTGAGCCGCCAGCCCAAGAATAAATTCGGCCCACAATGTCCATACTAGCCCTCTGGAAACCAGTCCCTTCAGCCCCCAACACCCATACTAGCGCTCCAGAAAACACCCACCCTCACTGGCCACCAATATTGGAATTGGTGGAGAGGTGGAATATTGCGTTGGGGAACCAGCCCTCCGTGTGATGCTGGGACCCAACGGGTCCCACTTAGTCTAGTATATTATATACACACACACGCACACACACACACACACGTATATTTATATGGTTATATATTCATATATAAATATACACCGTTTTGTTTTCTCGTTTATAACATTGTTTACAGAGTACTATGTTTACATATTATGTTGTGATGCTGCAAGTAAGGATTTCATTGTTCTAACTGGGACGTGAGAGAATAAAACACTCTTGACTTGACTTACTCCGCTAATGTGTGGGATGGAACCAGTGTACGGGTGATCGGTGTTCGGCGTGGACTCGGTGGGCCGCAGGGCCTGTTTCCACGCTGTATCTTTAAATTAAACTAAAAACACTAAAACCAGAGGGAGTCTAAAGAAGGGTCTCTACCCAAAACGTCACCCAACTTCTATCCAGAATTGCTGGCTGCTCCATGGACTTCCCCCGCCCAATTAAAGCAGGGAATAGTCTTCACCCTACCATAGTTACCCAACCAGACGCAACTAAATTTAAGATAGCTCTTTTTTCCCCAAGAACCCTCTTTTGCTTAAGTTTAAGTCAAGAGAGTTTTATTGTCATGTGTCCCAGATAGGACAATGAAATTCTTGCTTGCTGCAGCACAACAGAATATGTAAACATAATACAGAAGAGGAGATAAAAGTTCAGTGTGTTTATATACCGTAGCCCATATATATACACAATAAATAAACAGATAAAATGCAATAGGCTGTTATTGTTCAGCCCTCCACCACCTCCAGTTTAAATTCCATTTAGAATATTTTTGGAGGACCAGGAAACCAGAAGCAAGAGTTACTCCAGGCAGTTACTCCAGCTCCAGGGTCAGGGAGTGATTCTGCGTTGGTTTTGAGCGGGCGCGGCGAGGGGACAGCAATGGCGGCCAGCCTTCAACACAATTCAGCCCCGATTGCTAGGGGAGAAGATGGAGAAGATGAAAGTGGATCCATCACTGGTACTGTGGTGTTTGGATTACCTTTCCCTCAGACCACAGTACGTGCGCCTACATAACAACAATGTCTCAAGCACCATCTTGAGCAGCACAGGGGCTCCACAAGGAACTGTGCTGGCTCCATTCCTGTTTACCATCTACACAGCGGATCTCCGATATAACACCAACAGCTGCTTTTTGCAGAAGGTTTCGGATGACACAGCTGTTGTCAGCCTCATTAAAGGGGGCAATGAGGAGGAGTACAGAGACATAATAAGTAACTTTGTGGAGTGGAGTGCACTCAATAACCTCCATCTTAACACCACAAAAACCAAGGAGATAGTTGTGGACTTCAGGAGGGGGAGGAGGAAGACTCAAGCAACACCAATCACCATTAAGGGCACTGAGGTGGAGGTGGTCGCTAACCACAGGTACCTTGGTGTGCAGCTTGACAGGGAGCTGGACTGGAAGTGTCATATGGAGGCGGTGTACAGGAAGGGACAAAGCCGACTGTATTTTTTAAGGAGGCTGAGGGCATTTAACATCTGCCAACCCCTACTGTGCAGTGTCTACCATTCAGTGGTGGCCAGTGCTCTGTTTTTTGCGGTGGCCTGTTGGGGAGATGGCGCTCGCATAGCGGACAAAAACAGACTGGACAAACTGATCAGGAAGGCCGGCTCAGTGGTCGGGGCTGAGCAACGAACGGTCCAGCAGGTGGCAGAGGCCAGATCTCTGAAAAAACTGGGTTCTATAATGACCAACCCCACTCACCCACTCCATGCCCTGAAGGTGATCAAGAGCAGCAGCTTCAGTCAGAGACTGATTGCACCAATGTGCAAAACGGAGAGACATAGGAAGTCCTGTTTACCAGCTGCGATAAGATTATACAATGCGCATAAATAACTGCACTTTTTTAAAATTAATTGTATTTTAACTTGTATTTTAACTTGTATTTTAACTTGTTAAATATGGAAGCTATTTGTGGTGTTATGTATGTCTTGAAGCTGTCGTGGCATTGTAATTTCCTGCAAAGGATTATTAAAGGTATATCTTATCAGACCTCCCACAATTCAAAGCAAGGGAGAAAGTGCGCAGCGCCGACCAGTTGCCGTGGCAGTGCGCATGCGCAGGGCGGCCGATGATGTGCTGGCCGTGGTTGTGCGCATGTGCAGGGGGAGGATGTGCTGGCCGTAGCAGTGCGCATGTGCAAGGCCAGCAGTGCCGGCGGATGAGGAGCGAGCGGAGAGCGGAG
Source organism: Malacoraja senta (assembly GCA_038087875.1). Classification (NCBI taxonomy): domain Eukaryota; kingdom Metazoa; phylum Chordata; class Chondrichthyes; order Rajiformes; family Rajidae; genus Malacoraja; species Malacoraja senta. The sequence goes on along the minus strand of CM075986.1, from coordinate 33,095,769 downwards.
CCCGGCGGCCCGGACACGGATACGGATGGCGGGCGGAGACGGAGAGTGACAGAGAGACAGAGAGAGAGATAGTAAGGGGGGCCGCACAGAGTTGAAAACGGCAGGTGTCCAGCCTTGGCCGGAGGCCCCCAGATTTCGAGGCCCTAGCCTTCAGCCTATGAAGCCTAGTGATAAATCCGGCTCTGCGAGGCCCCCCTAGATCTCGAGGCTCTAGGCTTAAGTCTATGAAGCCTATACGTAAATCCGGCCCTGGAAATGGGGTTGAAAGAATCAAAACCAATGGGGAATGAAGACCCTCTCCACGTTTAGAAACGGGCTCAAAGTACTGGTGATTGTCACTGATCATGATTACACTGATTAAGTAATGGGAACGAGCTGTCCAGATGTACGTACACCTGCATTTTAGGTTCTGATGCAGCTGAGAGACTCCCACCAGCAACTTATTCTGTGTTTGCTCGAGCTGATCATAGAGATCCACCCTGATGACTGTAGTTGAAGTGATTGGGTAGATGGAAATTGGCAGCATCAAAGCAATAAACTAAGGACAAACGAGCTGCCTTTGAAACATTACAAAAAGCCTTGGGCAGAGTCCCTGCATAACGTGTTTGAGCTGATGTTTGCTGATGAGAACCAAGGCTGCTCAGTGAATCAGGTTTAAGACTGAAGCAGCACCCTGGGCCACAATCAATAGACAATAGGTGCAGGAGTAGGCCTTTCGGCTCTTCGAGCCAACCATTCAATGTGATCATCCACAATCAATGCCGCGTTCCTGCCTTCTCCCCATATCCCGACTCCACTATCTTTAAGAGCCCTGTCTAGCTCTCTCTTGAAAGTATCCAGAAAACCGTCCTCCACCGCCCTCTGAGGCAGAGAATTCCACAGACTCACAACTCTGTGAGAAAAGGTGTTTCCTCATCACTGTTCTAAATGGCTTACCTCTTATTCTTAAACTGCGGCCCCTGGTTCTGGACTGAATCAGGTCTGAATCACTGTGGAAACTGGGATTTTTTTTTTTTTTTTTTTTTTTTTTTTTTTTTTTTTTTTTTATTTTTTAGAAGTACGGTAGATTACAGTAATGTACAACACGTATATATTAATACATTTTTTGTACCGCTTCACTTTTTTAAACTTTAAGAAAGAAAAAGAAAGAAGTAAGAAAAGTGAAGAAAGTGCGCAAAGGTTGTGAAGTGCAAAAGAGTGTTGGGAAAAGAAAGCCCCTTAGAAAAGAGGTTAGAGAAGGAAGTAAAGTTAGAAAATAGACCCTAGAAAAAAAAGAGAAAGAAAGAAGGAACAATCGCTCTATTATAACTCTTATACCATACTTCATAGAGAAGGAACTACCAACCAAGTCTATTTTTATTTTACCTCCCATTACCAGGTCCAGATACCTTTTATTTATTTATTTGTTTTTCTAAATTACTATTGCACCTCATGCTTGTAATAGGTCCAAAAACGTAGACCACGTCTTTTGAAATTGATCTACTTTGCCTACTAGGAGGAATCTCATCTCTTCCAGATGTAATGTTTCCAACATATTTGATGTCCACATTTTTATTGTTGGTGTGGGCGCATTTTTCCAGAATTTAAGTATAAGCTTTTTTCCCATTATTAGCCCATAATTGAGTAAATTCTTCTGATACACGTTTAATTCAGGAATACCTTCCGATATTCCAAAAATAATCCATTCTGGTTTTGGTACCAGTTTTATTTTGATTAATTTTGAAAAAATATCAAATATTTCAAACCAGAATTTTTGGATTTTTGTACAAAAAACAAAAGAATGTGCTATGGTAGCTTCTTGACATATACATTTATCACAGATTGGTGAGACGTTAGGAAAGATTTTATTTAGTTTGGTTTTTGAATAATATAATCTATGTAATGTTTTAAATTGGATAAGCGTATGTCGTACGTTGATCGAGCATTTATGCACCTGTAATAAATGATTATCCCAACTCTCTTTTGAAATTTTTATACCTAGATCTTGTTCCCAATCTCTTCTAATTCCATCTGTTGTGGGTATTTCTATATTTAAGATGATATTATATAAGTATGATATTAAATTAACTGATTCCGCCTTTGTCTTCATTGCTTCATCTAGTAAGTCGGAAGGCATATTATAATAATCTTTTGTGTGTGTTTTCAAATAGTCACAGATTTGTATATATTTAAAATATTGATTATTTTTCAAATTATATTTCAGTTGTAGTTGTTGGAATGATAGTAATTTTTCTAATTCATACAGATCTTCGAGCGTTTTAATTCCCATTCTTTCCCATTGTATAAATGCTTTATCTATGATTGAAGGTTTAAACGATGGGTTATTGACTATTGGTATTAAGAGAGATAGGTTTCTTAATTTTAGATTCTGTTTTATTTGCTTCCATGTTCTAATAGTGCTATATATAATTGGATTTTTATTATAATTTTTATTATTCAAATTTATTGGAGAGAGAATAATCGCTCCTATATTATTCGGGGAGCAATCCCCTTTTTCCATTCTAATCCAGTCCACCTGCTGGGCAGAATTGTCCAGCAGGTGAATCATATTTTTAATATTTACTGCCCAGTTATAATACATAAAGTTAGGGAGCGCTAGACCCCCCAACTCTTTTCGTTTGTTAAGGTGTGTTCTTTGTATTCTGTGGGATTTGTAATCCCATATAAAATTTGTAATGTCTGAGTCCAGTTTTTTGAAAAACTTTTTTGGGAGATATATAGGTATTGATTGAAATAGGTAAAGGATTTGTGGTAAGAAAATCATTTTTATAGCATTTATCCTACCTATTAAGGACATCGGAAGTGTTTTCCAAAATTTAATCAGATTATTTAATTTCTTAAGTAGGGGATTATAATTAGCTTTAAACATATCATGGTAATTTCTAGTAATCTCAATTCCTAAATATTTGAATTTTTCCATAGCTATTTTAAAAGGGAATTTCCTGAGATGTGTTGAGTCTTTTGGTTTAATCGACATAATTTCACTTTTGTTCCAATTTATTCTATATCCTGAAAAGGATCCAAAGTCCTCAATTAAGTTTAATATATTTGGTATACTAATTTGTGGTTTTGTGATGTACAGTAGTACATCATCAGCATATAGGGATAGTTTGTTGTTTGAATATTTTGTGTTATAACCGTGAATATTCGAGTGTGTTCTTATTTTTTCAGCAAGGGGTTCAATTACCAAAGCAAATAACAGCGGTGATAGTGAACATCCTTGTCTGTTGCCCCTAGATAATTCGAATTTTGAAGATAATATATTATTAGTTAGTATTCTAGCCGTAGGTTTGTTATATAGTAGTTTTATCCATGCAATAAAGTTTTCTCCCAATTGGAATTTTTGCAATACTTTGATCATATAGTCCCATTCTACTTGATCAAACGCTTTTTCTGCGTCCAGTGAGATGATAGCTAACTCTTGGTCATAAGATTTATGTGAATGCATTATGTTAAGCAAACGTCTCAAATTATTAAATGAGTGTCTCTTAGGTATAAATCCTGTTTGATCCTCATGTATTAGACTACTAACATACTTGCTTAATCTATTGGCTAATGTTTTTGCTATTATTTTCTGATCCGTATTTAACAAAGCAATAGCTCTATATGATCCTGGTTCTTCTATATTTTTATCTTTTTTAAGTATTAATATGATCGTTGATTCCGCTAGTGTTTCAGGTAGGTTTTGCTCTTTATAAGCATATGTATACATTTTTTGTAATCGTGGAGTAACTATATCATAAAAAGATTTATAAAATTCATTACTGAATCCGTCTGGTCCTGGTGTTTTTCCATTTTTTAGTGTTTTTATTGTGTCTTCTATCTCCTTAGAAGTAATTTGTGCTCCCAGTTCCTCTTGTTCCCTGCGTTCTAATTGTGGTAGATTACAATTATCTAAAAATTCTGAGATTTTATTATTGTCTATTGACGTTTTAGATGTGTATAGATTCTGGTAAAATTGAGCAAATCTTTTATTAATATCCTTGGGTAGTGTTAATACTTCCCCTCTATCTGATTTAATCTTTAATATTGCATTCTCTTTTTCCCGTTTTTTAAGTTGTCGTGCTAGAAGTTTGTGGGGTTTGTCCCCGAATTCGAAGTGTTCTTGTTTTGTGATTTGAAATAATGTTATAACTTTCTCTGACAGTAATTTATTTAACTGAAATTTCAGTAGTAGTATTTTATTATGTTTATCCATAGTTGGGTCTTTAGCATTATCTATATCTAACTGTTTTATTTGATCTTCTAAGTGTCTTTGTTCATTCTTATTCTTTTTATTTTGATAAGCTTGAAATGAAATAATGACTCCTCTTATAAATGCTTTGAAGGATTCCCATAATAACGTGGGGGATATCTCTGGTGTATCATTTAACTCAAAAAATAGATCCATCTGTTTTTTTAGATAGATACTCCCTTGAGGGTCTTTTAAAATTTGTGAGTTAAACCTCCAGAACGGTTTATTCATAGACATTCCTTCTAGTTTTAGAACAAAAGTTAACGGAGAGTGATCTGAGATCGCATTAATATGATATTTAGGATTCAGAGATTGCGAAATTAATTTTGTATCCACTAGAAAATAGTCTATCCGTGAATATGTTTTATGCACCATTGAATAAAACGAGTAATCCCTTCCCGTCGGGTTTGCAATCCTCCATACATCTGTTATATTTGTGTTTTCCATATATGTGTGTAAGAGTTCACTGGTTTTAGATTTCGTCTGACCTTTTTGTTTTTGCATCGATTTATCTAAATAAGGATCTAAAACACAATTAAAATCTCCTCCGATTATAACATTTTGATAATTAGATTCTGCAATTATATTCAGAATTTTATTAAAAAATTGAGGGTTATCAAAGTTGGGCGCATATATGTTTACCAGCGTAATTGGCATATTATTGATCTCCCCTGCTACTATACTCACCAACGTCTTATACATGACGTGAGGTTTATGCATGATGGCATCACTGCCACCACTGAAACATCTTGGCGCAGTGTTAGAGCTGCTGCCTTACAGCGCCAGAGACACAGGTACGATCCTCACTACAGGCACTGTCAATTCAACATTTGTATGCTCTCCCTGTGACCACGTGGATTTTCTCCAGGTGTTCGTTTCCTCCCACATTCCTGAGAGGTGCCGATTTGAAGGGTAATTTGCTTCTGTAAATTATCCCTCGTGTGGGGAAAAGATCTAATGTACAAGTGATCGCTGGTCGGCACGGACCCCGTAAGCCGAAGGGCCTGTATCCACACTTTATCTCGAAACCAAACTAAGCAGATTGATTGTACACAAAAATGCTGGAGAAACTCAGCGGGTGCAGCAGCATCTATGGAGCGAAGGAAATAGGTAACGTTTCGGGCCGAAACCCTTCTTCAGACTGATAGGGGGTGGGGAGAAGAAAGGAAAAAAGGAAAAAGGCGGAGGAGGAGCCCGAGGGCTGGGGGAGGGGAGGAGACAACCAGATGGCTGATGAAGGGGAGGGGACAGCCAGGGCTAGCAGAATTGGGAGAATTCAATGTTCAAGCCCCCAGGATGTAGACTGCCCAAGCGGAATATGAGGTGCATTTCCTCCAATTTGATTAATTAAATAAACTAAGCAGATTGATTAATTGTTGGGAGAACATGTATGTCCCTTTTCACAGTGTAATGCTCAATCATGATGGCAGCAAATGCTTTTTCTATACAAGTCAAATCAGAGTTTTCACCCAGATGTTGGATGGTTGCTGTTGGAGCTTCAAATAATGATTTTACTTCGGAATCACGTGAGTGACTACGTGAAGAACCCCGCCAGTGCGCCTGCGCGTCATTACGTCAGACCCATTGGCGCAAACGGACGCGCTATAGTGGAATTGTAGTTTTTAAACTACAAGGTAAGTATAAACTTTTTTGGAAGTATTTCCGTGTCCGTTTACTGTGGGGATTTTTTCCACAGGCGCCATGGAAAAAACGGGCAAGGGGAGGAGGCGAGCGACTCAGCCGGTAGAAAGTCGCGAGATTGCGGTCGGCGACCAGCCGCCTCTGACCACGGTACAGTCGCCAGCAGACAGCATAGTGACTGGGGATATTGAGGCTGAAGTGAATTTAGTCAGCACCAGTGGGGCAAGGCAAAGCCGATAAAAAGCTGCGGGAATGCGGTCGGTAAAGGACTGCCTCATACCCTCCAACAGTCGCCGGCTGGGAACGGGGCGAACTGTGGACGTGCATTAAAGAAAAGAACGGAGCCAGCGTCAGTTGGGTGCTAGGCAACATACAAGTCAGGGCCATGGAGCAAGAGTCAGTTTGGGATTCACCTCCAAGGCTGGATACCACTTTCTGAGTGGATATTCCAAATGGATAACCTGTACACAGGTTGGTCCAACAAAACATACTCCAGGAGGAGTGATGTCAGAATCAGGCTCCAGAAGCCAGGTCAGCAGCACCTAGCAAAGGACTGCTTGATAGCACCCTCATTGATGAGGCGCGTGCACAGGGTCAGCAGAGTTTCCAAAACAAGCGAAGACGGCAGCTGCCAGATGGGCTATTCCTGGCAGTACGATTTGCTGCTCTGTGAGAGTTCTGACCCTGAGTCTGACGGTGAGGCCGATACAAGCGAAGACGGCAGCTACCAGATGTTTTACTCCTGGTAGTACGATTCGCTGCCCCGTCAGTCAGGAGAGCCACTGGAAAGGACGTGGGCTCTGTGATCAACTATTGTGTCTGCCATCAGCTCTAGTAGCTTACGATGGATGAAAATGCCCCAAAAATACGAGATTCCAAGGAACTGCGTATTGCTGAAAGTACTAGCAGTGAACCAAGATAAGGGGTCAGATGGGCGAAGGCATGTAAGCCTAAGGAAAGTAAACTGCAGAGAATATTGAAGCTGCTGGGTTGATGAACTGCAATTTGCAAAACGATGGATGGAGGCCATGGATGGAGATGCATCAAGTGGCACTAAGGTTGCTATGTAGTGCCCACTTCAAGATGAATTGTTTCAGGAAGTATGCCATTCGGTCCACCATCAACCCAAAGTTGCAGCAACTCTGTAAAGCCCAGCAATGTGCAGTCATTCAACTTATTCTTCAGAGGAAAAACCTCATGAATCGTGGGAAAGAGTTGGATAATGAGGCAAAAACAGCAAAGTTGATCACAACATCAATGGTCGTCAAGTCTGCAAAGAGGACGTATCCTTTCAGACATCATACAAAATCCTGGACCGACATCAGGATCAAATCGACCATTGAAGCAGGTACGCAGTTGATGTCCTGCAGCAGGAAAACGAAAAAGCGTGGGTTTTGCCTGCCAGGAGCCAGGAACCACAGGTCACTCAGATGACAAAGGAGGTAGGTGGACCTGGTTCTTATGGGAACATATTAAGGCAAAAACAGCCAAATATTGGAAGCAAATTACTTCAGTTATTATTCTGAGTATTATAGAAAGGTTTCTAATTGATTCGATTCAAATACTGATTTGCCATCCAGCATGTTCCAAGCAAAACACTCCAATATTACATAAAAATAATTGATGGAGGTTCAAGCTGAATTGAAAACTTGTTTATTAACAAATAATTGAAAGGTCGGTTTATCAAAACCACCAAATTGTGTTTAAAATTTCTCATCCTAAAAAGGTGAGGAGTATTTTAGATCTGACAAGTCTTTAAAATTTTGTGAAGTATAGACACTTCAAAATAGAGACTTTGAGACTGCCAAACAATTTATTTCAAAAAATATGTTTTATGGCACTTATAGATCTGAAAGATGTATATTACTTAATGTTTGTTCATTTATAAGATAAAATTATCTAAAGGAACAATTATGGCAATTCAAAGTTCTGTCTAACGGGTTAACTTCAGTCCCTAGAAATTCACTAAATTGGTAAAACCAATTTTGCGGCTAATTAGAGTCCAAGGACAGATGTGGATGGCTTAACTGGATGATGTCCTAATTAGGACGAACAAGAGAATTCGTGAGTTATCTCTCTCAAATTATTCAAACCACTTTTGAAAGTTGGGTTTAATTCATCCAGAGAGAAATTAAGTTAACGATACTTACAACAATTGATTATTTGATTCAATTGAAAAGGTAGTTATTTACCCAGGGTAAAGGGTAAAGCTAATTGATGGTTGTATTAAGCAGTTGGAAAAGCAACAATCTTCAATTAAGACAGGTGGCCAGCTTGTTAGGAGAATTAGTGTTATTTCCAGCAATACAATATGGGCCATTGGAGTACCAGCAGCTGCAGACTGCTAAAAGAAAAAACACTAAGATGCATGATGGCCATTTTTTGATAGGCCATGCAATTAAACAACAAATGCTGCTTCTGATTGCAGTAGTGGATTTAACATGTCTTCAGTAGTTCAAGCAAGATACAGATTGAACAGCCTTCCATGGTCTTAACAGACTGATATCAGTGTACTAGGATTGGTGCCACTGAAAAGGTATCCATCTGTGGACAGATGGAATATGGAAGAAGTATTATTTTACAGACATGGAGAATCGATGTTTTAAAGTCTATTGGAAGGCTTATGAGCTACAAGCTTGTTGTTAAATACAACTAATCTGCATGTTCAGTTTCAAATTAACAACACTACAGCAATGGCATGTATTAATTGTATGGGTGGAATTTCCATAACAAAGAATGGATGTTTAACCTTAAGATTTTTTAATGATATAATAGTCAGATTTGTGAAGCCAGATACGACTTGTTTCCATCCAGACTCAATCACCAGTTACAGAGATATGTGTTATGGGACTACATCGGGAGACAGTAGCGATGGATGTTTCTCGCTATATTAGGATGGTATGTTGTTATATGCATTTTACTTCATCCTGTCTCATAAATCGGTGTCTGCTTAAAACGAAGCAGTATGCTGCCTCTGGGGTATTCGTGGTACCAGACGGGTCTACGCAGCCATGGTTCCTTTGATATTGGAATTTATGACACAGTTTCTGATAAATGTTCCCAAAAGAAAGAAGTTACTGGTGTATTCGATAATTGGAGAGTAACATCTGTCATATGCCTGTATGGATGCAGGTTTTAAAAAAGAGGATTGTCTGGGCATGCTGTGGACATGCTTACAGCAGTCTGGCGGAAGAGTACTCAAAAGCAGTACATTTGTGAATCTGAGTTGTGATTCTGTAAATACTGCTTTCCTATTATGTAAAGAATGAGGGGGGGGGGGAAATAAAAAAAATTCTGTGTATAAAAGAATATGGAATGTTGTACGGCACATGTCTCAAATATCTTGGATTGACCTCTATTTAATGGGTTGAGGTATAGTGCGATTTATTCACACAGAAGTATATTATTCCTCGTTTTTATTTGATGAGGTTGGAAAGACATCCTGTTGAGTCTCATTCTTTTATTTCCAGATTAATGAAAGGAATTTTAATTCCAGACCTTCTAAACCTAGGAGGGAATCTGGAATATAGAATTGTTTTAAGCTACTTCATCAAAGGAGTCTTGGTACGATTCTGATTTGGCCAAGTTCAGCATGAAGGTAGTCATGTTTATGGCACTTGTAACATTACAAAGTTAGATACACAGAAGTACCTCAGGATTATGTTATGTTTTACATTTTATGAACTACTCAAATGAAGTAGAATCAGGTGTGACAGGATTCAAGATTGTTTTATTAACATATTCTATGGATCCATGTCTATATGTTAAGACATATTTATTGCAAAAAATTGAGGCTACAAAGATCTTATGAAATATGAAAACAAGATTGTTTATCATTAACGAAAAAACATACAAGATAGTGTCAGTTTAGACTATTTTAAGATGGTTAAAAACAAGTTTTAGTTGCTGCACGTGTGAACATTGATGGTTTTACATTCCATTCAGTTTAGCAGCAACATTGATGACCAGGGCGAAGGAAGTCCCGTCGATCATATTCTCACAGCCGCCGGGTGAGAATATGTTGGTGTTTCAACACTTTTACCATCAGGCTATTGCCAATACGGGGCTGTTTGCAGATACTATATTAAGTCCTGCTTAATTTTCCCTGGGTTAAAGGGGATACTATTAATTATTTTATTCAAATAAATGAATTACTGCATTTGTGGTACAAATGTTATTATTAATGCATTATTGAATATTCTCGTTCCGAGTCAATCAATGCAGTGAGAAGCCGGGATTTGTCTGTGGCATGAAATCACAAAGCTTTAAAATCTTCACGTACTCACTCACGTGACTCCGAAGTAAAATAGTAAGATTAAACGAGAACTTACCTAAGTTTGAAGTTTGATCTTTATTTTATGAGGAGTTACGTTGGTGATTACGTGCCCACCACGACCCAACCCTCTATCATAAAGGTCAGATGGAAGTTCTTGTATTACTCGTTTTATTATGATATTATATTACTTCGCTTGTTGTTTTTTGTGATTTCACACCGCTGCTTCGAAGATTGACGCGCAGGCGCACTGGCGGGGTTCTTCACGTAATCACCAACGTAACTCCTCATAAAATAAAGATCAAACTTCAAACTTAGGTAAGTTCTCGTTTAATCTTACTATTATTCATTGTTACTTTTGCAAGTATGAGGTATGATGTACCACTTGCAGGCTGCAAAGCATGAACTCCAAACCCTGCACCAACTTCATGCCAGATTATCCATCCTCCTTGATACTGGCAAGCATCCCAGTGAGATAAGAATGTCAATGTGCATTTCTATTAGCTTTAATTTGTAGTTGCTCAATCATAATGCTCATCGGGGCCTGCTATAGCAGAATTGGAGTGAAAGTTCACTTTCCCATGAGCGGTCTGTATTAGCCCCAACTAATATCCTAGCTACAATCCACCCATATCCAAATCTTACCACATGGAGATCCTTCATTTTGCATTCCTCTGAATTTCATTGTCGGCATATCTGCCAGTAGTAGTGTTGGAAAATGAGGGATAGATGTGTTGATCATCAATTATCTTCTATTGCCTGCTCAGGCTTCAATCCTCAGGTACCTAAAATTAAAAAAAGACATAAGGGTAAGATTATAGTAGGGGCCTAGGAAGGACTAGAAGTGCACGTTTACACCATTTGCTGCTTATGTATCAGGTAAGAGTTTTAGCTCTAATAATGGCTTTGACCTCAACACCAGACATCCCAATGTGGGCCACCACATTTCCTCCCGTGTTAAAACAATGCCACAATCACCCATCCTGCGGTCCCTCACCCCACCCGCACAGTAAATAGCAATATAATAAAGATTTGTTAATTAATTATTCATAAATCAAGGAAAGGTAGAAACAAGGAGCTGCTGGTTTTCCAAGCAATTACACAAAATGCTGGAGTAATTCAGTGGGTTAAACAACTTCCCTGGAGAACATGAATAGGTGACATTTCAGATCGAGACCCTTCTTGAGACTCAAATCAAGTAACACCTATTGTGGATATCTCTCTGCATCTAGGCCTCCATTGAAATGCCCTGGGGCTGAATCCCTCCTACATTGCGTCTTCCAGCAACTGCTTCAGCTGTAAAGTATCTTCCCTTTAAAGGTGCAGTTTGGCTTCATGTAGCGCTGGCTTTATCATGAATCTGAACCGCTGCAGAACCTTACAGTTGGCACTGATTAGATTAAACAATCACCATAGTTAGCTGACAGCACAAAATTAGCCTGGTCCTGCATTTCACACAATAATGCAATTTCCAGGATTATATTTAGCCTCCAGATGCTTTGTTCTTTTTCATATTTCATCAGGAGGAAATTTCCGATTCAACATGTGATGTTGAATTAGCAGTGTGATAAAACAGAGTTGTTGGAGTTATTAAAAACGACAGTGGTGAAATAAAACTGAAATCATATCTACTTTTTGAACCTGGTGTCATGTTTTCATATTATTGTGCCAAAGGGCAGCATGTTGATAACAAAGAATAGATCTATGGACGATTATAGCAATGTAGTTGAGGTAACATTTTCGTAGGACTCTGATTACAACTATATAAATAAGAACCAAATTCATCCATAGTAGATCACTCCAGCTGTGACAGCAAGGCATTTCAGAAGAACACAATCTTGTTGAAGACCAGATGCAGAGACCAAAGGGTAATACAGGGCTCGAAATTAGCGGTTGCCCGGGTGCCAATGGCGACCTACAGTCCCACCGGGCAACCTAAAAGCCATGCCACTTTGCCCGGCTTGGCAAGCACCCGGACACCTATCATTTAATTCTGAGCGGGCCCCCTCTCTATCTCTCTCTCTCTGTCACTCTCCGTATCTGCCCGCCATCCGTATCCGTGTCTGGGTCTCGGGTCTCCGCTCGCTCCTCATCCGCCGGCACGGCTGGCCGCCTTGCACATGCGCACTGCCACAGCCTGCACATCCTCCCCCTCTACATGCGCACAACCACGGCCAGATCATCGGCCGTGGTTGTACGTATGTGCCGCCCTGCACATGCGCAATGCCACGGCAACTGGTCGGCCACTTTCTCCATCACCACCTCGCCGCGACCCGCTGAAAACCAATGCAGAATCACTCCCTGGAGCTGGAGTAACTCCCTGGAGTAAATCTTGCTTCTTGCATCTTGGTTTCCTGGTCCTCCAAAAATATTCGAAATGGAATTTAAACTGGAGTGGACCCACTACTACCAAACTCCAAACTCTGAAAAATAAAAGCCTATTGCATTTTATCTATTTATTTATTGTGTGTATATGGTCTATTTTATATAGACACACTGAACTTTTATCTCCTGTTCTGTATTATGTTTACATATTCTGTTGTGCTGCAGCAAGCAAGAATTTCATTGTCCTCTCTGGGACACATGACAATAAAACTCTCTTGACTTGACTTGGACTCAAGCAAAAAAGGGTTCTTGGGGAAAAAAGAGCTACCTTAAATTTAGTTGCGTCTGGTTGGTTACCTATGGTAGGGTGAAGATGCTTTAATTGTGCGGGGGGACTCCATTGAACAGCCAGCATCTCTTGATAGAAGAAATTGGGTGATGTTTCGGGTAGAGACCCTTCTTTAGATTTCCTCTGGTTTTAGTGTTTTTAGTTTAATTTAAAGATACAGCGTGGAAACAGGCCCTTCGGCCCACCGAGTCCACGCCGACCACCGATCACCCATACACTAGTTCTATCCCACACATTCGCGACATAAGTCAAGAGTCAAGAGTGTATTCTCTCATGTCCCAGTTAGAACAATGAAATCCTTACTTGCAGCAGCAAAACAATGTTATAAATGAGAAAACAAAACAGCGTATATTTATATATGAATATATAACTATACACACACACAATTTCCCTCCTAGGATTAATAAAGTTCTATCGTATAGTATCGTGTGTGTAGGAAGGAACTGCAGATGCTGGTTTAAACTGAAGATAGACACAAAGCTGGAGTAACTCAACAGGTCAGACAGAATCTCTGGACAAAAGGAAAATGTTACGTTTTGGGTTGGGTCTGAAAGAGGTTCCTGCACACCTTTGGAATGTGGAAGGAAACAAGAGCACCAAGAGAAAACCCATGCGATCAAAGGGAAAAGGAGCAAACTCCATACAGACAGCACCCATATTCAGGATCAATTCCGGGTCTTTGGCAATTTTAGGCAGCAACTTTATGGCCAATGTACTGCCCCACAGTCTTGAACAGTAGCTGTAAAGGGGGACATAGCGTCACTTAGAGAGTTAAGACTGAAAATGGATAGTTTCTTTTTTTTAGTAACCAAAGTTATCAACATATAATTTTTTGTGTGTTTGAAAATTAAATATAGTGGCACAGCTGGTTGACATTGCTGCCTCACACGCCAGAGATCTGTGTTCGATCCTGTCCTCGGGCACTGTCTGTGTTGAATTTGCACATTCTCCCTGCAAGCGTGTGGGTTTCCTCCCACATCCCAAAGATGCATAGGCTTTGTAGGTTAACTTGTCTCTGTAAAATTGTCCCTAATGTGTAGGGAGTGGGTGAGGAAAGTTGGATAACAGAACTTGTGTGAATGGGTAGACAAAAATGCTGGAGAAACTCAGCGGGTGAGGCAGAATCTATGGAGTGAAGGAAATAGGCGACGTTTCGGGTCATGACCCTTCTTCAGACTGATGTGAGGGAGCGGGGGGGCGGGAAAAAGAAAGGAAGAGGTAGAGACAGTAGGCTATGGGAGAGCTGGGAATTGGAGGGGAAGGAGAGGGAAAGCAAGGACTACCTGAAATTGGAGAAGCCAATGTTCATACCGCTGGGGTGTAAACTACCCAAGCGAAATATGAGGTGCTGTTCCTCCAATTTGTGGTGGGCCTCACTCTGGCCATGGAGGAGGCCCAGGACAGAAAGGTCGGATTCGGAATGGGAGGGGGAGTTGAAGTGCTGAGCCACTGGGAGATCAGGTTAGTTATTGCGAACTGAGTGGAGGTGTAGCGCGAAGCGATCGCCAAGCTTGGTCTCACCGAGGTTGATCATACGCTGAATAATCCAACCAGATTTTTGTTTGGAAGTGGAGATAATAGAATGCAACATGTAAAAAGAGATGAGATACTGTATTGTAATTTTGCTGCATGTCATTGTGGTATATATAATTTCTTCATTTGTGAATATGTTTAATTTGTGACTTTATTTGAAGCATAAATAATATGTGAATGCTTCATTGACCATAATTCTGACTGGTAACTACGCACTTCGTCCGAGCATATTACCGCACGCGTCATGCAAGCCGTCTTAAATGACCACCTAAACTGTGATTTGGCAACCTAAAAAGCTGCCGAGGTTGCCCGGCTGGCAACAGGGGAAGAAAGTTAAGTGAGAGCCCTGTAATAATAAGGCTAATCCAGCATAGACACAGAATGTAATTTATTTCAGTGCAAAGGTGGTGCCTAAACACTAATTGAGAAGAAATCAAACCTTGAATTGTAGACGTTCAAGAAATTTAGAAGGAAGGGACTCTGAGGAGGATGCAGTGGATTACATGGCAGTGTATTCAAGAGTGTGCTGACAAAAGTAGGTGGCGATGATGGAGATAAATGTGAAGAGAGGTGCCATTAATAATATCAGCTGTTATGACGGTTTGGCTGAAGATTTAGCTGGTCAATATTCTGGAAATTCAAACAGGACGAACATGCATTTCATGGATAAGATTAATTAAGAATACACATGATGGGATAGTATCCGGAAAAAAGGTATTTAGCTTAGTGCTGGGAAGGGGCAATATTGTAGAAACCTTGATCTATAGAACTAAGAAATCACTGAAGCAGACAGAGGAAGTCTGTACCTTTTTGACAGAACCATGAGCTCGTTAAAAAAAAGGCACAAAGTGCCGGAGTAACTCAGCGGGTCAGTCATGCTGCCTGAAACCTAATTGAAAGAAATTGCTGTGTCTTTCTGGTGAAATTAGTCCCACAATGCTGTGGTATAGGATATTCCAAGATATAGACATTGCAGCGATGAAGAAATAGTAATATATATCCAAGTTAGGATGGCTGGCAGTTTGGAGGGGAACCTACAGGTAGTGGTGTTCCCATTCGTCTGGAGCTCTTGTCTGCCTTGGTCTTAGAGGTTGTGAATTTTGGAGTGGTCTATGCAACTAACTTTATCATATTTTGTAGATGGTACACCTATTAGCCAATATGTTCCACCAGTCATGGAAATGGATATGAAATGGGTATGAATCAAGTGGGTTCATCTTGGATAGTGTCAATACTCTTGAATGTTGTTGGAGTTATACTAATGCAGGCAAGTTGGGAATATTCCTCCAGAATCCAGACGTTTGCCTTGTAGATGGTGAAAGGTTTTGGGGTGTCTAGAAGTGAACTCACTTCAATGTACCCAGTCTTGGACCTGCTATGTAGCCAGTATTTATCTGATGTCCGTCTGGTTGATTATCAGATCAATGGTGACCTCAGAATGATAATGGTGGGCAACTCAGCAATGGTAATGATATTGAATGTCAAGAGCAGGTAGTTGACTCTTTGTTTTTAGAGGTGGCCATTGTTATTGGCACTTTTGTGCCACAAATATTACTTTCCCCTTATTAGTTCCCCCCTGACTGATGGTGAATTTAGTTGGAAACAATTATGGCAAAGGAGAGCAAGACATGGTAATGGGTTACATGGGCAAATTAGCTAAGTAAACCACCAAATGTATTAATTTCTCAATTCCTGCTTTTAGCCTACTATTATTCATAACAGAAATACACACCGATGGTAAGGCTAGGCAACATATACGAAAGTGTATATAAAACTAGAGAACCAAATGTAAGTCCAAAATAGGATCTTGCAAGTCCTTGAAATGATTGAGCGTTTTGTATTTTTCTCTGCTGTAATTTTTTGCTGACAAAGCAATAATTATGTGCAAGAAAATAGAGTGCGGTTTTATGGAGTTACAATGAGTGTTATAATCTACTTACATAACAGATTACCAAATGGTTAGGTTACATTTGGATAAATAAACCAATGTTAACTTTCAGTTGACCATAAACGGTATTGTATTGTATTGTATTATATATTCCACCTATGTGGTTAATAGCATTTTCTGCGAAAACAATAGTATTCATTCATTCGTATTTTCTCAATCGTCGGTATTCTTCAGGTAGTATTGGTTTTAAATTCAACAATTAATGATTACAGCTTATATAGCAATAATAAACCAGATAATGAAATATGAATAAGTCATGGTAAAGTGAAAAACATCAGAATTAAGTCAGATTGCTTTTTATAATTTTATTTATTATTTACACTCAAGAGTTGAGAGTGTTTTATTGTCATGTGTCCCGGATAGAACAATTAAATTCTTACTTGCTGCAGCACAACAGAATATGTAAACATAGTACACTGTAAACAATATGATAAACGAGAGAGAAAAAACAGCTCAGTATGTGTATATATACACATACCCACTAGTACACACATAAATATATATATCCATATACAGTGGCTTGCAAAAGTTTTCATACCCCTTGAACTTTTCCACATTTTGTCACGTTACAACCACAAACGTAAATGTATTTTATTGGGATTTTATGTGATAGACCAACACAAAGTGGTGCATAATTGTGAAGTGGAAGGAAAATGATACATGGTTTAAAGAAAATTTTACAAATAAAAAACTGAAAAGTGTCGCGTGCAAAAGTATTCAGCCCCCGAGTCAATACTTTGTAGAACCACCTTTCGCTGCAATTACAGCTGCAAGTATTTTGGGGTATGTCTCTACCAGCTTTGCACATCTAGAGACTGAAATTTTTGCCCATTCTTCTTTGCAAAATAGCTCAAGCTCAGTCAGATTGGATGGAGAGCGTCTGTGAACAGCAATTTTCAAGTCTTGCCAGAGCTTCTCAATTGGATCTGGCTGTATGTTTAGGGTCGTTGTCCTGCTGGAAGGTGAACCTCCACCCGTCTCAAGTCTTTTGCAGACTCTAACAGGTTTTCTTCCAAGATTGCCCTGTATTTGGCTCCATCCATCTTCCCATCAACTCTGACCAGCTTCCCTGTCCCTGCTGAAGAAAAGCATCCCCACAGCATAATGCTGCCACCACCATGTTTCACAGTGGGGATGGTGTGTTCAGGGTGATGTGCAGTGTTAGGTTTCCGCCACACATAGCGTTTTGCATTTAGGCTAAAAACTTCAATTTTGGTCTCATCTGACCAGAGCACCTTCCTCCACATGTCTGCTGTGTCCCCCACATGGCTTGTGGCAAACTGCAAACGGGACTTCTTATGGCTTTTTTTCAACAATGGCTTTCTTCTTGCCACTCTTCCATAAAGGCACGACTAATATTTGTCCTGTGGACAGATTCTCCCACCTGAGCTGTGGATCTCTGCAGCTCCTCCAGAGTTACCATGGGCCTCTTGGCTGCTTCTCTGATCAATGCTCTCCTTGCCCGGCCTGTCAGTTTAGGTGGACGGCCATGTCTTGGTAGGTTTGCAGTTGTGCCATACTCTTTCCATTTTCGGATGATGGATTGAACAGTGCTCCGTGAGATGTTCAAAGCTTGGGATATTTGTTTATAACCTAACCCTGCTTTAAACTTCTCCACAACTTTATCCCTGACCTGTCTGGTGTGTTCCTTGGGCTCCATGATGCTGTTTGTTCACTAATGTTCTCTAACAAACCTCTGAGGCCTTCACAGAACAGCTGTATTTGTACTGAGATTAGATTACACACAAGTGGACTCTATTTACTAATTAGGTGACTTCTGAAGGCAATTGGTTGCACTGGATTTTATTTAGGGGTATCAGAGTAAAGGGGGCTGAATACCTTTGCATGCGACACTTTTCAATTTTTTATTTGTAAAAAAATTTGAAAACCATGTATCATTTTCCTTCCACTTCACAATTATGCGCCACTTTGTGTTGGTCTATCACATAAAATCCCAATAAAATACATTTACGTTTGTGGTTGTAACGTGACAAAATGCGGAAAAGTTCAAGGGGTATGAATACTTTTGCAAGCCACTGTATATATGTATATATGGATATATATGGAGAGCGTCGATGCACAGCTATTTTCAGGTCCCTCCAGAGATGTTCGATCGGGTTCAAGTCCAGACTCTGGCCGGGCCACTCAAGGACATTCACAGACTTGTCACGAAGCCACTCGTGCATTGTCTTTTGCTTCTTAGGGTCGTTGTCCTGTTGGAAGGTGAACCTCCGCTCCAGTCTGAGGTCCAATATATCTATATATATATATATCTATATCTATATCTATCTATCTAGACTGTGTGTTCACACGGGAGGGCTGGTCCCCCAACGCAATATTCCACCTCTCCACCAATTCCAATATTTGTGACCAGTGGGGGGGGGGGGGGGCCTTTCTGGAGCGCTAGTATGGGTGTCGTGGGCCGATGGGACTGGTTTCCAGAGGGCTAGTATGGACATTGTGGGCCGAATGGATTCTTGGGCTGGCAGCTCAGTCACTCAGGCCTGGTGGGCTGGCAGCTCAGTAACTCAGGCCTGGTGGGCTGGCAGCTCAGAAACTGCCAGAAATTCTGCCCAAAACAGGTGAGAGACTCCGTGAGAGAGAAGGGGGAGAGGGTGGAGAATCAATTTGAGGGGTTTTTCATCTCTTTCTGCAGATCACAGCAATGAAGGAGGAAAGTCTATCCTGGCCTGGAGCTCACAGGGAGCCAATGAAGAGAGGGAGAAAAATACTGGGGTGAAGTTTAATACTTGCAGAGGGAATACTTACTTTTGGGCCGAAGGGTCTCCTCCTGGGCTAGTACAGGCCTGATGGGCAGAAGGGGCTCTTTAAAAAGAAATCTGAGTGAAATCTCAGTGAAAGGCACTTTTTCTGTACTTTTCCTGGCCTGGCATGTGCCTTTTGGACTAAAATGCTCCTCCTGGGCGAATACGGGTATTTTGGGCAAAAGGGACTGGTTTTTCGGCTAAGGGGCCGGAATTTGTTGTTTCAGGCAGGCCAAACAACTCATTTCATTTCCATTTCAATTTCAAGCACAGGGCAGGCCAAACAGCTCATTGCATTTTCATTTCATTTCCATTTTCATTGCAGTTTCAAGCACAGGGCAGGCCGATCAGCTCATTGCATTTTCACTTCACTTCCATTGCCATTGCAGTTTCAAGCACAGGGCAGGCCGAACAGCTCATTGCATTTTCACTTCACTTCCATTGCCATTGCAGTTTCAAGCACAGGGCAGGCCGAACAGCTCATTGCATTTTCACTTAACTTCAATTGCCATAGCAGTTTCAAGCACAGGGCAGGCTGAACAGCTCATTGCATTTTCATTTCACTTCCATTGCCATTGCAATTTCAAGCACAGGGCACACCGAACAGCTCATTGCATTTCCACTTCACTTCCATTGTAATTGCAGTTTCAAGCACAGGGTAGGCCAACCAGCTGATTGCACTTTCATTTCACTTCCATTGCCATTGCAGTTTCAAGCACATGGCAGGCCAAACAGCTGATTGCATTTTCATTTCACTTCCATTGCCATTGCACTTTCAAGTACAAGGCAGGCCAAACAGCTGATTGCATTTTCATTTCATTTCCATTGCTATTGCAGTTTCAAGCACAGGGCAGGCCAAACAGCTGATTGTGTTTTCATTTCATTTCCATTGCAGTTTCAAGCACAGGGCAGGCCAAACAGCTCATTGCATTTTCCTTTCATTTCCATTGCAGTTTCAAGCACAGGGCAGGCCAAACAGCTCATTGCATTTTCATTTCATTTCCATTGCCATTGCAGTTTCAAGCACAGGGCAGGCCAAATAGCTCATTGCATTTTCATTTCATTTCCATTGCCATTGCAGTTTCAAGCACACAGCAGGCCGAACAGATCATTGGATTTTCATTTAATTTCCATTGCCATTGCAGTTTCAAGCACAGGGCAGGCCAAACAACTCATTACATTTTCATTTCATTTCCATTGCCATTGCAGTTTCAAGCACAGGGCAGGCCAAACAGTTCATTGCATTTTCATTTCATTTCCATTGCCATTGCAGTTTCAAGCACAGGACAGGCCAAACAACTCATTTCATTTTCATTAAGGGCTAACAAATCATTTATTGCAAGTACATTGCAGACTCACGGTTCAGTTGATTCAAAGCTTAGAATGAGAGTCGTGGCCTGTCCCTCGCAATCTTGCAGAGTGACTGAGTCATGTCCAGGCATCTGGGGTTTTAAAGTCCTGCCCCCCCCCCCGGAAGGGGCGTTACCTTAATTGCGGTGATTGACAGGCGAGAGGCTCTCAAGGTTTATTAAACACTCATAACTTTTTTATTTTTCATCAATGAGAAAAATCCTCGGTGCCTGCTCAACGGAGGACTGTGAGTAAGATGGCCAAAAATCGTAGCGATATATGATAGCGTTTTTTCTGAAATCAATATACAGCACAGACAGGAAGTGGTCAAGATGAGACTTTTAATTATATAGATATACATACACACACATACTCAACCAAGATTTGGAACATAAAGGGAGCAGCTGTAGACCATGTGCCCCTCAAATGTGTTCTGCCATTCATTAAGATCATGGCTAATCTGGAAAGCAAAACTGTAGAGAATTATTGTGGTTTTAATAATATGAACAATGCAATCAAATATTTGTATTATTTAGTCCAAGGTCGAAATGCTGTTCAACATTGGACCCTTCAAGTCTAAATGGAAACACAAGAGACTGCATATGCTGGAATTTTAAACAAAAACAAACTCCTGGTGAAACTCAGCGGGTCAAGCAGTATCTGTGGAGGGAAATAGACAGATGATGTTTCAGCTCAGCACCCATCTTCAGAATCTTGGAGCAGAGGAAGCTGGAGGACCTGACATGTATACAGAATTATTAGCATAGACAGGGCAGATAGTAAGAAGCTTTTTTCATGGCATAAGTTTCTAAAACCATAGGTTTACAGTGAGGAATAAAAAATTTAATGGGAGGTTGAGGAAGAAATTTTTCACAGAGGATGGTTGAAATCTCGCTCGCATTAACTGAGAAGCTGCTGGAGACTGGTACTCTCACATTTAAGAGAATTCGGAGGAGCACTCAAATTGCCAAGGAACAGTTGGCTGTGGACCAAGTGCTGATAAACCGGTTTAGTATAGGTAGTTACTTGATAGACAGCATAAACATGGTGGGCCAAAGAGTTTGTTCCTGTGCTGTATGCCTCTATAAATTAACATGACAAAGCAGATTATGCAGATAAAATGCAGAATATGACAGTTGGTGAACAGTGAGATTGCCTCTACATTGAATATCTCTTGACTGAGAAACATTGAGCTGGCTAAAAATGGGAGACTATCCAATTCACCAAGGGAAAGATTAATCAGGGATTAGACTGAAGATATACAGTACAGTAGGTCAAACATTCAGAGAGGTGTGATGAGAGCTTCCAGAGAAAGGGAAATCTAAGTAAATTAGAAAATAAACTTGCAGAAACTGCCCCAATACAAGTGTAACCTTGTTGACATCTGTGAGGGTGAGGATAACCACTGCTAGATGGGCAGACAAAATGCTGACCATGGCATCGAGGAAACTGTGAAAGAAAGTGGAAAGATAATATGGTTGTTATTGTGAATTACCTATTTATGAGCCCCATATCTGAGGAAGGGTGTGCTGGCTCTGGAGATTGGCCAGAGGAGGTTTACAACAATGATTCCAGGAATGAGCGGGTTAGCATATGATGAGCATTTGACAGCACTGGGCCTCTACTCGCTGGAGTTTAGAAGGTTGAGGGTGGGACCTCATTGAAACTTACAAAATAATGAAAGGCATAGAGTGGACAGACACAAAATGCTGGAGTAATTCAGCGGGACAGGCAGCATCTCTGGAGAGAAGGAATGGGTGATGTTTCGGGTTGAGATCCTTCTTCAGACTTCTTCAGATGTCCCGCTGAGTTACTCCAGCATTTTGTGTCTATCTTCGGTTTAAACCAGCATCTGCAGTTCCTTCCTATAGATGGGGTGGATGTGGAAAGGATGTTTCCACTGGTGGGAGGGCCTAGAATAACCTCAGAATTAAAGGAGGTGAGGAGGAACTTTAATCAGAGGGTAGTTAATCTGTGCCACAGATGGCTGTGGAGGCCAAGTCAGTGGATGTTTTTAAGGCAGAGATAGACAAATTCTTGATTAGAACATGTGTCAAGCGTTATGGGGAGAAGGCAGAAAATGGGATTCGGAGGCAGAGATCAGCCATGCTTGAATGGTGGAGTATACCCGATGGGCCGAATGGCCTAATTCTACTCCTATAACGTGAACTTGTGACATGTAGAATCATCTGTAAACATGACTGAGAGTTCCATTTGGTATTTGGCTGAAGAATATAAGAAATAAAAGGAGTAAGGTGTTCAATCACCTCAGCATCATTTTCCTACACTTCCCTATATCCCTTATATATCTTAATATTTTTTAATCAACTGATCTATCTAGAATTGGTTAACATTTTATTTCATTTCTGTCCAGAATGGTGACCTCATTCTTTAAGATTATGACACCAATGCTGGACACCCCAGCTAGGGGAGACATCAGCACGTCTACCTTTTAAATGCCCATAAGAATTTAGTGTGTACAAAACTGTCCGGATACTGTTAGTAACGCAAATTTTTCATAAATCAAATTGAACAAAAGCAGAGTATCAGAGAAACAGCTCTGATAGTGAGCAGATAGGAATAGAGCAGCTGTCAGCTGCCTTATTGATTCAGAGTGAGCAAGTGATGGGCCTGTCCCACTTAGGCGTTTTTTCAGTCGCCTGAAATATCGACAACTGGAATGGCGACTGTCAAGAGTGGAACACACAAACATCGCTTCCTTCACACAGCCCGTTATGCATGCGGAGGACAGGGCAAGCGGGGGGGAGTGCTGTCTGAGTGAAATTCACACGGTGCAAAGCCAAGGTGATACAGACACACACAGCGATGAACAGAAAGGTTGGCGCTAAATGTCCTTTAATAGAGGGGGGGAGAGGTGGGAGAGGGGCGGATAGGGGGGGAGCAGGAGGGAGAAGGAGTGGAGATAACTTTTAAGAAGCCAGACATCACGGCTGTGAATCTCGGCGGACATTTAACATTACCGGTCAGTTATCCTTGGTTCTGAAAACTACTGCTTACGTTTTTTTCCCTAATGAGCCAATGATATTCACCGGTCAGCACCGGCTACAAACTACGAGAACGTATGAGAACCTTCGACCTCCTGGCAACCCACTAGGACCTCCTGGCGACCCACCTACGGCACGAGAATTCTCGCTACTCTCCATGGCGGCTTCATTAAGGTGGCAGCTAATTTTTCAACATGTTGAAAAATTCGCAACGACCATAATCTTCCTCTTCTTCTTCTTGCGTATGGCGTGCACAGCCTAAAGTTGTAGGACAACATGACGACCATAATGAGGCCGTGACTAGTTCCCAGATTGTGGGAACTCCTCACGACCATGAAGGCAACTCCCTGGCAACCACCTGCGAACATGTGGCCACCATGTGGCGACCGCATAGTCTCCTGCAGTCGCCTAAAAAGTCGCCTAAGTGGGACAGGCCCATGAGTCTCCTCAACACTCCCAGCTCTACTCAGCTTGATCATTCCTAAATCAGGCATTTATAATTCAGATTCAGATTCAGATTCAACTTTATTGTCATTGTGCAGTGTACAGTACAGAGACAACGAAATGCAGTTAGCATCTCCCTAGAAGAGCGACATAAATATGAGCAGTAAATAAATAAATCTAATAAATCCTGGTGGGAGGAGTGTCCGGGGGGGGGGGGGGGGTGTGATTGGCAGTCACCGAGGTACAGTGTTGAGTAGTGTAACCGCCGCAGGGGAGAAGCTGTTCCTGGACCTGCTGGTCCGGCAACGGAGAGACCTGTAGCACCTCCCGGATGGTAGGAGGGTAAACAGTCTGTGGTTGGGGTGAGAGCAGTCCTTGGCGATGCTGAGCGCCCTTCGCAGACAACGCTTGCTTTGGACAGACTCAATGGTGGGGAGTGAGGAACCGGTGATGCATTGGGCAATTTTCACCACCCTCTGCAGTGCTTTCCGGTCGGAGACAGAGCAGTTGCCATACCATACTGTGATGCAGTTGGTAAGGATGCTCTCGATGGTGCAGCGGTAGAAGTTCACCAGAATCCGAGGAGACAGATGGACCTTCTTTAGTCTCCTCAGGAAGAAGAGACGCTGGTGAGCCTTCTTGACCAGAGTTGAGGTATTGTTGGTCCAAGAGAGGTCATCGGAGATGTTGACCCCCAGGAACCTGAAGCTGGAAACACGTTCCACCTCCCTCCCGTTAATGTGGATGGGGTGTGCATGCCGCCCCTAGACTTCCTGAAGTCTACAATGAGCTCCTTGGTCTTCTTGGAGTTAAGGGCCAGGTTGTTGTCAGCGCACCATGCTGCTAGGAGCTGGACCTCCTCCCTATAGGCCGACTCATCGTTGTTGCTGATGAGGCCAATCACCGTTGTATCATCTGCATACTTGATGATGGTGTTAGTACCATGTACAGGTGTGCAGTCGTAGGTGAAGAGGGAGTAGAGGAGGGGGGCTCAGCACCACAGCCCTGTGGAACGCCGGTGTTCAGGGTGAGGGTTGAAGAGGTGTGCTTGTCTAACCTAACAGACTGGGGTCTGTTGGTTAGAAAGTCCAGTATCCAGTTGCAGAGGGAGGGGTCGATGCCCAGGTCACCGAGTTTGGTGATCAGTTTAGAGGGTATGATGGTGTTGAATGCTGAGCTGTAATCGATGAACAGCATTCTTACGTAAGTGTCTCTGTTGTCGAGGTGGGAGAGGGCGGAGTGAAGTGCCGTTGAGATGGCATCCTCCGTACTCCTGTTCTTGCGGTAGGCAAACTGATAGGGATCCAACGTGGGGGGTAGGCAGCCTTTGAGGTGTGCCAGGACCAGCCTCTCGAAGCACTTGGCGATGATGGGAGTAAGTGCAACTGGGCGGAAGTCGTTGAGGCTTGCCGCAGTGGAGTGTTTTGGCACCGGCACGATGGAGGTGGATTTAAGGCACGTGGGCACAACTGCTTGGGCAAGTGGACAGGTTGAAGATGTCAGTCCAGACGTCTGTCAGCTGCGCAGCACAGGCCCTGAGGACGCGCCCGGGGATGCCGTCGGGGCCAGCAGCCTTACGTGCATTAGTCCTACTCAGTGCCACGTACACGTCGAAGGGGGTGAGTGAGAGGGGCTGGTGATCGGCAGGGAGCACCGCCTTGATGGCCAACTGCCGATTGTCCCTATCGAAACGGCCATAGAAGTGGTTGAGCTCCTCAAGGAAGGAGGCGTTACTGGATGTGGGGGTGGTGTTGGTGGGTCTAAAGTCCGTGATGGCCTGGATGCCTTGCCACATGCGTCGGGGGTCGGAGTTGTTGTTGAAGTGCTCCTCAATCCTGAGTTTATGGCAGTGCTTGGCCTTCTTTATGCCTTCTTCAGGTTAGCCCTGGATGAACTATAGGCTCGGGCATCGCCTGACCTGAAAGCGGTGTCCCGTGCTTTCAGCAGTAGCCTGACCTCGCTGTTCATCCATGGCTTCTGATTCGGGAATATGGTCACCTGTTTGAGGGAGGTGACACTGTTGATGGTGGAGTTTATAAAGTCCAGAACAGATGAGTATAGGAGTCAATGTCCGTGTGGGAGTCAAGGGTGGCCTGGGCTGCAAACGCCTTCCAGTCAGTGTTTCCAAAACACTGCTGAAGTGTGGAGTCCGCATCCTCTGACCAGACTTTAACTGTCCTCACAGTGGGTTTAACCCGTCTGATGAGTGGGGAGTACTTTGGGAGCAGGAACAATGAGAGGTGATCAGACTGTCCAAGGTGGGGGAGGGGGACGGCTTTGTAAGCTTCAGCCATGTTGGTGTAGACTTTGTCCAGTGTCTTGCCTTCTCTAGTGGCGAAGGAGGACATGTTGGTGGAATTTGGGGAGTACAGTCTTCAGGTTGGAGTGATTGAAGTCACACGCAACAATGAAGGTGGCTCTCGGGGTTGTGAGTCTGTTGTTTGCTAATGGCAGAATGCAGATCTTTCATTGTAGATCTTTCATTTATAATCTAGGGACTGGGTCTGTACATATGAATGAGATAAATTCTCATCCTTTTAAACTCCACGGTATTAACACAGTCTGCTTAATCTCTCCTCATATGATGAGCGTGCTGTTGCTAGTATTAATCTGCTCATCAGGTCCTGGGGATTCTTCACCTTTCTCTCCCATTATTTTCACCAAGGCCATTTTTTACAAATGCTAATTTATTTTAAACTCATTCACTCTGAACCTGTAATTTCTCCAGCATTTCTGGATGTTTTTTTCTAGGTATTCTTCCATGAAGGCATACAAAATCTCTGTGCAATATAATTGCACATCTCAGTCTTTGCATTGATTTTAGTTAACCTTTTTTTTCCATATCTACTAAAGCTCATAGTCTGCTTTTGTATGTCTTTTGCTGACTAATCTTGTATTCTGCATTCCCTTTCTGTATCATGGCTATTTCTGTATCATGGTCCTCCTTTGCTAAATTCTGACATTTTCTCGACCTTTGGAATTAATTATGTTTTGGCAACATTATATGCCTTTTGCATTGCCCTAATAGTATCTTTTTAGCATTTCTTGATTTTCATGGTTGGAAAATAATGTGTTAATTATTTTAATGCTAGCTGTTATTTAATGTATGTGCTCTTGATCTACAATTGCCAACTCATACTCATGACTTTATACTTTGTTTTATTCGCATCTAAGATTTAGGTCGCACTAATTCACTTTCTAATTTTGATACAAAATCATCTTACAATTAATATTCTCTAAAGTATCAGAACATCCACTAACCATTTTCTTTGTGCATAACACTGGACCTAAATTAGTTTAAAAAAAACAAAGTGCTTCAATTACTTAGCGGGTCAGGAAGCATCTCCAGAGGCCATGGATAGGAGGTGTTTCAGTCAGGACCCTTCAAGACTGATTGTAGTATTGAAAAGACAGCTGGAAAAGAGGTGGGGCGGGACAAATCGGCAACTGATAGCTGGATGTGGGGGGGGGGGGGGTGTTTTGTTTGACAGATGTGTGGACAGGTGTGAGGAAAATGAGACAGAAGGATGTAAGGGTGTAAGATGAGAAGAGCAGTGAAATGAGAAGCTAGAGGGAGATACAGCGTCCTCCATAATGTTTGGGATAAAGACCCATCATTTATTTGCCTCTGTACTCCACAATTTGAGATTTGTAATAGAAAAAAATTCACATATGGTTAAAGTGCACATTGTCAAATTTTAATAAAGGCCATTTTATATATTTTGGTTTCACCATGTGGAAATTACGGCAGTGTTTATACATAGTCCCCCTATTTCAGGGCACAGTAATGTTTGGGACACATGGCTTCACAGGCGTTTGTATTTGCTCAGGTGTGTTTAATTGCCTCCAGGTATAAGAAAGTGCTCAGCACCTAGTCTTTCCTCCAGTCTTTCGATCACCTTTGGAAACTTTTATCGCTGTTTATCAACATGAGGACCAAAGTTGTGCCAATGAAAGTCAAAAAAGCATTTATCACAATCAATCACAATCACAATCACAATAATACTATTATTTCATTTGCCAAGTCAGTGATACAAATAAAAAGTAACGGAACACACAAATTACATTTTAACATAAACATCCACCACAGTGACTCCTCCACATTCCTCCCTGTGATGGAAGGCAAAATAAAGTTCAAATTAATCCCATTCTATGCTCTCCCGCAGTCGGGGGCCTCAAGCCCTCCGTTGACAGGACGATCTTGACTCCCGTAGCCGGCAACGTTTTGGCCCTCCGCATCGGGGCGATCAGCTCCTGCGTCGGGGAGATGTCAGCTTCCCCGCGCCGGCGATCGGATCCCGGGTCGGGGCTGGTCGAGCCTCTGCATCGTTGGAGCTCCTGACTAGCCTCTCCCGAGACGGCGAGCTCTTGATGGTAAGTCTGCAGGCAAGGGATCAGCTCTGATGTTAAGTCCACGCCCCGCGGTGGGGCTCAAGTCAGTCCGAGGAGGCCTCCAGCTCCATCTATGGTAGGCCTCAGATCGGCCGGAGATGCAATCCGGAAAACAAATCACATCTCCAGCAAGGTAAGAAACTGAAAAAAAAGTTTCCCCCGACCCCCTCCCCCAAAGTAAAACAAACTGGAGAACATTTACACAAACTTTTAACACGCAATAGTTTTTTCTTTTTAAAAGACGAAAAAACAGACTTGTTTTTGGTTCTCAGTCTATGAGACTGAGAACCAAAATAAAACTGCTGGAGACATCAGCCAAACCTTAGGTGTACCAAAATCAACTGTTTGGAACATCATTAAGAAAGAGAGCACTGGTGAGCTTACTAATCGCAAAGGGACTGGCAGGCCAAGGAAGACCTCCACAGCTGAAGACAGAAGAATTCTCTCTGTAATAAAGAAAAATGCACAAACACCTGTCCGACAGATCAGAAACACTCTTCAGGAATCAGGTGTGAATTTGTCAATGGCCACAGTCTCCAGAAGACTTCATGAACAGAAATACAGAGACTACACTGCAAGATGCAAACCACTGGTTAGCTGCAAAAAATAGGATGGCCCGGGTTACAGTTTGCCAAGAAGTACTTAAAAGAGCAACCACAGTTCTGGAAAAAGGTCTTGTGGATAGATGAGATGAAGATTAACTTATATCAGAGTGATGGCAAGAGCAAAGTATCTTGGAGAGAAGGAACTGCCCAAGATCCAAAGCATACCACCTCATCTGTGAAACACGGTGGTGGCCTGGGCATGTATGGCTGCTGAAGGTACTGGCTCACTTATCTTCATTGATGAAACAACTGCTGATGGTAGTAGCATAATGAATTCTGAAGTGTATAGACACATCCTATCTGCTCAAGTTCAAACAAATGCCTCAAAACTCATTGGCCGGCGGTTCATTCTACAGCAAGACAATGATCCCAAACATACTGCTGAAGCAACAAATGAGTTCTTCAAAGATAAAAAATTGTCAATTCTTGAGTGGCCAAGTCAATCACCAGATCTGAACCCAATTGAGCATGAAGAGAAAACTGAAGGGGACTAGCCCCCAAAACAAGTATATGCTAAAGATGGCTGCAATGCAAACCTGGCAGAGCATCACCAGAGAAGACACCCAGCAACTGGTGATGTCCATGAATCACAGACTTCAAGCAGTCATTGCATGCAAAGGATATGCAACAAAATACTAAACATGACTGCTTTCATTTACATGACATTGCCGTGTCCCAAACATTATGGTGCCCTGAAATGGGGGGACTATGTATCAACACTGTTGTAATTTCTACATGCTGGGTAATTTCTTCATGATGGCTCATCCTCATGAAGGATCTTCTGAAATCAGCATCGGTAATTAAGATTACCATGCCATTGGGAGCTCTGGGGACCTGAGAAGGCATATCAGTGTTCTCCCTTTAAAGCGTGCTTAGAACGCAGTGATGCCTTCTTGTCGATTGAGCTGCTACTTGGTTTTGCCTCATAGGAAGTGATGGGATGTAAGCTCTGCTACAGCTGCCAAATGTCTGTTTAATTTAGAGCAAAGTGTCTCTTTGCATTTTTGATGGCCTTGTCATGGCCTTACCTGGTATTCTGTATGAACCTGCATCACCAGATTTGAATGTCTGAGACCTGATCCTCAGTAGATTGCAGACCTCTTGGTTCACCTAAGGCTTCTGGTTGAAGAACATTTTGATGTTTTTTAGGAAATATTCTCGAGACACTTCCTGATGAGGTTGGTAATAACAGTGGCATATTTGTTCAGATAAGTGGCTAGGTCCCTTGAACATTGCCCAGTCTACTGACTCAAAGCAGTCACGGAGTCATTCCTCTGCCTCCCCAGAGCAGCTCTGTGCAGTCCTCACCATTGGAGCTGCGAACTTTAATTATTGCCTATATGCAAGACGGAGTACACCCAGGTTCCCAAAGTGAGGGCGAGGGATGACGTGAAAGGCATCTTTGATATTGGAATAGCAGTGTTCGGGAGTGTTTGATCCCTAGTGCTGCAGGACATGTGCTGGTGGTAGTTTGAAAAGGATTTCTTCAAACTGGCCGTTGGAGTCCCCGGTGATGATGGGAAAGGTGTTGGGGAAGCCAAATGTTATGCAATACAGCATCTGAAGCTTTGACCAACACATAAATTGTGATTTGGTCACCAAGGATCCCACAGATTTCCATTGTATAACACATTAGATGTCCTGCCATCCCTGTCCTAAAAATATTTAGTTAAGTTATCAAGTTATTTAATTGTGTTACATAAAAGCGTAAAAAATTAGGATCAGTTCTCTAATCCTTTGAGAACTGTTCTGGCATTCATCAAATTCACGAGTTGTCTTCCACCTTAGCTGTTTTCTTGCACTGTCTCCATATCCAGAAATACATTGACCATTTCCTGTGAATTCATTGAATAAGTCTCCATTACCCTTCAGAGCTCCTAATTCCAAAGATTCTCCATCCTCAGAAGACATTTCTCCTCGCCTCAATCCTAAATGGCTTACTCCTTATTTTAAGTATGTGGCCTTAAGTTCTGGATCCTTAGCCAAGGGAAAATACTCCCCAACATTCATACTGTTTAGCCTGATAGGAATGTTCTCAGTTTCAAGAGATCACATCTCTTTCTTCTAAACTCTAAAGTATTTTCACCTGGTCCATCTTCCATTCGTAGAATCAGTCTGGTAAATCTTCATTGCATTCCTTCTGTGGTAAATACATGCTTTAAGTTAAGAAACCAAAATGGAATAGACCTCAAGTGATGAATCACTAAGGCCCTATATAATTCCAGCAAGGTATTTTTAATCCTGTACCCAAAACACTCACAATAAAGGACAATTTACCATTTTTTTTCCGAATTGCTTGCTTTACTTGCATTTTTCTTTTCATTGACATATGCGGCTATCAAATAGCTTTGAACATTTCCTATTATATCACC
Source organism: Malacoraja senta (assembly GCA_038087875.1). Classification (NCBI taxonomy): domain Eukaryota; kingdom Metazoa; phylum Chordata; class Chondrichthyes; order Rajiformes; family Rajidae; genus Malacoraja; species Malacoraja senta. The sequence goes on along the minus strand of CM075986.1, from coordinate 33,064,533 downwards.
ATTTTTGAGTAATTCGAGGTTCACTGTACCTTAATTGGTACACGTGACAATAAACTGACCCTTGAACCTTTGATTTTAAAAATACTCCACTTTTCCGTCTGTACACCAGTTCTGATTATTTTACATTTTCCCACATTATATTCCATCAATCAAGGTCAAGTTCAGTTTAATGTCACATGTACAAATTAAGGAACAGTGAAATTTGAATGCACTTAATAGGTTTGTAATTAGTGAAGTCAGAAGAAGAGGTGTAGATGATGAATTTGTCATGCCATAGGTCAAACATAACTTTGATTTGAGCTTCAAATAATTTCCTACAATTTCATGAACTTGCATATGTAAAATTAATTCTCAATTATGTACTTATATTAAAGTAAAACCTGATTATTGCAGTTTTATTGGATGTGATGCAAATAAAAATGAAGTGTTTTCTCGTGTGATTGTTTTCAAAATGTACTTAGAACTTTTACGTTATTATCTGTAAAGCTTGAGCATTTGAACAAATACAGGTAGCATGATTTGTTCAGTTATATTTATGTCAGCCAGTTATTTTTGAGTCCAACTGAGTCATTCAAATCTAGAAGCTCCAGTAACTGTTGTCTTAGAACTTTGGAAGTCATGGACCTGTTTGGAATCAAAGAGTGGCCAATTGCTGCCCACAGTGCTAAAAGCAAAGATCAAAGGTAATAGAAAACACCAAGTTCAATATTTTAGTTATGGTTTCCCACAGATAAATACTATTTTTTGACGACAAACTTAAATCTTCATCTCTGGACAATGATCTTCTGGGGTAACTTGCCTGTTATGGAACAGAACACGTATCATCAAGTTCAGTGGAATTAAAATTTCTCAATTAAACAAAAAAGAGTAACAGATATGTCTTCGGCACTTGAATAGAAGGTGAAAATACATTTTATAGGAAAAACATATACATATGATTAATACCATTTACCAGAGAGATTATTTGTCACGTGGGGAAGTTATGGAGGGGTCACTCCAGTAGTTATAAATATTGGTTGCTGTAAAATATGTTTGCTTTCCCGGGGCACATTTCTTCATGCTTACCCAGCTCCCAGGCCGAGATTGGATACTCACAAAGATTAAAGGATTATTGCCAGAAAATGCAGTTAGGAAAGCTCCACACACAATGAATGGGGCAATGATCAAACCAAGTGTCACCAGTAAACCATGAAGTCTCCACCTCAAAATCTTTAGAATGGTCGGTTACTTTGGAGTCTGACTGAATCATTCAAATTCAGAAGCTCCCAGTAACTGTTGTCTTAGAACTCTGGAAGTCATGGACCTGTTTGAATCGACAAGTTGGTTTGGAATTCTCAACAAGAATGGGTCATGCCAATTGCTGCCTACAGTGGTAAAAAGCAAAGATCAAAAGCATTACTGTCACCCAAGTGTAATGTTTTACAGTAAACCAGCATCTGCAGTCCCTTGTCCCCACCTTTAGAACGGTTTAGAACGATTGCAGCTTTTTTTTATCAGGAAGGCTGATTACCCATGAAAGTGTAATTTGGCAAAGGTTGTGTGGAAACAGTTTGTTCATAAATTCATAGGAGATAGGAGCAGAATTAGGTCATTTGGCCTATCAAGTCTACTCCGCCATTCATTCATGGCTGATCTATCTCTTGCCTCTCAACCCCATTCTCCTACCTTCTCCTCATAACTTCTGACACCCGTATTAGTCAAGCATCTATCTCTGCCTTCAAAATAGCAATTGACTCGGCCTCCACAGCCTTCTGTGGCAATGAATTCCACAGATGCACCACCCTCTACTAAATAAGACTAAATAAATTCTCAAGTCCTTCCCTAAAGGAACATCCTTTCATTCTGAGGCTATGACCTCTGGTCCTCGATTCTCCCACTATTGGAATCATCCTCTCCACGTCCATTAAATCACACGGTTGAGGGTGGCGCATAATCGCCGCCTCGTTTAAAAATTCGAAGCTCCCTTTAACGGCCTCGCATGTTCTTACCTCGCGGGAAGCGTTGGTCGTGGTGGCGAGGGCCAGGCGTCGCCTCACGGCCGCTCGGCCCTCGCGCCCCCGCCCCGCCCACCAGGGCGTTAAAGCGCGGGAAGGGGCGCGAGCGTCGATCGTCCACTCGGCGCGTGTGCTCGAGCGCGAGCTGCCCCCACCCCCGCCCCCCCCCCCTCCCACTTCCCCCTCATCCCCCTCCTCCCTCCCCCCAACGGTCCCCGCCCCGCACTCAGTCAGTCAGTGAATGGGCAGCAGATGGGCGAGACCGGCGTGGCGACTGCTCCCGACGAGACGCGGCTGAGCCCCTTTCACACCCCGCCCGCCCCACATCGCGCCTCAGCAGCCCGCTCTCCTCGCCACAGCCAGACCAACCGAGGGGCAACATGGAGGTGAGACCCCTTCACTCACGGCGAGGAACTTCGGTTTTCAAATTCCAGCCCAGCCCCGTCATTTTAATGTAATCTGCCGAACGGCCTTTCACGGACGCCGGCCCTTCGAACTTAGTTTTTTAATGCAGTCATAACAAGATGTTGGGTTTATGGCGTCGTTTACTCCCTCCTAAAACAGTTTTTGTTGTTGTTGCGGGATGGGGAGGAAGACTTGGGCTTCGAGTGGCCGGCGGATTTTAGTCGATTTGAAGGGTGGCAGTTTGGAGGGTGGGGTCTGACGGGAGAATGTGCCGGCGTCGAGTTACTTGGGGAAGGAGGGAGGCCCTGTCTCCTCATGCCGGGGCAGAGGGCGGGGATGGCGATGGGCCGGGGTCGGAGGGGTGCCCACAATCGGCCTTCGCCAGCAACCGCGGCCGCTGCGCGAGCCCCGCGCTCTCCTGGCCAAAGCGGCGCGCGCCCTGGAGCGGGTGGGCGCGCGGCCACCACGGCACGCGCCCGAAAGAGGGGGGGGGGGGTAGTGGCGCACTGGTTTGCCCCCATCTGCCACCCACTCAGCTTTCCATACTTCACAAGTGATAGGAGCAGAATCAGGCCATTCGGCCCGTCAGGACTACTCTGCCATTTAATCATGGCTGATCTATCTTGCCCTCTCAACCCCATTCTCCTGCCTTCTCCCCATAACCCCTGACACCCGTACTGATCAAGAATTTGTCAATTTCTGCCTTAAAAATATCCTCCGACTGAAGAAACATATGCTCAGGATTTACAAATACAAAAATGCTGGAGAAACTCGCATGAAACTCGCATTTACATGATTCAATTGACCAACCACACCCCAAATCCATGGTAAATTTTCCAGAAGGGCATTGCAATGCGTGGAGTCACATTCCACAAGTCAATGGAAGAGCACTGTAGGGAGATGTGTAATAGCTTCAAGCTCCTTTCCTTCCCCCCCCCCCCCCCCCCCCCCCACACATCCAATTTTAAGCCGGCATTGAAATTTCTTCCTTGAAGCATGCCATCTATGATTTTCTTATCCCTTGGGAGTTACACTGGAGAAGCAAAGCATTTGTGATATCTGAAAGTACATATAGAACTTGACCCGAAAACGTCACCCATTCCTCATGCTGCCTGTCCCGCTGATTTACTCCAGCCTTTTGTGCTTACCTTCGATTTAAACCAGCATCTGCAGTTCTTTCCTACACAAGTACAAATACATTACCAGGAATAGAAGAGAAATTAATTAACTAGAGGTAATGAAATAACTTTTTAAGATGAGAGGGAAGATTTAATAGGAACCTGAGGGGCAACTTTTTCACTCAGAGGGTAGTGGGAATATGGAATGAGGAGGTAGTTGAGGCAGGTGCTATCCCAACATTTAAATGTCATTGGACATGGTACATGGATAGGAAAGGATAGAGGGATATGGGCCAAATGCAGGCAGATGGGATTAGTCAGGCAAAATTTGTGGTGACAAAAGCAGCAGCTGGATTGTCAACAAACTCACAAAAATATATCATATTAAGGATTTGTCAGATCATTTTAATACCGTGATGTGCCGTGGTGAGGGCAGAAGGCTCCCACAATGCTCCACAGCAGAAGGCTCCATGATGTGCTGCAGAGCCAAACAAAGACAGACCCGGTGGGCTATCCATGACCACGCGCGAAGCTGTCGTGCTTGGCCTTAGGGGGAAGCTCGGAAGCTGTCGTGCTTGGCCTTGAAGAGGAGGGAGCCACTGGCGACAACAGACGTGAGGAGTGGGCTGGTAGGAGAGGGACCGTGATATTGCCTCCAGCGCCTTCAAGGTTGGCTGCAGGAAGCACCCCCTGGGACACAAAAGCAGTCGGGCGAGGAGGGGGACATTAGTTCGCGGGACGAATTATTCGAGGGTGATGGAGGAGGCCTGGGCCTGGGCATACCTGGATCGGGGGCACTCCAGTGCATCCAGCATATGGACTTTGGACTTTTCTATCTGTAAATGGTGCCAAATAATAACAAACTTCTCGTGTGAGCTATGCAACCAGGAATTTCACCGTGCAATGCATACGTGGTAATAAAAAACCATTGGTCCATGTCTCAATAAAGATTGGAATGTGAATGTTTGATTAAGAAGCTGAAATATTGTTATTTTTTTTAAAATAAATTTGCTTTTAATTTATATTTGTTTAACTGCCAGAGGAGGTAGTTGAGACAGGTATTGTAACAATAATTAAAAGCCATTTGGATAGCTACATGGGTAGGAAAAGCATAGAGGGGCGTTGGCCAAACAGGAGCAGGTGGGACATTGTAGATGGGATAACTTGGTCAGCATGGGCAAGTTGGGCCAAAAGACATGCCTGTTTCTCTGCTGTATGATTCTATGACTGAGGGTCTAAGATATTGGTGAACAGGGATGATGAGAGCAGTGCCAATTGTAGATATTTCCGCTATGACTTCAAGAGATATTCACCAATGAACAAGTTGAAATAAAATTAAAAACACTCATCAGGCAAAGGGAGGGTGTTCAACCTTAAATATTAATTGTTTTTCTTTCAACATATGCTGCCTGGACCTGCTGGATGTTGACAGCCTTTTCTACTTTAATATCAAATTTTCAACACTTCTGTGATAGTCATTTTCTTCATCAAGTCCAATGCAAGGTAGCAATCAATAAATCTCAAAGGACATTAAGCTGTAAAGCACAAATAGAAAATAAATAAAATAGAACACAATCAAATTGGGCCCTGAACATAGCGAGAATGATGTGTTCCTTTGTTGTTGCTGTTTGAAAAAACAGAAATGTATTAGTCAGTGTAGGAAGAAAACAAAATAGTTCATTATTTGTTTGAACACTGAGGGAATATTTGAACTTTTTTTATGGGACAAGGAAACTTGAAACGTGATTTTATGGAAATATTACGTGAATTTCGTCTTTTACTTTAAAGCTTCATGTTTTAGCTACTTCAAAACAATCTTGCAGCTTCCAAATTGTCCAAATTCAGTATTGATACCTATCTTTTGGATTAAGAGTAGTAGCTGCTCTATTTTGTGTTTAGAGTTTGATGTTTGATTGCTCATGCATACCTATGGAGGTAATCAAAAATAATGGAGCATAAGTTGAAAGTGGCATTTGATTAATTGGATTTTCGGAGTTACATTTGCCGATTCGGAAACTCCAAGCCGCTGAGAGATTTCTTCCGTTCCGACGCCGGAGCTCCAATCATCTGATCATCCCGGCGGAGGGGGCCTGAAATATCGGGCCGCCATTGCGGCGACTGCGGAGGCCTCAAATTGCCCCTGACCACGGGTGAACAAGAGGAAGATGACTGAACTTTGTTGCCTTTCCCTCACAGTGGGAAACGTTGATTCCGGGGGATGTTTTATGTTAAATTCTATAGTGTTGTGTTCATCTTATTTGTCTGCTGCATGGTAACTCAAATTTCACTGCACCAATTGGTGTATGTGATAATAAATGTAACTTGAACTTGAACTTAATATGTAAAACAAAAGAAATGATGTAGACGCTGATATGTGCTAATTAAGTGAAGGTGTATCTTTGAAAGTAGACAAAAATACTGGAGAAACTCAGCGGGTGAAGCAGCATTTATGGAGCGAAGGAATAAGCGACGTTTCGGGTCGAGATCCTTCTTCAGTCTGAAGAAAGGTCTCAAACCAAAATGTCGCCTATTCCTTCGCTCTTTCGATGCCTCACCCGCAGAGTTTCGACAGCAGTTTTGTCTACCTTCGATTTTTCCAGCATCTGCAGTTCTTTCTTAAACGTGTATCTTTGAAAGGTCACTAATCCAAAAAAGTTTACTTTGTTTCTTTCTTGAAAAATTGTTTTAAAATTCTGAGTGCGATTAGCATTAGTTTTTATTTTAATGTCACAAGTTTCTAGTTTATTTGCATCCCTGATTGTGACCCTTGGCTTTGCAATGCCACTGAGTAAATATAATTGCAGTGGCTTATGTGGAATTTTATTTTGAATAGTTTGTATTATGGTAATAATTCTGATCAATGTTCTAAAGACAAAGAAACTTGCAGATGCTGGAATCTTGAGCAAAAAGATAAGTGCTGGAGGAACTCAGCGAGTCAGACAGCATCTATGGAGGGAATGGGCAGACATTTTGGTTCGGGTCCCTTCAGACTGATTGGAGGAGTGGGGAGAAGGCTGGAAAAGAAAGGTGGGAGTGAGGTAAAACCTAATCACAGAGGGGAGAGCAGTGAAAGGGGATCTCCCAGAACGTGGGTCGGAGACAGGAGGAGAACATCTTCAAAGAAAGCATGCTTTGAGGAGATTTTGCACTGGAGCAGTAGAATGGAGACACAGGAAACTGCAAATTTCAGAGGATGTTAAATAAAAAACAAATTGCTGCAAAAATATAAAGTGCAAATTGAAACTCGTTATTGATTACAATTTGGTAAAGAAGTCCCAGATTTTTGGCCATAAGGGATGGATGTTTAAAACGGCATGATCCAATTTAAACCAAAACTGAATGATAGTGAACACTGCCCTTTGTAATTTGCAAACAGATACTCATCTCTGGATTAAATTTACTGTTCTCGTTAGTAAAGTCGTTTTAGTAGAACATAATCTTGCTTTTGTAGAAAAGTTATAATTCACTCAATCTATATGTGTTGCTTATTTCAAAAATAATATTTTCTCATATACTTTTTAAAATGAATTAATTTATTTGTTTTGATCACATAAAGAAAATAAAGATATTGTTTGTTTTTTAGCCTAAAACGATTTTAAAAGGTGTGAATCGTTACTACAATGGCATTGAAGCTAACAACAGATCAACAGATGTCTTTGGTGATGCTCTGGTCAATTGTAATTCATTCTTCAGCCCTTATAAAGCACAGGTAAAAAAATGAATATTTGTTTCTGAACCTTTTGTACCTTTAATTATAAAATAACATTTAAAGTTATACAACTTCACTCATTAGAATTGAACTAAAAAGTGAACCTAATTTCCTTGGGAAAATAATGGTAAGTTCATAACCTCTGCCATCATTGCTGTACAATTTTCCTTGAGATTGAAAGGGACTGTAAGTTGCAAATACCAAGGAATTGCAGGTTGATTTGTATTACTTTGCCATTTGCTCCATGCAAATAGCACCATGGCCTCAGACTCCCTGTTTTTTTGTCCACTTTCTTTTTAAACAGGATACACAAAATTAGCATTATTAACTGCAAGAATCCTTTCCATGGACAAGTTTAGAAGTAAAACAAAAGAAAATACTGTGAATGCTGACGTGTGAAAAGTGGATGGAATATGCTAACTAAATGAAATAGTGTATTTGAAAGGTCTCTGACTTGAAAATGTTAACTTCTCTCTTGCATTTACTTAATCGTTCTTTGAAACATTTTAAAATCATGTTTTCACTTCTATTTTTACTTTTTCTCCTTTCTTAGTTTGGCCTTTGTAATCATTTTACACTTCTCAGTCCTTGATTAAAATGATATATGGTTGGTCAGATAATTAGTTAATATGTATTCTCACTTGCTTCACCATTATCACCTTAACTTTATACGATTCAGAATCACATAAACAGAGACTATAGTCACATTGACAGTCAAACGTGCATGCTCTTGCATCTTTACAAGCTGATGTAGTGGACATTTAGGTTAGAGCATACTCTCTACATGAGGTAAAGGATTGACCCCTACTACAGGTAGGTAAATTTCACGTCTATTAATTTCACACAGAGCAGCAATCATCAAAAATTGTTTGATTTTTCTAGGATTGTGCAAGTGGAGTGGCTTTGACCCTATATAATATGACATTAACACATCACATAGTGTTAACATACTTGGGGATTCAGCAGCCAAAAGGACTTTAATTCCTTGAAAGTTCAACTCAATTAACTATCAGAGCATCATAATAGTCACTGACTGATTCACAGTAGGAGTAGGAGAAGCCCAAAGGGGAAATGAGTGAGGAATGTTGAACAATCCATTCTATGAATGACTGAATAACCAAAAAAATATCGGAGTCTTGAATATTGTCAGCAACTGAGTTTCTACAGTGGTCATCTGTTGAGAATTCCAAAGATTCATTACTCTCTAAATGAAGAAAGTTATCTCAGTTCTGAGTGGCTGACATCTTATTTTGTTTGTATTCCCTTGTTGGTCATTGTCATCACTGCACCTATCCTGTCAATCCTGAATTTTTAAATACAAATTCTTAGATCAATTTACCATTTGCCTTTGTAATTGCTAGCTAACTTACAATGATTTGAACCCAAATCAATCTTGCCTACTGTAGAAGGTAGACAAAAGTGCTGGAGAAACTCAGCGGGTGCAGCGGCATCTATGGAGCGAAGGAAATATGCAAAGTTTCGGGCTAAAACCCTTCTTCAGACTGATGTTGGGTGGGGGGTGGGGAGAAGAAAGGAGAAAGGAAGAGGAGCCAGAGGTTCTGAGGGAGAGCTGAGAAGGGGAGGAGTGGAGACAGCAAGGGCTACCGGAAATTGGTGAAGTCAATCTTTATGCCGCTAGGGTCCAAACTGCCCAAGTGGAATATGAGGTGCTGCTCCTCCAATTTCCAGTGGTGCTCCCTCTGGCCATGGAGGAGGCCCAGGACAGAAAGGTCGGATTCGGAATGGGAGGGGGAGTTGAAGTGCTGAGCCACAGGGAGATCAGGTTGGTTAATGCGGACCTAGCGGAGGTGTTCGGCGAAACGATCGCCAAGCCTACGCTTGGTCTCACCGATGTAGATCAGCTGACATCTAGAGCAGCGGATGCAGTAGATGAGGTTGGAGGAGATGCAGGTGAACCTCTGTCGCACCTGGAACGACTGCTTGGCTCCTTGAATGGAGTCGAGGGGGGAGATAAAGTGACAAGTGTAGCATCTCTTGCGATTGCAAGGAAAAGTGTCCGGGAGGGGGTGGTGCGTGAGGGAAGGGAAGAATTGACCAGGGAGTTACAGAGGGAGCAGTCATTGTGGAAAGCAGACAGGGGGGGAGATGGGAAGATGTGGCGAGTGGTGGGGTCACGTTGGAGGTGGCAAAAATGACGGAGAACTATTTGTTGTATGTGACGGCTCGTGGGGTGAAAGGTGAGGACAAGGGGGACTCTGCACCTTGTTACGAGTGGGGGGATGGGGAGAGAGAGCAGTGTTACGAGGTATTGAAGAGACCCTGGTGAGAGCCTCATCTATAGTAGGGGAGGGGAACCCCCGTTTCCTGAAGAATGAGGACATTTCCGATGCCCTGGTATAGAACACCTCATCCTGGGAGCGGCATAGACGGAGGAATTGGGAGTACGGGATGGAGTCCTTAAACGAAGCAGGGTGGGAAGAAGTGTAGTCTAGATAGCCATGGGAGTCAGTGGGTTTATAGTGGATGTCGGTCAGAAGGCTATCACCTGCGATGGAGATAGTGAGGTCAAGAAATGGTAGGGAAGTGTCGTAAATAGTCCAGGTCTATTTGAGTGCCGGATGGAAGTTAGTGGTGAAGCGGATGAAGTCGGTCAGTTGTGTGTGGGTGCAGGAGGTAGCACCAATGCAATCGTCGATGTAGCGGAGGTAGAGGTCGGGGATGGGGCCTGGTATGTCTCGAACAAGGATTGTTCGACGTACCCTACAAAGAGGCAGGCATAGCTGGGGCCCATGCGCGTGCCCATAGCTACGCCTTGTATTTGGAGGAAATGGGAGGAGTCAAACAAAAAGTTATTAAGGGTAAGGACCAGCTCCGCTAGGCGGAGCAGAGTATCTGTAGACGGGGATTGGTTGGTTCTCCGGTCGAGGAAGAACCAGAGGGCTTTGAGACCCTCCTGATGGGGGGGATGGAGGTGTAGGGTGACTGGACGTCCATGGTGAAGATGAGGGGATGGGGGCCTAGTGAACGGAATGCCGGAGACGACAGAGAGTGTCTGAGGTGTCTTGAACATAGGTAGGGAGGGATTTAACCAGGGGGGATAGGATGGAGTCGAGGTATGTGGAAATAAGTTTTGGTAGGGCACGAACAGGCAGAGACAATGGGTCTACCAGGACAGTCAGGTTTGTGGATTTTGGGGAGAAGGTAAAATCGGGCCGTGCGGGGCTGGGGAACGATGAGGTTGGAGCCTTGGGGGGGGGCAGGGAGCCGGAGTGGATGAAGTCAATAATGGTGCTAGAGATAGTGGCCTGGTGCTCCAACCTGATCTCCCTGTGGCTCAGCACTTCAACTCTCCCTCCCATTCCGAATCCGACCTTTCTGTCCTGGGCCCCCTCCATGGCCAGAGTGAGCAACACCGGAAATTGGAGGAGCAGCACCTCATGGGCAGTTTGCATGCAAGCGGCATAAACATTGACCTCCAATTTTCCGGTAGCCCTTGTTGTCTCTTCTCCCCGTCTCTGCTCTCCCTCAGCCCTCTGGCTCCTCCTCTTCCTTTCTCCTTTCTTCTCCCCACCCCCCCTCCCACCCTACATCAGTCTGAAGAAGGGTTTTGGACCGAAAAGTTGCCTATTTCCTTCGCTCCATAGATGCTGCTGCACCCGCTGAGTTTCTCCAGCACTTTTGTCTACCTTCGATTTTCCCCCTCCCCCCCCCCTCTTCTGCTGCCCCTACCACTATCCGCTACAGCCACAGCCTAACCAACAACCCCCCAAAGCACCGCCCCCCCCCCATTGACCTAAGTCCCATGCTGTCTCTGTCCATCTCCACTATTCATCACCCCCTATCCCTTCAACTCTCTCTCACCATCTCCCGTCTCTCACCATCCCCTCTCTCTCTCTCCATACCCCTTCTCCATCTCCCCCTCTCTCTCCATCTCCCCCTCTCTCCATCTACACACCTCACACTCTCCATCTCCCCCTCTCACTATCCCCCCCCACTCTCTATCCCCTCTCTCCATCTCCCCTCACTCTCCCCATCTCTCCATCCCATCACTCTCCATCAGTATCCCCCCCCTCTCTCCGTCCCATCTCTACCTCCCTCTCCATCTCCCCCTTTCTATCTTTCCCTCTCTACATCTCCCCCTCTCTCTCCATCTCCCCCTCTCTCTCCATCTCCCCCTCTCTCTCCATCTCCCCTTTTCCTCTCTCCACCTCTCCTCACTCCATCCCCCTCTCCTCTCTCAATTTCCCCCTCTCTCCATCCCCTCCTCTCTCCACCCCCTCTCTCTCCATCTCCCTATTTATCCATCTCCCTATCTCTCCATCTCCCTATTTCATTTCTCGCCATCCTCTCTCTCCATCTCTATCTCGCTCCATCTCCTCTGTCTCCACCTCCTCTCTCTCTACCTCTCTCCACCTCCTCTCTCTCCAGTCTCCACCTCCTCTCTCTCCACCTCCACTCTCTCTCCATCTCCTCCATCCATTTCCCCCCCTCTACATCTCCCCCTCTCACTCTCCATATCCCGCTCTCTCTCCATCTCCCCCTCTCCCTTCCCATCTCCTCGCCCTCCCCTCTCCATCTCCCCCTCTCATCCCTCCACCCACCCTCTCTCCATCTCTCTTTCCTCTCCATCCCTCTCTCCTCTCCATCTCCCTTCTCTATCTCCCTCTCCTCTCTCTCCATCTCTCTCTCCATCGCCCTCTCTCATCCATCTCCCTCTCTCCTCTCTCTCCATCTCCCTGTCTCCTCTCTCTCCATCTCCCTCTCATTTCTCCTCCACCTCTCTCTCTATTCTCTCCATTCTCTCTCTCTCCACCCCTCTCTCTCTCTCTCTCCATCTCCCCTCTCTCCATCTCTTTCTCCCCATCTCCTCTTTCTTTCTCCATCATCTATATCTATGCCTCCATCTTTCTATTTTAAATGGTAGGGTTACAACCACATTCTAATCTGGAAACTATTACAGAATCTACAGAATTTTGGAAGAAGGCAACCAGTTACTGATACAATTCTGCTAATGCAGCTCTGCAGAGTTGGTCCTACAATATGAATGTTCACAGGAATATTCCTGTACTATAACAGCAGTTGTAGACCCCCTGTACTACAAAATAACACCTACAAATTAGAATGTATTTTAGAGGGGGTAACTAAGCATATTGATGGCAGAAGGCCTTTAATAAGGACTTGCACGTTAGCCTGGTCTAGAAAGTTAGAGCCTCTGGGATCCAGGCTGGCTGACAAATTAGATCCACAATTGGCTTGTTAATAAGCAGCAGAGACTCCAACAGTGAGAAGTCTTCCAATAGAGGTATACCACAAAGCTTGGTACGGGGATTCTAAATGTTTATTAAAATGTGAATGTATGAGGTACCATAAATGTGCAAATGATATGAAAATTGGAGGAGCTGTATATATTGAGGTTGGTTATTTAGGTCACCATTTGATTATTACATTGGCTGGAAAGTTGGGCAGAGCAAAATAAATGTAATCCTGACGAATGCAGTTTGTGGACTGCATAAAGGGTAGATTAAGTGGAGTTAAATGGTACAGTTCTAGGGAATGTTGATAAACAGAGTTCTAATGATACAAGTCCATAGATCCCAAAAAGTGGCTGCATGGTTGGATAAGGGTGTAAAATATGTGAGATACTTGCCTTCATTGGCGGTGGCATAGAATACAAGAACCAGGGAGTTGTGTTACAACTTTATAAGACATTAGTTAAGCCACACTAGAATATTGCATGATATCTTGTTACCACACTATAGAAAGGAAGTAATTAGCCTGCAGAGGAGATTCACCTGGAACATAACAGTAAATAAGGAGAGACTGGATAGATTAGGTTTATTTTCCCTGGAGAGGATGAGGTTCAGCAGTGATTTAACCGAAGTATATAAAATTGAGGACAGATGGTAAATTATCGTATTACAAAGTCATTTTTTTCCCCTGGTGTGGGTGCCTATGAAAATTGCACAGGTTTAAGATAAGAGATTCCTGGGTTATAAAGGATCTGCATGTGTTGATAGACCACCCAAGTTCGATGGGGTCTCTCTCCTTTGTCAGCACTGGAGTAGGTGCAGTTCCACGTCTCAGTGCTGAATGGTTACAAACCACTCCCTAGACTTCCCAACATCGGCCCTTGCAGCAATACTCACCAAATAGAGCAGTGGGTGCTTGATTGCTCTGTGCCAATGGAGCACAAGGATTTATATCAGGTTACCAGCACAGCAGGGCGCAGCGGTAACAACGGCAGCAATTTGTACCAGGTTACCAGCACAGCAGCACTCTCAGCAATGCATCTCTGTCTAACTAATGCCTTATAGACCTCTTAATGCTGATTTGATTAACACTCTTGCACTGAGAATATGGCTCTACCACTAAGCAAGTTATAACTCTACAGCTGGCCGAGACAGCATATCTTTTGATAATTTTCGCAAAATGGACATGGACAGAACATATTCTTCTTGGGTTCAATGTGGCAATTTTTTAGCTAGTGGCAAGTACAGCTGCCAGCAGTAGACGGCATATCCCATCCTCAGGTCACTCAAACACTTATTCATGTATACAGGCTGTATTTAAGTCAGACATTCGTAAATTAGGGACAATGTGCAGACATATCCTTCTAAACTAAGGGGTATATTCATCGGGTCCAGGATTTTTCTGCTTTTACTTTCATGAACTTCTCTAACTTTTTTTTAACTTGTGCTAACTATTTTCGGTTCTTTTGGTCTACCTGTCACTTTATTTCTAGGACGATTTTCTTTTTGCTCAATTTGTCTGCTACTTATTTGCTCCCATAATCATTGGGATCTGAAACAACTGCTAAAATAGACATCGACTTGTGATGTTTTGTTAGAACTGATACTTGTTTATAAAGAAAAGTTTTTCATAATACTTACCTTAACATCTGAATTTCATATAGGTATCTCAATATGAAGAAAATATAGATTCGCATCAGTCCTACACAACATCTGTGTCAACCACACCTGATTCTTCCTTGTTTTATGTTCCTTGGTCAACATCAGGGGATGATTATAAACAGCTTGCTGGATCACAAACTAATCCTAACCGGTATGTGGATTATCTGTTCCTGTAATTGGATGAAATAAGAAAAAGTCTAGTTTATAAATATTACCATATCTTGACAGCTGTCAATTATTGCCATCGTGATATCAGAAAAAATCACTTTGCTGCGGCCATTAAAAAAAATATTTAAAGAACTAATTTTAATGAGTTGGGAGTTTCTGAAACTGATTGGAGGCTGGAACTACCTGGTACATGCTTTTTGCATGAGACCAAACAATCTTGCACAATCATTTCATATCTGGAGAAATCTGGTGTTTGAAGTCAAGACAGTCAAGTGTTTTATTGACATACAGTATGTCCCGAAAGGAATATTGAAATTCTTACTTGCAGCAGCATTAACAGAATGTAAACATAGTACTCTGTAAACACCATAATAAACTATGGTAAAAGGACAGTATATATGAAAAAACAATAATAGTGCAAAGACAAAAACAATACCCCCAAGTCTATGTCGTTTGGAGCTAATTTGGAAGATGTAGTGTTTAACAGCCTGATAGTTGTTGGGGAGAAGCTGTTCCTGAACCTGGACTTTATAGTATTCAGGCTCCTATACCTTCTTCCCAATGGCAGGAGAGAAATAAGAGCGTGGCCAAGGTGGTGTGGGTCTCTGATGCTGGCTGCCTTTTTGAGGCAGTGACACCTGCAGATCCGTTCAATGGTGGGGAGGTCAGTTCCCTTGATGACTGGGCAATGTTTACTATGTTTTGCAATCTTCTTCGTTCCAGGCTTTCGAATTGCCAAATCAAATAGTGATGCAACCAGTCAGTATGTTCTCTACTGGACATCCATAGAATTTCAAGAATCTCCACAATTATCTAAGGATGTAGAGGTGTTGATGAGCTTTCTTTTGATTGCATCAATGTGTTAGGTCCAGGACAGATCTTCAGAGATATGCATGTCCAGGAATTTGAAGTTTTTGACTCTCCACCATTGTCCTATTGATGAAGACAAGTTTGTGGATCCTTGGCCTTCCTCTTCTAAAATCAACAATCAGTTCCTTGGTTTTACTGATGTTGAGAGCAAGGTTGTTGTGGGACAATCAATCTCCCTTCTGTACTCTGATTCATCATCATCTGTAATTCGTTCAACAATGCTGGTGTTGTTGGCAAATTTGAAGATGGTATTGGAAATGTGTCCAATTGCATACGCAGTCATGGGTACAGTGAGTAGAACAGGGGGCTGAGCACACAGTCTTGAGGTGCTCCTGTACTAATGGTTATCGAGGAGGAACTGCTGCTGTCAATTTGTACTGATTGGGTTCTGTTGAAGTGGAAGTCGAGGATCCAGTTGCACAGGGATGCGTGGAGACCCAGTTCTGTGAGCATGGTAGGTACACAAAAATGCTGGAGAAACTCAGCGGGTGCAGCAGCATCTATGGAGCGAAGGAAATAGGCAACGTTTCGGGCCGAAACCCTTCCTCAGACTGATGGGGGGTGGGGAGAAGAAAGGAAAAAGGCGGAGGAGGAGCCCGAGGGATGGGAGGAGACATAGAAACATAGAAAATAGTTGCAGGAGTAGGCCATTCGGCCCTTCGAGCCTGCACCGCCATTCAATATGATCATGGCTGATCATGGCCCGAGGACTGTCTTGAACATAGGTAGGGAGGGATTTAACCAAGGGGTATAGGATGGAGTCAAGGTAGGTGGAAATGAGTTCGGTGGGGCACGAACCGGCAGAGACAATGGGTCCACCGGGACAGTCAGGTTTGTGGATCTGTGAGCATGGTAACTAGTTTGGAGAGGATGATAGTGTTAAGTGCTGTAGTCTATGAGCAACAGCTTGATGCTTGTGTTTTTGTTGTCCAAGTGCTCCAGTGTCCAGAGAGCCATCGAGATCACATCCTCCATTGTCCTGATGTGGCGGTAGGCAAATTGTAGTGGGTCCAGGTTCTTGTTGAGCTAGGGGTTGAGATAAACTCTCGAAGCACTTTACCACAGTTAGTGCCACCAGCCGGTAGTCATCGAGGCATGTCACCTTATTCTTCTTGGGCACTAGTATTATTGATGCCCTTTTAAAGCATGCTTCAGTTATGAGAGGTTGAAGATGTCTACAAAAACACCAGCCAATTGGTCTGCACAAGTTTTAAGAAGGCGACCAAGTATGCCACCAGGTTCAGATGTTTTCCGAGGGTTTACCTTCCTGAAGGAATTTCTGACATTGGCCTCTATGACAGAGATTGTAATACCTTTGGGGTATATGGGGGCTCAGGGGGAACATCAGTGTTCGTCCTATCTAATGTGCATTGGACGCATTGAGCTCATCTGGGAGTGATACTTCGTTGTTTATTACTAGTATAAAATTGTATAAAAATGATTTTTGGAAGTTTCAACTGTTTGGTGAGGTTGGCTGGACCCTTGCTGCATGCAGTGCTTTAAAAGTAAAATTGTGTTACCTTGAGGGTGAGATGGACGTTCGGAGATGGGGCAGAATTTGCAATCTATCACAAGGCGAGGCCAAGTGGCAGCTCAAGCAACAGCAAGGCTTCACTCCCAGAAGAGCTCAATGTGTTCTACACATCCCTTGAATGAGAGATCACTGATATGACTTCTCGGGCCCTCTAGCTCATAATGGCATGGAAATCTCAGTCACCAAGGCTGACATCAGAACATCCTTCATGAAGATAAACCCTCAGAAAGCATCTGGACCTGATGTTGTACGCGGCCGCATTCTCAACACCTGCATGGACTAACTGGCTGGAGTTTGCGCGGACATCTTCAGCACCTTACTAAGGTACAAAGTTCTCACCTGCTTTAAAAGGGCATCATTAATACCATCAAGAAGATTAAGGTGACATACCTCATGACCAGTGGCACTGACATCAGTCGTGATGAAATGCTTTGAGAGATTGGTTATGACTCATATCAACTAACTTAGCAAAAACCTTGAACCACTACAATTTGACTGCTCGCTGGCTCTCTATTCTGCACTGCACCACTTGAACAATAATACAGACATCTGGCTCTTGTTCAGTGACAACAGCTCAGTGTTCCACACCATCATCCTCTCCAAACTTGTTATCAAGCTCAGCAAACTGAGTCTCTCTGCATCCCTATGCACATGGATCATCCACTTCTGGATCAACAGACCACAATAAATACCATTGGCCACAGCACTTCTTCGATAACCATCGGCACAGGAGTACCTCAGGGCTGTCTGCTCAGCCCTCTGCTTTACCCACGTCTGCAGCCAGACACAATTCCAACGGCTTCTTTAAATTCGCCAACGACACCTCCGTTGTTGAACAAATTACTGGTAATAATGAGTCAGAGTATAGGAGGGAGAGAACACAAACCAAATTCTCTCATCATCGGCAATTTTTGATTGTTGACTTAAGAAGTGGGAAGCAGAGGATCCACAAACTTGTTTACATCGACGGTTTGGTGGTGGAGAGTGTTAACATGTTCAAGTTTCTGGGCGTGCATATCACTGAAGAGATGGGTGATTGCATCAGATCCTGATTTGGCAACTCGATCGTCCAAAAATGAAGGAAATTGCAAAGGGGGTGGCCATCTTAGGTACTGACCACCCCACCAATGAACTGATCTACAGGAGGAGCTGCCTCCAAAGGGCAGCCAACATAACAAAGACTTGCACTACCCTAACCACGCTCTCATTTCACTCCCACCATCGGGAAGAAGGTATAGGAGTCTGAAAACCAAAACTCCAGGTTCAAGAATAGCTTCTTCTCAACAACCATCAGGTTCTAAAACACCTCAAAACACTAACTATATTGTGAACTGTCTTGGTTGCGCTAAGGACTTTGGTCTTTTTGCGCTTGTATTGCGGTTTTAATTTAATTTAAATCAATAAAAGGTATTCTATTCTAATTTATCGATTCTTTTTGCTTGTAAAGTTATTTCTGAGTACTGTATTTATAGAAGATAGACACAAAAAGCTGGAGTAACTCAGAAGGACAGGCAGCATCTCTGGAGAGAAGAAATGAGTGATGTTTCAGGTCGAGACCCTTGTATTTATAGGTCTGTTATGCTGTGCAAGTAACAATTTCCTTATTCCATTGTTGGTTCTTATGACAATTAAACACTTAACTCTTCAATAATAATGTGTATTACCTGACTTAATATTGTAGGCCTAGTAGTAGTTAATGCTGTAATCAAAGAATTTAACTACGTGTGCTGGCACTCATGTTTTCAAACATTGTATCTGTAATTTAATTGTTGGGACTAATGAGTGGGTTTAAATTTCAGAAAGTGTCTTTGTTATGTCATGTATAATCACAAAATTAACAGTATCTATTATGTATTATCTTTTTATTTCTGTATATCATGTATTCCTATTCATTCTGACTTGAGTATGTTAGTACAAAGATAAAAAATATTTACATTATTGGGGTTTTTTCCTGGATAGGTCACAGAATGAAATGAATGAATTTGGCAGTGCTGCAGACCTGTATGGTCTTGTTTCTAACATTCTCGAAGAACCTGACCAGTCACAATCTTTATTTGTTGAAGGGTAGGTTTATGCATATAAGTATATAGTAAAACTGAATAATATCAGTGGGGGGAGCATTTTTAACTAGAAATTGGATCAGTTGGTACTGATTTAAGTATAATTGGATTAAAACATGTTTTTTGCATCAAATTGCAAAGCCACGTACATGTTGATTGCGGCTAATAAGGAATGACATCTTACCTTCAGCAATGTTGTTTGTGGATTATTTGCAGGACAAATTGGATGGCTTCAACTTCAACCAATGCATTGGCAACTCAGTGGAACATTTTCATTGCACTCATTCACTGCATGTGCTTAATTTCTGTGGGCATATAATTACTCTTCTGCAGTCGACAGCAGAAAACTGGAGTTTTTTTAATGTGTACCTCCTTGGATCTCTCATTGGATGTGATTAGTCACTTGGAGCTGCCAGACAGGAGTTAGAGTCCTGATAATGTCTTTTGGTTCTTTACTATGCATACTTCTCTCACATTAATAGATGTACTATTGATCTGCGTGTGTGCAGGCCACTCCAGCTAAAAGCATCATGCATGCACAATTTTCATGTTTTTCCTTTTGACAGCATGGAGGCTCTCAAGAGATAACTGATACACATAACAGGAAAATCATTCTAGAAGATACTGTAAAACACAACCTCGAGTAATGGCACAAAAGGGTTTAAAAGGCTATTTTAGAGAGGCATTTTATCACCTGCTGTAATACCTGGGATTAGGGTACATGTCAGGATGGTCAGACGATGTAATGGTGTCCAAAATCGTATTGAAGAATCAATGTTTAAGCTGAGCAGCTCCATGCCTGCTGGTGTGGATACTTCTACCATGAAGCTGTTGGTTGAGGCATAGGCAAAGTCTTTGGCGACCAATCAATGTCTATTCTCACACAACTTTCTCCAAGAACAGAAAGATTTTGTTGAAGCATTGTCATTCAGGAGTGGATTTTTATTCTTCAAGAGCAAAATTCAAACAATTTGGAGCACACAGTTGCTGATGCAGGAGTTGATTATGTGTCAGCACAGGTCTAGATGCTTTGATAACAATGTGTCCATTGTCATCTCAGCTGTGGAAGAGTTCTGTCCTCCATCAAAGTCAGTTCCCGTCTCAACCATTCCCATAGCTATGCCACTGGTTTTTAGGTGATATTCTTACCTGTCCCTGAAAACCAACTGCCTCAAACTCTCATACCAAAAGGCTACAGTCACTAGACAGACCTTCAGGGACAAGAGTTGATCTTGTTTGTTTATCCTGGAAAAATGAACATAATTTAATCAAGGAAGGAGCCTTCATCAGCCTCTCTGAAGATCGATGTGGTTGGTGGATGCGCACTGTCAATAAAAAAAACAAGCAAGCTTATCTGAAAGCCATTCAAAATGGAGAATACCAATGTGATTTGTTATTATCAAAGTAGAGAGAATGTTTATTTTCCCTATTATTTTATCTAGCAAAGTCATTCATTCTTTTACTTAGGGTCAATATTATAATGAGAACAGGTAATGTGACAAAAAATATCAAACATCCATTTCTTGGATGGTAGCAAATGAAAAGATCCTTTTGAAATTGGCACATGAAATAATGTTTTAAGCACATTTGACAAATAAAAGAACAATGGGTTTATTCAGGAGGAAAACCCTTACACCAGGCATTAGTCAATCTTTCAGAAATCTCCATCACCCCTTGGGGTTCCTCTGGGCTCAACATAGCATCTTAGCCAAATACCCAGCTGCAGTCTATTGTGACGTATCTTAGAATACAGTGTTAAAGATTTCCGGCCATCACCAGTTGAATGAATGGCAGATACATTACTCTTATTGATCTCTGTAGGAAAGAACTGCAGATGCTGGTTTAAATCGAAGGGAGACACAAAATGCTGGAGTAACAGCGGGACAGGCAGCATCTCTGGAGAGAAGGAATGGGTGACTTTTCGAGTCCCGCTGAATTACTCCAGCATTTTGTGTCTACCTACTCTTATTGATGTCTTGGGTATTATGATTGAAGTGTTATGATCATGTCCACTAGGGGCGCCGCATTGATGGCAGCCTCTGCCTACAGTCTCTGTTTTTTTCAATCTTTTTTCTATTTTAGTCTGTTATAACAGTATGTTTTGGAGGTTTCTTTAGTTTTTCTCTGTGGGGGAGGGGGGTAGGGTAAAGGGGAAACCGTTTCCCAGTCACTTCCTGGCGAGGATGCGAGTATTCTCCGAGTCGTGTCCTCGCCGCCCCCCCCTCACGGCCTACCAACTGGATTGGCGCGGCCTTTCCTGCCGGAGACCGGGGACCGGACCAGAGCTTTAGCAGCGGCGCAGCACTGGATTCACCGCGGAGCGGGGCGATGCCTTACCTGGATCGCCGTTTGAAGCTCCGGAGTGTTGGGCCTGTTGCTTCAACATCGTGGAGCTGTGGTTCGTAGAGCTTCCAGCACGGGCGGCGCTGACTTCAACATCGCGGAGTCCTGGGACCCTTTGCCGAGGGCCGCCAGCGTGAATCTCCGCCCAGCGCGGCTTGTGGACTTCGGGAGCCGCGGACACCAGTAGGAAGTGGCTGATTCGGAACACCAAGGCGCTGAGGTTCTCCCGTTCTGACGTCGGAGTTCCATCATCCCGGCGAGCGAGCCTGAGCATCGGGCCACCCGTAGCGGCGACTGCGGTGGGCTTGGGAGGCCCCGACCACGGGTGAACATCAAAGAACATCAGAGGAAGATGACTGAACTTTGGTGCCTTCCCTCACAGTGGGAAACTTTGATTCTGCTGTGGGGATGTTTTATGTTGGAGTCTATCATGTGTTGTGTTCTTTTTTTTATTCATATGGCTGTATGGTGACTACACATTTCATTGTACCAATTGGTACATGTGACAAATAAATGTATCTTGTATCTTGAAATGTGGGAACTTTGATGAAACCATATGATTACAAATAGTACAGCAATTCCCTCTGCTTTCTAACGCAATCTAGTGGAACGACGGTACCATCCTGTCACACAAACTAAATATGTCATATTGGGCTGAATCCTCTGACTTGTGCCAGTGCTAATGCCTGCATTTCTCTGCAGAAGCCTTGGTCACCAACGCTGGCATGGACTGAAGCCAAATGTGGCATTTTCTGCCATGACACCTATATTGTTAGCTGTTCCTGCATTATATTGGTGGAGTCCTCATGGAATCCAATCAAAAGGTGTGAACTTCCACTGGCTTCTCAGCTCTCGTGGGAACTTTGCGCACCATGTCCATATCTTACTCAAATATTAACGGGGAAAGTCTATAACTGCCAGAAGAAACGTACATGTGTTTTTTTAAATTTAATTAATTTAGTATAAATATTTTTAACTTTTAAAAACATTTTAGTAATTTTAGCAAGTCTCAAGTGATTTTAAATGTCTTTGACAAGTTGCCAGCAATCTTGAGAAATTGGTGTTTCCGACCAAAGAAATGCATAATCGTCTGTTAAGGTTTTATATTAATATGGAATATTCCCTAAAATGCACCTTTTGTTTCAGAAATACATCTTCTAACTTGTTAAGATCAATATGGTCTTCCACAACCAGCAGATATTCGGAACATCTAGATCACTCGTCTGAGTCTAAGAAGCCTGTAGACACATCATATTCACAGCCTGTTTTTAATGCAAAGGAATCCTTAGCAACTACTGACAAGCATCAGTACCAGCAGGATAATCATTTAGTCTCACAGCAAAAAATAAATATGGAAGATTTTTTAGGGTTTGATGATTTAGATCTTGCAGAGCAATGGGTATATCCCTCAAAGAAAGAAGCTACGGATTGCAGTCCTTTTCAGTCCACTGATACCACCAAGATGAACTTTCAAGAGTTTCCTTATGTGAAGAACTGTTCCAAACTTCAGGCAGGGTTATCAGTTAGAGAACCTGGAACAGAGATACACATGTATGGCAGAGATGGAGGAGATTTTAAAGAAGTTGGTACAGCTTCTAATCTAACATCGACAGAGCTGTTTCCTTTCCTTCATAATTCTAGAAATGCTTACATTAATACTGGCAACAGGTACATGGAGCAAATGCATGGCAGTAAATTCAGACAAAACAAATTTGTGAACTTCAACATGGCAGATGGAAAATCATCTGCTTCTGATTGTATACCAGAATTACCAGTAATAGAAATGGATGGATGTACCAGAATCTCAAAAACAAAGCAAGCACAAAAGGGGTTTGATGAATTAAACATTGATCAACATGCTCTAAAATACTGTATAAAATCATCATCAAGTTTGAGTGATAAACAGCTTTCAAAAGAAATAGGATTAGGTAGTGATTTGGGACAGAAGTGCACCTCAGAATGCGGAAGAAACCCTCACACATTTTGTCCAATTAGAAGTGATTTTGAGAAGGCCTTCGAAAAGCAACAGCATTCTAATTATGATCATTTTTCACAGCAGTCTGAATATGTGCAGCCGTTAAATGCATTGCCAGTGTCTGTGTATTCTGGAGAGTCTTACCAAAGTAGGCAATCCTGGACAAAATTGGCTACTTCTGGTTCTGAAACTACCACTAATGCCTCATTTGGAAAGCCAGATAGCTCAGCAGACATCAGCAATCAAACATCACCTGCCTCTAAAACATCTTCACACTCGTACTGTCCAACTTCTCATCAGTCTTCCATGCCTTTTCCTCAAAATAATAGTGCTTATTTCCAAAGGTCTACTGGAATTTATAATCAGGATAACCACCCCAAGGTGTCCAGCAGTGAATTCACCTATAATATGGAAAGGGTTCAACCAGGTACACACGTTGAAGGACAAAACAAAGCTAGTGGAGACATGTACTTTGAATCACCCATTGAAAAAAATTGTCAAAATGGGAAGCAAGTAAATGGATTTCATGGGAGTTCATCGTCTCAGCAATATGTTCCAAACAAATACCCCAGCTATCAAACTAAACAGATAAACTGCCATTATGATTTGAATGAAGACATGAAGAAAAAAGATGATGAATTTTCACAAAATATGTACAGAGATTTGCTAGGTGCTCAGTCTTATTATTATAATAATCACAATTCTCAACAAGGAGCTGGAGACAGCAACAATGTAGCAAATTATATGACTCGTTCTTCAGCTGCTTTTTCAAGTCCCTACATGATGGGTGACTTTAGACGGAACCATATTTCCCAACTTGGCCCACTTGGTGTTGCTTCAGGAACTAATCTTCAGTTTGGTCATCCTGTTGTTTCATTGATGGATCCCAGTGAGTTATTTCCATATGAGGAGTTCAGTCATTTGTATCCTCTTTTCAATGATATGTTTTATGGAGATGCTCCCCTTTATGGATTTATACCACCTTTTGGATTTCCAAGACCTATGAAAAATCGCAGTGGTCCAGCCAATGAACTTCATATTCGATTAGAAGAGTGCTATGAGCAATGGAGAGCTCTGGAAAAAGAAAGAAAAAAGGTAAATGAGTTTGTTGAAACAGAGCTTTACTTTTATTTCGAAAGCATATTCAGCTTTAATGTATCTATCTATCTATCTCTATTATATAAAACTCTGTGGCTGCCATCCGTCCGTCCGTCCGGCGCCAAAATTCCCCTTTGATACCGCCCTAGTCCCATTTCTAAAAAGATTACATTTATCTTTACAGCCACTCCTGATTAAATTTGGTCGTGTTTATGTACACTTTTTAAAATAAAATACTTCTCCACCCACCCCCCCCCCCAACCAAACATTACAAAATGTTCAGCCATAGAATGTTAGTAAAGATTCCGCTGTGTGATGTCACAATGCCCAATGCACACAGATGTCCAATCGGAATGGATCCATTTACATATGCCTTTGCAGCAGCCCCAGCACCAGCCCCTCCCCCACAACCCCACAGCCTGTGTCGAAGGGCGTCGTCACGTGTGTGG